>VWZW01004381.1:1188902-1288902 GCA_013397115.1 Edolisoma coerulescens
CGCCATGTCGTGCGTGCATTACAAGTTCTCCTCCAAGCTCAACTATGACACGGTCACCTTCGACGGGCTCCACATCTCCCTGAGCGACCTCAAGCGCCAGATCATGGGCCGGGAGAAGCTGAAGGCGGCCGACTGCGACCTGCAGATCACCAACGCGCAGACCAAAGAAGGTGCGTGGGGTTCGGGGGCAGCGGTGCTGCGGTGATGGAGCTGTGGCTGCTGTGGGCTCAGAGCTGTTTCTTTGTAGCTGCTGCTCTCACAACACCGTCCGAGCAGGTCCGTGCGGAGCACGGATTCGTGTGCGATGGTGCTACGAAAGTTTTGGGTTCCTGGAGTTGTAAGTAAAATGGGGGGGGGGGATGTCTTACCATAAAAAATCTGCTAGTTTTCTTTGAAATCTGGCAGAAATGTGAAGGTGATAGGAATATAGCTCGTGGCTAATTTGAATGGGAGGAAAAAAAATGTGTTTGATGACTGAACTTTGTCTTCAACTTCTTTTTGCCCCCCTTCATTGGAAGGTGCTTTACAGCTTTTTTTACTCGCCTTTCGTTGAAAGCAAGTGCCCATTGCAGTAATTGCTTAGAAGCAACAATTTGTATCGAGTGTATCAGGGAGTTACAATTTCTGCAGACCTTTAAAGCCTCTTGCACAATCAGCGTTTTGTGTATCAAAATTACTCTTCGGAATTCCTGGTTAATATGAGCTTTCCAAACAAAAGACACGGTAATTTGGATGCTGCTGAACATCATTTCCTCATTCTTGTCTAATTTATTTTTTTTTGTTTCTGGCACTTAGTGTTTGCTGTATCAGGGCAGTCCTGAAGTTTTATGGCAGAACATTCACAGGGAATATATGTAAGAAATGTTCTTCAGGAAGTCATAAATTCTCTTAAATCTAATAAATAGTGCTTGATTCTGAGGTGTGATTATGGACTTGTGTTACAGTGATGCTTCAGTTTGGTAATCTGCCATCCTAATAAGTTTGAATGTGATTAAAGATTTCGGAGTGTGACTTTTCAGAAATAAAAAGAATTGTGTTTTCATTCCGTCAACGTTAAAACTTTTTATTTCCCTCCCCCCCCCTCTGGTTCTGTGTCTCAGTAGTTCTTTTCTTTAAAATGTGCGCTGGTGGGGTTTTTTCTCTTTCAGTGTTACATCTTGAAGTGTAGACAGAATGCTCTGTAACTTCAGCCCTGACCTTCAAAGGGGTTGGAGTTAAAACATCTGTTTGTCTACAGATATTTAAATTATTTCCAGGAGAGCGTGAAGAGACTTCACAGCACAGCATTAGGGGTCCTGGGGATGCTGTTGTGTTGCGTGATAAACGTAGGTGGAGACCCAGTTCGGAAGTCTTGGATTTTTCTAACAGTATTGAATAAAATGGTGGAAAGCTTTTGAACCCTGAGTTTGATTTGCTTTGAGGGCTGTGCCGAGGAGGGTCCCTGCGCTGTGTCCGGCGCTGCTGGGGCACTTTGGGCTCCCAGCAGGAGCGGCTGACGTCACCCGGGCTGGTCGGGGCTGTGGGAAACAGAGCCTTGGCTGGGAAGGAGCTGTGCTGGAGCCCCGCTGTGGGCACCAGAACAACAACTGCTTTGAAATAGGCCAAGCACGTGGAGTTTATTGTAGCAGTTGAACAGAAAGCAAAGTAGTTAGGAGAAAAAAGATGCTCGTAAATATCACCTCGTAAAGTACTACTGCAGCATCCGTTGTACCAGGTTTGCCGGGGTGTTACTTTGTTTTCATATGTAACCAGAGTCCAGGGAAGGAAAAGCGTTTGCCTTACTAGAAGCTGTTAAGTGTGGTGTTACCTCAAGGTGAGGTTTAAAAAGGATTTTCCTGGGTCCTGTGGGCAGGTTGTGTTGCACTTTAACCTCTGCAAAATCAGTATGAAATTATAAATATATAACTATGTAAAATACATAATTTTAAATTCTATATTAGTGACACAGATGCTTATTGAAGCTTTCCTAAGGGTTTTTCCGTGTGAAAAGGCAAAAATCCCCCTGTGGTTTGCAGAGCATAGCTAGAGAATGCATTTCCAAAGTTAATGTCTGTCAAATCTTTGGTTTATATGCACAAATGTGAATCTCAGTTTTTAGTAATCAGATGTCGATGCTTAAATTAACCTGCAGAAATTAAAGTAAAAACTAGACCAGCATATTCTGCCTAAGTGGGATGTTATGAATTCTTACATGTGGACATAAGTATTGGGTTTTTATAACTTTGCTCAGGAGTCCTGAGTAAATGTTAAAATGGTCTTGGAAAGAACAAAGTGAGGCATGAGTGGAGATGTGCTGTGTGTTCAGATTGTTCCAAGATCCTGGAAGCTTTTACAGTTCAGGAGCTGTTACTTTTCCTAATGGAAAGCTAGTAATAGTAGAACTGCTAATATAAGCTAAAAGTACACAGGATTTTAAATATCAGTGGGAAAAAAGGATATGATGGACTGTGTAAGATTCTGGGAATGCAAAGTGAGTGGGTGGGACCCTGAGGTCCCTCTTCCATGCTTGCTATCAAGGCATGTTATCTAAAGCCTGCACTGAAGAATGGTGCTTTTAAACTTGCCTCCATTCCATTGGATCTGGAATTTTTTGTCTGTCTTCTATAATAGATGTTCCCAGAATATTGTGGAAGAGCTGCAGGCTCCAGGACTGAGGTTTCTTGAGTGCTCTTTCGTGCGCTGTGACATTCTGAAACAACACTTGAAAAATGTGCCATACTTACAGGGCAAAATACAAAGAAAATAAACCCAAAACTGTGCCTCTGAAGTGCTGTGGGATGGATGAGTGGTTTTGAGGCAGAATAGTGCTCGGGCACTTCAGCCTTACGCTGACAGCACACCAGAGCCAAGAGGACCTTAAGGCACAGGGCAGGTGGTGTAATCCGATTAATGATTGGAAGTAGGGTAGATTTTATTGACTCATCCCTTCAGAGCAGTGCAGGGGCTCTTGTGGAGCACAGTGCTGTGTGGTAAGAGTGCAAACGGAGATTCCCTAGGCTGTTTGGCCTCCTGAGCCAGATTGTTCCAGAAGTAGTGATCTGCCTGTTGTAGATGTGGTCAGGGATGCCTGTTCTGGGGGAAGCAGAAAATCCAACAGGAGTGGCCCAGTCTGTTACTCGGGAAGTTTCAAGGCTGCTTTTGTAGCCAGCTACAGCTTGTCACTAAGTGAGCAAGAGCTGGTGATGAGAACAGAGTTAACAAATCCTGTCTAGGGAGAAAATGTGTTCTAGGGAATTCCCTGTGTTCTGGTGGGGACAGCCTGGCATGTTGGCTGGCATTCCAGCTCTTACCTGCACACCCTTCTCCCCAGCAGCCTAACAGCTGCTTAGCAAGGCTTTTCCCTGCCCTGGCACACCTAGACTTGCCTTCCAAGGACTCCTGGTGAGTTCTGTACTTCACCTGGGTGGAAAAACCTCTCCGAGTGCTCAGAGCTGCTTTGGCAGTGCTGTCAGACAAAACGGTGTGTGAAAGCAGGCCACAAAATAACGTGGGAACTTTTGTCGGTAACTTCATAAACACAAATTATTAAAACTAGCAGAAATTCTTATAATAGATAAATTTAAAAGTGGGATTTTTAAATTGCTCATTCAGTGTGAAGCATCATAAATTTGCCAGCAAATCTGAGCTCTTTGCACTTAGCTGTGGACACTAATGCAGTAGTTGATGTCAGATTTCTAAGTCAGTGTGAGGCAGCAGTCAGGGTAGCTGATGTTAACTAGTTTGCCTCCATTCGTGCCTTGAAATACTTCTTTCTCTGAGCTCTTTCAAGCTAGTATTTTCTTGTAGGATAAATAGCAGGTTTTAGACTGTTGTGTTTCTTCTGCTTTTGCCTTTAATATCCAGATCTTTCTTTGATTTTGCAGGTATTTTGGTTTAGTTGGGTACTTTTAATCACAGCTCAGATTGAGAAAATCCAGTAGCCACTTCCCAGCCATCACTGGTGGTAAAACAAGTTTGTGCTATATGGGAGTGTGAATGAACAGTGTTGCTGCCTCCAGCTTTGAGCAATTTTGTTGGAGCTCTGCTTGGACAAGTGTGAGCAGTAGCTGTGTGGAGTTGGCCTCGCTGCTCACCTTGAGGTGTGGTGTCATGGTGAGGCAGTGACAGGGCTGTGCAGGTCCTGGGAGTTGAGGGTCTCTGCCCATGAGGAGCAGGTTCCTGTTGGGAGACGCCAGTTTAATCTGAAAGCCTTTTTTGTGAAGCCACTGTTGCTTATCCTGTATCTGAAATCACAGTCCAGTAATTTGTGATCTGGACCAGAAAGAAAGAACACTTTTGTTTGACTCCATTCCACGAGTAGAAACAGCTGCTTTGGGCTTCTAGAACTGCAGCTGGCACCATCTTCCAGGTGTTTGTCTCGGCCTCAGCAATGCTTGAGCTCCTTCTCCATCAGAAACTCCCAGTGCAACCTCTCTTGACAGGTGGCTGTGAGGAGCAGAGCTCTGGGGCTCGTGTCAGGATGTGACTTCTGTAAGAGCTGCTGTTTCTGTCATTGCTAGTCCTTTCACCTACAGTTTTCAGCTACTCTGCAATCCAGAGGAATCTCACTGTTTGGTTCCCTGGGGGGAAGATCAGGAATTAGTTTCAGCTAAATGATTTCTCAGTTTTCTGAAGAAATGTTCTGTTAGTTGGAAATAGAAGTAAAATTTTAATTTCATGGTTGAAATGATGTCTTCTGCTAGGTATGTTTTGGTCTAAGGGGGAGGTTCCTGCCTGTAGGAATAATATACTGAATAATGGAGCATAAATTGTGAGATGCTCGTATTTTGTGTGTGATCACTGAGCAAACTCATCCTGACAGAGCTTGACTAGATACACAACAACTCTGGGTTTCAGACCAGTGTTCTGATTCAGTCTGCAAAGGTATGGGATTGGAATAACTAACACTGTGGGCACATCACAAGGAAGGACTGCTCATGGTGCTTTACAATATTTAGTCATATCCAGCCTGTGTAAGTTCCAAATAAAAACCATTTTTATGGAGAGATCTTTGCATTTTAAGCTTACTCAAAGTGTGTCTGAGAGTTGGATTTTTGTTTGGGCCTTATGTAAAAGGTCAGGAGGCTTTTCTTCTCTTCGGACAACCAGCACATTACAGGCCGAGGCAGAGCAGGGGTAGCTCCAGGCACATGCTTGTTTTCCAAAGGCTTTTCAAGGCTGCCTTCAGAAGTCATTTTGTGTGAGTCTCTCTTCTCTACAGAAAGTGAATGGAAAGAACTTGCATCCCTTTGGTTAATTCAGACTGGATGGTGAGCTTAAGGGGGGAGGTACCACTTTAGTTTGAGCCACTTCTGTCCTACTTGTGAAAGCAAGCTCAGAACCCCCCCAAGTTTCTGTGCTCCAAACTCCAGTGCTGCCAGTTTCAGTTGCATTTCTCTGTCAGGCCTTGAGCAGCTGCCCAGCCTGGTTGAGGATGGTGCAGTTCCAAGCACAGAGCTGGTGGCTCTGCTGTTCTGCAAGGCCTGAGCAGGGCAGCAGAGAGGAGTCAGGTGTACGTAACATGCTGAAAGCGCTGGTGCAGAGTTTCCTTGCTTTAGCTGGTGCCTGGTTTGTTCAGGACAAGCAGTCACAGACTTTAGAATGTGTTTTATGCAGGTGAGGCTTGGCTGTCGTTTGTTTTTCTCCAGAGATCTCTTGGTTTTGTAGCCAGACAGAAGCAAAAACAGCTTAAAACAGATCAGGGAAGAACCTCATGCATTATCAGACTCTGCTTTAGTGTCATTTGAAACCATTTTGCTCTTGGCATTCAAACTAACTTTAAAAACTGAAAACAATTTTGCTGCTTGTGTTTGATTATCAAACCTGAAGATTCCTTGACAGATGCTGTTGGTGTGTTGAGAGGATGAAAGCCTGATGTCACATAAAAAATTTTGCTTTTAGATCTGTAAAGGGGTTCTCAAAAGTGCTCTGTAATTACATATTAAATACATTCTTACAAATTGACTAATGCTTTTTCTGTATTGATGTTGTTTCCAGAATACACCGATGATAGTGCCCTGATTCCCAAGAACTCATCGGTGATTGTGAGGAGAATCCCCATTGGAGGAGTTAAAGCTACCAGCAAAACATACGTTATGTGAGTACTCCAAACATTCTCTTCTTTGGGAGGGGGTCAGTGTGCCCACCTTGTTACTGACAGCAGTTGCAGAGGCACTCGGGTTGTAACTTGCTTGTTAAAGCTGCTGCTGGTGTTTGTTGTCATGGGGTAGATTTTAGTGTGTCTGTCCCAAAGGACACTTAGATTTTGCTGTTCAGACACCAACAGTGGTAACTTCTGAGATGATTCTGTTGAGTTTGGTTTGGGGTTTATTTTTCTGAGATTCAAGTGCAGATCCTGTTTCCTCTACATGGGGAGATTCCTTATTATACGTGTCTGCCTTTTTAACAAAGACAGGTACGCATTGTAGTGTAAACTTAGCATTTGTTCCCATTTCAGAAGAGTTTGATTCTGGGTGTTTGACTATTGCCTGCGTTTGGGGGTGGTGGGGCAGGATATGACAAGTATTTTTCTGCCTCGGATCTTGGGGAGTTGTATAGTAGTTGTAGAGGAAAGACCCAAGGGTTGGTTGCCAGCTGAACCATACAGACGAGAAGTTTCATTCCTAAATGATTCCTGTGCATTTCCTAAAGACAGTATCTGTTTGAGGCAAGAGAAAAAGAACCATACCCTAAAGGGTACTGGCTTTTGTGCGAGTGCCATGAAGGAATAGTTAATCCTGTCCAAACTCAAATCTCAGAAGCAGTTTAGCACATTACCAAATGTACTGGTTATCTTTCTGGGTCTGTCTGTACCCAAGATGGGATCTGTGCTCCAGGTTTTAATTCTGTATTTCTAAAGTTTACACCTGATTCTCTGTCCTCAGTATTGATTAAAATCACAGATACTCAAATGCAATCCTGACTACAGGATTATTGCTGCATTGATGTTTTCATACAGTCTAGATCTGTAATAACTACATCAGCTCTGTTGGAATGGGCATGTTTTTCAGCCTCCTTAAAGACATGCCTCTTCACCACCAGCAGGAGATACTATTAGCTTGTGGTTTTGCCATGTCTTTCTAATATTGGTTCTCAATAAAGTACCCTGAGGAGTTACAGTATGTCTTGAACAAACAATACAGCAACATCCTGGTACCCATGAACCATTTGCAAGCAAAAAACCCCAGATGGATGTGGTTCTGCATGTTACCTTGGGGTATGTTACTGCAGGAGTTGGTGCAGCGCTTCCAGGCTCTCCCTCGGGATTCTGCACCCACGGCATTGTGCCTGTAAACACAGCCTTGCTTTGGGGGTTCATTTCAGTGTGTGCTGGGTGCTGTCCTGTCAGTGCACCTCGCCTGGTGTTGTAAAGCCCTCCAAAGAATCAAAGCTGACGTCAAAGATTCCATCAGTGGTGTGGGGGGATCAGGAAAGAACAGCACTGCTGTGGTAGAGTTGACAATTACCCAGGCAGATGAGCTTTCTGTTCCTCAGCTGGAAACACTGCAGAAACCACTGATTGGGTGGTTAATGTTTGGGGATTGGGAATGTCTGCTGGAATGGTGGAGAGGCCTTCAGAAAGGCATTACTCACCTTGCAGTAAGTGGCTGAAGCAACTATTGTGTGGTAATCCAAAGTATTTCCGTGTACTTCCTCAGCTTCAGGAGGTATAATTGGGAGCCTGAGGGGGTTTAGCAGTGGCAGGAAGCTGAGCCTCTCCATTGGCATGTGAATTCCCCAGCAGCCTTTGCATTGCTTCTGCTCATGGGACTCTTTGGATGATGCGTGGATTGTTTGTTAACTCTCTCAGTGGCTGCATGTGTGGTTCATGATGAGGAGCATGCAGGTCCAGACCAACGAGTATGTGGAATCTCAGCAAGTTTTCAAATGTAATACATATTTCCTAAAATATTGTAACATATTCAAGATTATCTTATAGCAAATTCTGGTAATTAAGACCTTTTTTTTTGTCACAGGACTCCTAAATCGCACAAAATCCTAGAAACTACTTTCAGGTGACATTTCTACTACTATTTTTAGTCAATATAGCATATGTAACATGTTTAATATTTTGGCACTTTGATGGCTAAATATAGTAGATCTCTGAACACAGTGCTTGGGCTTCCACAAAGAAACACTGTTCTATAGACTGTGCTGCTGACACTGTTATGTTGCCCCTTTGTCACGTGCTTTTCACTTGAGCAACCTTGCACTTGCAGATTATCACAGTTCTTTCATAGAAACCGAAGCCCTGTACCTGGTACCTGTGTGTGATATCAGGGATGTACCTGTTGGCCAAAGCTCCCCCATGCTTCGGTGATTGATTATTTAAGAACACAGAACTCTAGTACAGACTTCATGGGTTTGATACTTAGAGAGCAGAGACAAAATATCTGAGGACTTCCTCTTGCACTGTTGTGTTCTAGATCTGTAAGTCTTGAGTAATTTGTGACAGTGTACAGATGTGATTTTGGGGGGTTTTTTTAGTTGCACTGAACATACCAACAGAGAACAGTTTATGTTATAAATAAACGTCCACATTCACTAGAGTATTGGAGCATAATGTTGTAATGTTCAGGTTCTGGAATCTTTGTGTCGGGTACAAGTGATTTGTTTTAAATTCTGATCACCTTTATTTCTTCTTCTAGAAGTCGAAGTGAGCCAGTGAGTGGAACATCAAAAGCAGTATGTAAAAACACAATCTCACACTTTTTTTCCTACACACTGCACTTAATTCTAAACAATGCAGCCTTTTATTAATTTGCCAAACGTTAACTTAATATATTTTCCAGTAAAACCTAGTGTATGTTGTAAATACATTGTATTTGATTCAGCATAGTAAAAACTGGGTAATGCCATCATTTGCAGAGTTCTAATGTGAATATTGGTATTTGTGCCTAGTAATGCATTGTATTTCATATTGAATATGCCAGAATCTCTCCTGTATGACTCTGTGTTGTACAGATAATGTATGATCGTTTCCAGATCCTGTAGGCTCGAGGTTTGCACACTGAACATGGTGCCATGTTCTACATCTGTCTGTCTATAGCTAGTGATATGTATGTTTGTATAGGTTGTTGTGTGCTTTTTGTTTCTTGCAATAAAAACTGTTTGGAGTGTATTTTTTGCCATTTTCACATTGTATCACTTAGCTTTTGTTTTTAAATATCTTTTTTTTGCCTAATGGTTTTTGAAAATGTTATCAAAAACCACTGAGAAATCATTATTGTGAAACTTGGTGCTGTTCCTTACTTTTGACTTGGAGGTTCAAACAAATACCAAACCCAGCATATCCCAGATGTTTTCAGGACAGTTCTGTGCAGCTAAATGATTCCTTCTTGTGTCCTTAAATATTTGGGTATTTGTTCCTAAAACTGTATAATTGAAGTGATATTGTTTGGGCCCCCCTGAGTACAGAAATGTCTTTAATAGCCTGACGTGAATTTCAATATCGCTGCTACACAGAGTGGTATTCTAAAGTTCTGCATTTGATCTCTTTATCTGGTGAAGCAGTTTAGTTCAACAGTCTGCAAATGACAATATGTAACACAAATTTTGGCACCAAGTTAGAGCCTGGGGCATTTGGGGGGTGAAATCCCTGTCACTTTTCTTAACTTCTGCCTGCAGCACGTTTTTGGATCTGGGTGACTCCAGGGTTGGCTGCTGCTGTAATTCCCAAAGGTTAAGCCTTCCTTTAGTATACCACCACTTGGAATTCACATTTGGAAAAGGGGCAGCATTTTCCTTCAGGTTTGCAAACACTGTTGTTCCACTGCTAACATATAATCCCACACGGAAATCCGTGTCTGGTGATGGGCTAGATCTTGGTGTGCCACTTGGGTCAGTACTGTGTGCAACTATGCTTTTCCAATAGTCCTTAGAGTATCAAAGTACTATTTGGTGGGGTTTATTTTTCATCTTTATTTTAAGTATAACTGCTTCTCCTTCACTAGACTGGTGTGAGGCATTACACTAACCCTGGATCATTGGTTCTGATCACTTGATCAGCTATTAGGATAACTTAATCTAGAAATTCCTGAACTCTGGGGCTGTGTTGTGGGAAGAATACAGCCTCTGGTTCCTGTGGAAACAATCAACCTCAAATTGAAAACTTAATCTCTGTAGGTCTAAAACCACTAAATGTAACATCCATAATTCTATTGCTGATTGATTGAAATTCCTTTTGGAGATGAATGCCTCTCATTGTGAGTTGGAGTTAGTTGAACTGGCCCAGTGACCCTAGCAGTTAATGTAATGCATTTATGTAAACCACGTTTATAGTATTTGATCTAATTCAGATGGGTTTTTATTTCTTGAAAACAGTTCTTTTTCTTTTTGTTTACTAGCATGTGTATAAACACAAACCACATGTTCATAAATAAAGTTAACATTCTTTTAGCCTCGTGTGTTCCCTGGCATGTCTGTATTACATTGCTCAGTAGCATCTTACCATAAGCTAATGTAGATGTGTCAAAAAAGGAAAAATCCCAGAGTGGGAGGGAAGACTTAGTGTGAGTAAAAACTAACAGCAGGAAAGGAAAAGCAAAGCCAAGCCTTTCCCTGGTGTGCTCCAACTGTCCCTGGTCTGGGAGGGTGGAAGCCTTGCATCCCTCTGTACAGGCCCTTTCTCACTGGAAAAGCCCTGCAGCCTCAGCAGCTTCTGGGGCTGGAGACACAAATAGTTTATTCTTAAAGCTAACTCAGGTCTTGGTGTGGGGGGATTGTCTGCCTTTTTTTTTTATTTTTTAAATACACATATTTCTGCATGTATTTCAGAGCAGAAGCTGGGTCTTGATGTAGTTGGAGTAAATTGGCAGGAATCTTGTCAGTTATTGATGGAGAGTAAAGCTGCAAAGTTAAAATCAGTTAAGATTTCTTTTTTAAAGGATGCACAAAAGCGTCTTCTTTTTAGTATTTCTTCATTGTCATACTCTTCTTCCAGCTGTCATTCCACCCTTGGCACAACCAGAGCCAGGGCGTGGGGCCTCTCTGCTTTAGGGTCGGTGTCTCGGTACCTTCCAGGCTCCGTGGGGGCTGCGGAAGGGCTGAGCTGTGCTCGTTGGTTTAGCACCATCAGGGGCAACGGGGAGCTTCCCTGGCTGAACTTTTAGTGTAGCCAGGCTGTGGGGTTTGGGGAAAGTCCTGTAATTTCAGTGAAGCACTCCAGCAGTGAGATCAGCTTTTTCCTCCTCTTTTCTGTCCCTTTGCCCACTTGGCTTCGTGTTAGTTTCTGTTCAATCTGCTGCATGGCATGGGAGTTAAAACATTGGCTGCTGAGTTTAGGGTTTGGGGGTTACTTTTTCTGGTTGTTTTGGGGTTGGTTTTTTTTACAATAATTCTGCACTGTTATCTTAGGGTTGCCTACGAGTTCATGGAGATGTTGTTTCTACTTGACTGTTTTGAGGCACTGCCAGGAAATACTTCAGTAAAAATTTAAAAGGAAAAAACCAGGCAAAAATGTAGAATCATTGAAAGATGGCCATGGGCAAATGGGCAAATCTGTTTGCTGCTTTTGGTAACTGTTCAGTATCACCTCCTTTAAGAAATTAGACTATTGCCTGCAGGTTGTGTAATAGCAGCTTCCTAAAAAAATAGAGGAAAGAATTAATAGTTTATTAACTGTTATGTTTTAGTTCCTGGTCAGTACTAGACCATTTAGCGCTAGAGCTTTCCTGATTTCTTGTTTGTTTCTGAAAAAAATACAAAATTATAGCTGTGCCTGCCCTGAGAGAACACTGGCCTGCTTTTTCACGTGTAAAAGAGTGGCATATGGAGCATGAGGCTTCAAAATGCTTGTGCAGACCTCCTTTTGAACAGAACAGAGCATTCTGGAAAGGAGAGGTGAATCTTGTGGTAAGACTTGCAGAGGAATGAAGGTCTTTTTGTCTAGATCTCTGTGTTCCTCTCCAAAGACTTATTTTCAAGAGCTCTGTAGTCAGTAATACAGGAATGCTGTATGTGCTTTCCTGAAAATGCAGAAGAGGAACAACTTCCTGGTGTGAGAATCATCTTGTGCATGGAGATACTTTTTCCCGGTCTGCTAAAACTGTTCCCTTGAATTCTCCACTACATTAGGTAGTAAAGGACAAGACCTTTTTAAAGGAAAGGTTTTAATCTCATTGCTGACCTGTTTCATGACTTCTTGGAGAGCTGTTCAGTTCACATTGTGAAATTTTATTCTACATTTTTTTCATGACTTCTTGGAGAGCTTTTCCGTTCACACTGTGAAATTTTATTCTACATTTTTGAGCAATTTAGATGTAATAAGCAGTGATTCAAGTGTCTTTCTGGTTCTGTTGTGCTAGCTCAAGTGCTGCTCATGGCGTGATATAATTCAAGGTACTGCAGAAGGAACTAGATCGAGTTAACCTTTTTACTTGTGGTAAAAACTGCTCTTTAGCACTAGTTCTCTGGCTTCTAGCCTGAGGACTTCATTCCTGAGAGCTGTTCCATAGGCAGCTAGGAGGAGAAAAATGGAGACAAAAGTTCCAGGCTTGTGCTCTGAATCCATGTTTTTATCATCAAGAGTATTCTTTGCACTTTCCTTTGTTCATTTAGCACCGGGCTGCTATTAAAGACCAGGTTTGGTCTGATTGCAAGGAATAATCTAAATTCTCACACTTTCCAAACTGATTTGGGTGGTAGGGCCTGTGGTCTTATAACATACAAGAAATCCGTTTTCTTAATTTTTATAGTCTACTTTGTCATTATAAACACCTTTGTGTAAATTATTTAAGCAATTGTTTTTTTTCCAGACAAAGTGGCAGATTGTGGCTGCTGTTCTCAATTGGCTTTTATTTGGGTTTATTTGGGTACTGACAGGAGGGGCAGGGTGTGTGTTTTAGGGCTGCTGGGCCTGGCCTTCATTCTGACAGGCAGATGTGGGTTCACAAAATCATCATTGTGGGCATTTAGAAATGATGAGACATTCACTGATTCATTTACAAGCTACGCTAATATTAAGTTACCTGGAGTGATACTTCTTCCTCAATTAAACTTAAATTTTTTTTTAATCCTTTTTAACTGAAAATTGACATCTTCCCTACCCTTTTGAAAGAGGTCCCTCTCTGAGATATTCTGAGCAATAAGTAGATCTCCAGTGGGGTTGGTTATTTTAATTTTTTTCTCATAAGCACGTAGATACTCTTAAACCATCATAGATTTGGACTTTGTTTGAATAAATACAAATTACACTGGGTTGGGATTGCCTCTGGGTGACACTTAGGGGGATATAGTGCAGACATTCAGACTATAGTAGAGGTTAACTATTGCTGTGTTCTGACTGTAGAACTTGAATATGTGTTTAATTTTTTGTGAACAGATTGATGACTCTTCTGCATCTATTTCTCTGGCCCAGCTTACTAAGGTATATATATATTCTTGTCAAATACTTTAAAAAGTGTTTGCTTCCTATTTTTAGATTGATACTGTGATCTATAGGGTGGATAAGTGTTGTAATTGGAAAACCCCCTTTAATTTTTATTAACTTAAAGTATTTATTTTAACTTTAAAATGTGTGTATATTTTGATACTATCCTGTAAAGAGTAGTTCCCAGTTTGGGAAGATAGAAGGGGAGTACCTTATCAGCCTCAGCATAATGTTGCAGTATTACTCATCCTCAAGACACAAAGAAGAAGCTCTTCAGAAGCTGTCTTACCGTTTTTCATACGTTTCATTAATTTTGCGTTGGAAACTAACCCGGTTTGTACGGAAGAATTTAATTGGCTGTAAGTTACGGACATTCCAGGGGGGTGTGACCAGCCACAAGAGAAGCGGTTCTGTACCATGGACAATTGCATGGCTATTTTTGAATCCCTAGTCATAGTTACAGACCCATTCTCTGAATGCTGCACAATTCCATAAATTGTGGGATCTATACAGTGGACAGCCCGATCTAATTTGTTTGAACGCAGACTGTGTAAATTGTGTAAATGTACCTCATTGTTTATAGGAATATACCAATGTGTATGTGTGGCATCTGAGCAGCTGTGACCTTTTGAAACTGTTGTAATGCCATGTTTTGCTCGGGAACTGCTTGCATTTTTGCTCACCAATGTGTAATTTGTCTGGGAAAGCACTAGTGACTGCACTGTGTGGACAGGCGAGTGCTCAACCACCAGTCCCCTAAAGCTACAGGCAGTAGAGTAGGCAGGGCCTGCGGCAGAGCAGCTAGTTCTTTGTCCTCAAAATAAAGGCTGGAGTTCATTTTAATAAAAAGAAATCTCTTCCCACTGCTAACTTTTCCCCTCTTCACTACAGAAATTAAATTGTGTACATTTGGCAAAAAAACCCCCAAACATTATATATATAAGTATCTCTAGTTTGGAAGGTAGCCACCAAAATAATTGGTCCCCATTAGTGCTGTCCCTAAATGTGTCCTCGGGTTTGTAACCACATGTGAAGTTTTACTCTAAAATGTGCAAAGCTGTCCAAGGGGTGGGAGTACACATTTAAGCTTTTGAGGAAATTTAAGTATTTCAGAAAAATGCAGGAAGATGACACCAAGCGGCTCAGCGCTGTTACTCCCTCTAACCGCTCTAGTGCAGCCCGGCTCAGCACGGAGGCAATGTGTTAACAGTTCTCTGGTGATTATTACTATGTATGAAATGCCATATTTGAATTTTGGTCTATTCCTACTAATGTTTTGTGGCTTTTGGATGTGTTTTGTAAACCGTTTGGGTTCAAACAAATTAGTCAAGTATTATCTGTAAAGCTTTCTGTAACTGTTAATGGAAATGATTTCATAGCTGGCGATCCGGATTCTGTTACTGTGGAGAAACACTGTGTATATGAAACAACCATTTAATAAAATGTTGAAACTAGTTGGTTGCTTTTGTGAATGAATGCATACAAAACCAAACTATGAGTGCTTGAGCTGAGTGATAGGTGCTTGAAGGCCCAAGTCGTTTACAGTCACTCCCTTAGACCCTGCTTGTATCTGGACTAGTGTGTAATAAAAACATTTGAACAAATATGACTTAAAAATCAGCTGGCTTCAGTAATTTCAAGAGCTAGTTGTACAGAAGGTTTATATTACAATTTGTGTGTTAAAAGGACATAGTCAACTGGAAAAAAACTGCAGGTTTTGTTCACTGTAGTTAAATCACTTCACAGGAAGAAGTTAGGAGGGAGGAACATGCAGTTTGGACTGCCTGCAGCTCCTGATGGGAAAATTTCTGCTGAAAAGAATCTTTTGCCTTGCTGAGGGATTGTAAAAGCCTTTAGTCCTTTTAATGCTTGTGTATCTGAAGCTGAGTTTCAGCAAGCAAACCTAACTGCCCCACTTCTGCAGTTCTGTGTCCTTTTAATACTGCAAAATGTAAATAATGCTGCTTGTATCCATCTTAATTCCTTGTCCAGTGGAGAGCTTCTCCTGCATATAGTCTGGAGCTTAAAAATCAGCGCAAAAATACTGGATATTGTCGTTTATCTACACATAGCTTCAGTCCTCTGAAGGAAATTGGATTGGTTACACAAGTCTTGCTGTAAGGTACAAACAGAGCCTAAGGTTTGAGTGCCCAAGAGTGCTCTTTTCTAGTAGGTTCTCAGGCACATAAACATCATGTCATGGCATAAGGACTCCCCAGACCATCTTCAGCACAAATCTGTTTGGTATAAGCAGCTGCTCTCATGCAAGCTCAGCTAGTGTAGTGCTGCTCTTTACAGGATTGGATGAGTGGTGTTGTCTTGGGCTGTGTGGGCTTAAATGTGTTTCTAATGTGTGTGTCAAATAATTACCTGTTGCACAGACTGCCAATCTGGCTGAAGCCAATGCTTCCGAGGAGGATAAAATAAAAGCTATGATGACACAGTCTGGCCATGAATATGATCCAGTCAAGTAAGTGTTGCTAATGTGAAACTTGTTCTTTGAAGTTGATATAAAAATTGTAGAGATGATTTGTTTTAAACAAGAGAGACACATTAATCTCTTTTCCTTTTTTTCCCCAAAAACTTGTAGTTACATGAAGAAACCCGTGGGGCCACCTCCACCCTCGTACACCTGTTTTCGCTGTGGCAAACCTGGGCACTACATAAAAAACTGTCCAACGAATGGGGTAAGATTTGGGGGACTTGGAGTGGTGCTCAGTTTTTAATTTTTACCTGGAGAGTTACAAACAAACATGTGAATACTCATAGTAAGAATTGTATCTTTGGTGTGAAATACAGAGGTTACATGGCAGTGTTGCAAAACCTTTTGGATTCAAGAAAAACCTGGAATTATAAATGTAAAATTTTATTTTCGCTAGGTCAGAGGCACTAAATATTCCCATAGATCTTTCTATGTGAACTCCTGTGTATAGCTTGATATATCTCAAAATAAGTTTCTCCAAGCCCTGAATCCAGCTCCCTCTGAACTGCCCTTTGGAGGAGGAGCAGGTTTGGGGGATTTCACCCTTAAGGAGCCTGTAGTTAAGCCAAAGAATGTCAGTGAGTTCAAAACATTGCTCCAGCCTCTGGAACACCCTGGTTGCATTTGTTTAGGGAAAAGAGTATTTTAGTCCAACATGCTAGGTAAGAGGAGGAGGTTAAAGGCTTTTGTGCTTAAAATAGTCATTGAAATCTCATTTTCAGTGTGGACCTTGAGTTATGTCTGCATTTCTTAACAGGACAAAAATTTTGAGTCTGTTCCCAGAATTAAAAAAAGCACAGGAATTCCAAGAAGTTTTATGATGGAGGTGAAGGACCCCAACACAAAGGGTGCCATGCTGACCAACACTGGGAAATACGCAATTCCAACCATAGATGCGTAAGTATGGGATTGCTTGGACTGATCCAAAAATGGAATGAGAGAAACCAGGTGGAAATGTGCAAGTGGCGGTGCAGCCACATCAGCCAGTATCTGGAATTGTGGGGAGGAAACATTGGCACCGTATCTCAACTTTAAAATCTATGCTGCTGCCTAACATCAAAATAGGGGGTCCTGCTGCTCATGCCCATTGGAGCTGGTTAAATGGGCGGTGTGCTGAGACTATTTCTGCAGAACATTTCAGCAGGGTTTGTAATTGGGATTGTTCTCTCTGGGAGCTTATTTTGCTTCTAGTTTGTCTTTCAAAGGTTTCATGTAAAGTGTAATAAAGCAGCTGTTGGACTGATTCCCGCCCTCAGATGCGAAGCAGGCTCAAGTTTTTCTGTTGCTGTAAACAAGGAAAACATTTGTGTGTGCTGAGCACAGTGGCTGTTCTGAAATACACTTGGTAGGCCTTCTGATTTTCTCTCCTGGATGTCCTTTCTTGGAAGCTGTAACACAGACTTCTTTCAGTTCGGAAATGTAATTACTAGGAGACCAGCTTTATCCTGAGCCTCCAATTTACATTTAGCCTCTGGCAAAGGAGAGCTGGGATTCATTTGACCTGATAGGAGCTGTCAAATATTTTTCTAATCTGAACTGATTTCTTAGTTGATCCAATGAACAGGGTAGTTCTGCAGGAGAAATCCTCTTTCCCTCTTCTTGTGTTCG
The DNA here is from genome assembly GCA_013397115.1 of Edolisoma coerulescens. Taxonomy (NCBI): domain Eukaryota; kingdom Metazoa; phylum Chordata; class Aves; order Passeriformes; family Campephagidae; genus Edolisoma; species Edolisoma coerulescens. The sequence continues at coordinate 1,206,341 of VWZW01004381.1, forward strand.
GGCTGTAGAAAAGTAGTTCAAACTGAACAGCTGTGTTTAGGAAGGCTGATGGAGAGGGAGAATTCCACATATTATCTTTCTTTGATAGAATTCAAAACTTGGAGGAGTTTTCCCTTTAACTTTTTTCTTTTGCTTTCTCCACCCTACTTCCAGGGAAGCTTATGCTATAGGAAAGAAGGAGAAGCCTCCCTTCCTACCCGAGGAGCCGTCCTCCTCCTCAGAAGAAGATGATCCTATTCCAGATGAGCTGTTGTGTCTCATTTGTAAGGATATAATGACAGATGCGGTTGTTATTCCCTGCTGTGGAAACAGTTACTGTGATGAATGTAAGTGTTACTGCCAGGTTTGTTAATTCCAAACATCAAATTTGATCTTCTGAGAGCAGAAATAGGAGATAAGGAAATTGCTGTGTTAGTTCTATTGAATACTCCAGCATGTCCTGAACAGGGAAAGACTCTTCTTGTGTAGATGGTGAAAAAAAAGGCAGAAAGCTTTTTTCCCTCCTTAAGTATCTAGTTAAATCATCTTTACCTGCAGAAGGAAGAGGATGAGGGGAGTGCATATTAGTGCAGGGGGTTACAGTATTAGATATCGAATGCATTTATTTTGTCCACAGCCCTTTTCCTCACACAGAATTCTGTCTCCAACTTTGGGCACTTACTGCGGTCCACAAAGAACCGAGATTGAGGTGTTTCATCCACATTCTTCTCTAGAGCTGGTTAGAACCTTCAGAACTCTAACCTCCTCATGGTTTTTTGAAATGTGTTTTATTCATTAACATGGAATGACTTCTTGCTCTACTAGAGTGGAAAAAAGACCAGTTGAGATGTTACATGCCAGTCTGCTCTGCATCTTTACATATTACCACAGTGAAATATCGACCCTCTGCTGTATGCTAGAAATTTTTGTAGAATTTCAGAATGATTTGGATTGGAAGGAACCTTAAAGCTCATCTCATTCCAACCTCCCTGCCATGAGCAGAGAGGCCTTCCACTAGACCAGGTTGCTCCAAGCCCCATCCAACCTGGCCTTGAACACCTCCAGGGATGCCACAGCTTCTCTGGGCAACCTGTTCCTGTGCCAGTTTTTTGCACTATAGAACATTTACAGCTTCATGCTTTCCATTCAAGACCATATTTCCCCGTTAGTCGTGTGCTTGTTTTTGTGATTAATGAGAACCAAAAAAGTTTACTTAGTTTGGCTAAAAACTACTTTGATATTCTGATTATTCGCAGGTATTAGAACAGCACTGCTGGAGTCTGAGGAACACACTTGCCCTACCTGCCATCAGACAGATGTTTCTCCTGATGCTTTAATTGCCAACAAGTTTCTGCGCCAGGTAATGTGGTGACTTTAGCCTGAACTCTTTGTTAGAAAAATCTGTTTGTAAAGAGCTGCAAGTATTAGTTTAGATCTCCTTAAGCAAGGCTGAACTAAACAAGGCTAAGTTTACTTTTCAAATACATTATCTCTTTTTACAGAAGCCTACAGCTCGTTAAAGACAATCTGGCAAATTCAGGACACACTTGTGTTTAATGGGATGTCCTCACTTTCAAATTTGATGTTAACAGCAAAGTACTTTTAATCCAGAGACTCTGAGGGTACCAGTCATTGATACCAGAGTTTTGTGGGATGTGTTCATAGCTGTGTGTTGGTTGGGTTTAGGATTAATAGCACTTAAAGGAACACGCAGTGATTTTCCTCTAAGGATGCTTTTGTTCGTATTTCTACTGAAGTTTGTTATCACCTGTTCAAACATGTTTCCCTACCTCTAGGCTGTCAACAACTTCAAAAATGAAACTGGCTACACAAAAAGGCTCCGTAAGATTCAGCAGCAGCAGCAGCAACAGCAGCAGCAGCAGCTGCCACCGCCGCCACCACCGCCACCGCCCCCCCTGATGCGGCAAACGATAACGCGCAACCTGCAGCCGCTGATGCGGCCAGCCATGGCCAGGCAGCAGGACCCGCTCATGATCCCGCTGGCCTCCCTGGCTTCCCGCTCTGCCCTCTCATCCTTGGGCCCTGGGCCGTCCATGGCAGCTGGGCTGCCAGTGAATCCGTCTTCTGTGGTTGTCTCTGATCTCCCTCCAGCAGTGTCCCTTTCTCTCCGTGGGGAAAAGCCAGACGGACCTTTTCGGTAAGGAAATCTGGAGATCAACAGGAGTATAAAAGAAATCAAAATGCTTAGGTTAGATTTTTCTTGGGCTTCCCAACCAGCACCTTATGTATCATTAGTGACAGCTGCAGGTCATTGTGGAAGTTGTGGTTTTGTTTTTACTTGGAATGAGAACACTTTGGTAAGTAGAACGTGTACCTCATGCAAGAATTTTCTTGGCAGTATTTCTGTTTGGTTCTCTTACCAGTCATTCAGCACAGGTTTGCCCTGAAGGAGGGACTGGTTTTAATTTGAAGTGGCCAGCCATTCCTAGAGTACCCATTTAGTTCCATCAGACCTTAGTGTCTCATTAATTTTGCTTTAGTACTGAGGAAATAAAATTTTTATGCAAAAATCTGTACTAGTATTTAGGTTTATATCCTTTAACCCTGCTGCCTTGGGTGCACAGAGCCACTGTGTCCTGAGGGCTGCCAGGCTCAGCTATCCCATCAGTACAAGGATCACAATTCAGAGGAGCCTCTAAGGCAGTCTCTGAATCAGCACAGAAACATTTTCTAATGGAATTTCGGTTCTTGCATCTTTCAGAGCTGAGGTTCAGTGCCTAGGTTATATGGGTTCTCATCCTTTCAAGTGCTGCTTAATCAAATATTTTTCCAGAGAGCTTCCTCTCTAAATGCCAATATCCAAACAGACTCCTAGCAGTGCTTCCTCTGGAGCCTGCCAATTTCACAGGTGTAAATCTGGTGATTATTTTGAAGTATTTTTTTCATTAAGTGAAATTAGCCTTTTCTCTCCTTGGACTTTATATTTCAAAATATATATTATATTTCACTTCAAAGCAGTGTTTCAGTAATAAAAATGTGTTGTTTTTGTAGCGATGCTGATGCTGTTTTGCCTCCTGCTCTGATGACTGCTGCTGAGCTTTCCAAATCTTCCCCTTTGTCGATCAGCAGTTTGTTGGAAGAGAAGGTAAATTTTATTTCAACACATACAATGATTCTTATGTTCTAGTAGAGCTTATTTTGTGACTGTTTGCATTTATTCCCTGTCAGGGCTATCAGGTTCCTGTACTGAGACAACCAGCGATACCAAGTCTTCTGGGCCCTCAAGGACAATCAATACCCACAACTGGTAAGAAACTACAACTTCAGAATTTCTTCTAAAAAATTGTCTTCAATTAAATTTACTGGGAATTTTTTCTTTTCCTGTCCCCACTGCAACAGGTCATCCAATGAGAGCTGGTGCACTTCGCAGGCCAGGCTGGGAACTGTAAGTATTCAACAGAAATTCAATGTATTACTAGTTGTAACTGGTTAAATTAGTCTGTAACACATCACTTAGACAACAGCTGATTTATAATGAAATAATAGTTGTGGAGAATACAAGTGGTAATTAATTTTCAAGTGGCTTAATTTAAATTAGCTTTAACAAAGGGGACCTGTGCTTACCGTAAGATTATTGAAAAATAAAACTCCAGTACATAATTGAAAAGAAGATTCTGAATAATGAACACTTTTTGAGGAAACGAAAATTACATATAAAAATTAAATGTAATTAAAAGATCAGATGGAAAAGCACCCTTTTGATTACTGACTGAATAGGGCTGAAGAAATTGATTTCCCAGTAGAAATCAGCCTCCAACATTCTTTCTTTAACAATTTAGTTGATACTGGTTGAGCAAATTATTGAAAAATTAGAGGCTGTTATTTTTATGACAGTTTTGTATTTTTGTAGTTTAGTCATCTCAAAGTGCCAAGCTGCTTTTTTTCATTGGAGAGAGGAGCCTGTTTATCTGTTATTGCAGTGTCAGATTAGTCCTTCATTTGTTAGAGATTGGTTACAGCCAGGTTGAAAGGATCATTGTTTTTATAGTCTGAAAGATAAGTCAAAACAAAATCCAGAATCCATCCCCCAGATGATCTAAAATCTCAAATCCAGTAAACAAGAAAAAAACAGTTCAGGGACAAGAACAGGCCCAATACATTGTGAGGCAGGAGCTCAGGAAGCAAATGTGGGAGAGGTTAGGAGAGGTCTGAGAGGTGAGTTAATTTCTGTGCAGTGCTTGGATGCTCGGGAGCGCGGAGCTCGAAGTGTATCCAGGAGGGGCAGAGGAGCAGTGGGTGCTTGGCTCGTGGGAGATGGGGTCTCACGGCAGCCTCGCCCGCAGTCCCAAAGCTGAGTGTAAGGAGAGGAGGCTGAGGGAGCTGCTGGGGCGAGGATGTGCAAGGCAAGTACGAGGCCCCAGGACTGAGTGTAGTCTCAAGTGAACTGAAAGCTGGAGACCAGTGAGAACCAGGAGTGCTCCCGCCGTGCTGCCACTTCGCTTTCCTCTGTACGCTCAGGGCAGGCTGTGACAAACAGTGACACGTGTTTTTGGGTTTCTTTAAAGTTCAAATCGAGGACGCCCGCACAGTGACCGTGCCCAAAGGACTCAGGCCCCATCACTGCCAGCATCAGCACCAGTCTTTGTGCCTGTGCCTCCACCTCCCTTGTATCCTCCACCACCCCACGCACTTCCTCTTCCTCCGGGGGTACCACCACCACAGTTTCCTCCTCAGTTTCCACCTGGGCAGCCTCCATCCGCTGGGTACACTGTCCCCCCTCCCGGATATCCCCCAGCTCCTGCAAACATGTCATCAGCTTGGGTCCCAACAGCAGTGCCAGCGGCTCATTCAAACACCATCCCAACGACACAAGCACCTCCTCTCTCTAGGGAGGAGTTTTACAGAGAGCAACGGAGGCTTAAAGAAGAGTAAGTATTTGGCTCACTAACATTGCCTTGTTTTCATGTCTGTATCGGGGGAGCATATTGGACTGCGGTTACACTAAAGTGCATCTGACCTAAGCAAAAGGGACGTAGTGTTTCTTCCAATTTACTTTTTCATTGCAGATGGTAAATATGCAAAGCTAAACCAAGACAAATGTAATTCTAAAATTTTTCCTAAGACTTGTAGGAACTGTTTTTGCTTAAATAGGATGTTCACCTTTTGCATTGCATGCAGTAAACATTTTCTCATATTGGCCATGTTTTGTTTCTTGATGTCTTTTGTAATAAAGGTCAAACTATAATTGTAATAAAGGTCAAACTTATTTTAACAGGGAAAAGAAAAAGTCCAAACTTGATGAGTTTACAAATGATTTTGCTAAGGAATTGATGGAATATAAAAAGATTCAAAAGGAGCGTAGGCGTTCGTTTTCCAGGTAACTGCTTTACATGTCCGTAATGGAGAAGCAGATTGTCTAGAGGAATCAGGAGGAGTTCCACTCCACCTCCCTGTCATTAGATGGATTGGATGATTGAGGGATGAGCAGTGGCAGGAGTGTCATACGCAGGTTATTGACTCCAGTGTGGCAGAGATTCCAGGCAACTGAATTAGCATTGGGCAGCAGGCACTAAGGAGCGTTAAGGGTCTGTCTTGCTAAGGTGTCTCTGCAGTGATGTCCTTCACTGCCTGACAGCCCTGAAGAGGCCAGGAACAGAATAGCTGTAGGGGCTGAACTTTCAGCATCTTGCTATTCTGATTGTAACCAAGCACTCCAAGCAGTTTGGAGGAGATAGGTGAGAGAAATTGGCCTTATTTCTGCTTTTGTCCATGTCATGTGGATACATGAGATGTTTGAACCTGGACTGCAAACTGGGGGCTTTCATTTGTTTGTTGACATTGTTAAATTTTTCTTGGGAATTAAAAACTCGATTTATTTGTAAGGAAATCTGAAATTGGTGAGGGACTTGGAGAGGAGGAATGGTGCTAATGAACATATGAATCATGTGAAATGATTCATTGACAAATAGTAGAAGAAAAACCTGAGGGTAGCTGCTGTTTTCTGACCCCAAAAATCCCTTGGGCAGGAGTAGTTGTTAGCATTGCTGTCGGGAGCTTTCCCAGAGTCATGACACTGGGGCATGTGACTAGAGACTGAGGTTAGAAGCTTTTAGATGGGATTTTTCTTGCAATGCTGTCATTTGCCTTGGTTAGAGCTGGAGGGATGTGCAGGACATTGTTGGGACACCTGCCTGGCAGTGTGGATTCCACAGGCCTGTCTGTAGGTCCTTTGCAGTATTAGGATTGTGCATCCTGTCCAGATTCCCAAAAAAGGGTGAAGTTAACTAGACCGAGCTGGCGTTTTAACATTGGGCTTTGCTGTCTTCAGGCTGATGTTTTCTCGATGTCTGATTCTGCACTGTAGCCACTCAGATTTGCTCTTTTTGCATCTTACTGCAACAAAAATGATTTGCACTGCATGTGGTTGCCGAGTAGTGACGAATGTGCGTGTTCCCGTACCAGTAGAGGCCAGTGTAACCACCTGAAATCTGTCGGTAGCTCTGGTAGCTCATGTGATAGAGTGAGTGGAAGTAGACTGACCCTTCTGTGTGTTCTGACACTAACAAAGCAGCAGCTGTTCTGTCTTGTGAGCAGAAACATTTACATGTTATCAAGTTCTTCAATTTGCAGTAGCTTTGTCAGCAGCTGAAAGAAGCTTTGACATAAGCATGTGGAGAGGAAAGAAAAAGTAAATGTAGGAGGAAAAGATTTGAGGAGAATGACTGTTTGGAATTAACTTCATTTATTTTTTTTGTGTTGTGTTTTTTTAAGGTCCAAGTCTCCCTATAGTGCTTCATCTTACTCTAGAAGCTCGTACACCTACTCCAAGTCACGCTCAGGTTCGTCACGCTCCCGCTCCTACTCGCGCTCCTTTAGCCGCTCCCATTCCCGCTCCTACTCGCGGTCGCCACCGTATCAGAGACGAGGCAAAGGGAAGAGTCGGAACTACCGCTCCCGGTCACGGTCCCACGGCTATCATCGCTCCCGCTCCCGCTCGCCCCCGTACAGGCGCTACCACTCCCGCTCCAGGTCTCCGGTGTTCAGAGGCCAGTCCCCCACCAAACGGGCTGTCCCGCAGAGTGAGGCTGAGCGCGAGTACTTCAACCGCTACAGAGAGGTCCCCCCGTATGACATGAAGGCTTACTATGGCCGCTCGGTGGACTTCAGAGACCCCTTTGAGAAGGAGAGATACAGAGAGTGGGAGAGGAACTACAGAGAGTGGTACGAGAAGTTTTACAAGGGCTATGCCGTGGGCGCTCAGCCACGGCCTCCGGTGAACAGAGAGAACTTCTCTCCAGAAAGGTTTGGCCCACCTGGGACCAGACGAGAGAATTCACCATATGCTCGGGGACGGAGGGAGGAATATCCCGCTGGGCAGAGCCACAGGAATCGTAATATTGCTGGAAACTACCCTGAAAAGCCTGGGAGAGAGAGCCATGGCATCAAAGATCCTGCGAAATCAAAAGAGAAGGAGGTGGAAAATCCACTGGGAGATGGCAAAGGCAATAAACATAAAAAACACCGGAAGAGAAGAAAAGGGGATGAGAATGAAGGATTTCCCAATGTTGAGCTGTTAGAAGGGGCAAGAAAACCAAGAGAGCCAGTTCCAACAGAAGATGCTAAAACAGACTCTCTATTCATGCTGCCAAGCAGGGATGATGCCACCCCTGTAAGGGACGAGCCCATGGAAGCGGATTCCATTGCTTTTAAACCAGTGTCTGAAAAGGAGAAAAAAGAGAAGGATAAGCCAAAAGCAAAGATTGAGAAGACAAAGCGGAAAGTTGAAGTGGCGGCTGCTCCGAAGAAAGACAATGTAGCAAAACCAGCTAAAGCTTCCCAGGAAAAGGCAGACCCTGATCGCGAAAAATCTCCTCGAACGGAACCTCCTGTGAAAAAAGTCAAGGAAGAGCTGCCAAAGACAGACAGTGTTAAAACCTCTTCCTCTCAGAAGGATGAGAAGGCTCTTGGTACCCCACGGAAGGCTCATCCCAAAGTGACAAAGGATCACCCAGAAACCAGACCAGCCAAGGAGGAGAAGGCAAAGAAAGAGCATCCTAAAGAAGCCAAGGTAGAGAAGCCCTCCGGCAAGGAGGATAAGTCAAAAAAACCTGCTGAGAAAAGCAAACTTTCTGATGCCAAACCTGAGAAAAGGAAAAGAAAAGCAGAGGAAAAGGTTGATAAAGAACATGAAGCCGCTTCCACAAAGGCCTCTAAACCCGAAACTGCAGAATTGAAAACGTCACCCAAGGGGAAGGTTGAGCCCGAGGGGGAAAAAGGAGAGCGGACACCAGAAAAGGATAAAGCTGCTTTTCTTAACAACCCGTCCAAAAAGATTAAACTTAACCGAGAAACTGGAAAAAAGATTGTGAGCGGAGAAAACGTGCCACCTGGAAAAGAAGCTGTGGAGAAACCTGAGCCCAGCAGCAGCAAAGTTAAAGCGGAAAAGGCAAAGGGAAAAGCAAGAAGGAAAGTGACAGCAGCTGATGGCGCTAGCTCGACTCTTGTGGATTACACCAGGTACCTCAGCAGTTATTTTCCTTTTCTTTCTTTCCTCCTCCCCCCCTCCAGTTCTTTACGGTGCCTAATGAAAGGAACAGCTAAATGAGGGAGTAATCCATGATCTTCCTTGTGAAACTATACGTGGGTCAAACTCAGATGTTGTTGAGGAAAACAAGCAGGTTGTACTGCATAGGAAGCTGGTAGGGTTAATTCGTTGGTGATGCAAACTCAAAACATTTAAAACATTTGTTGGAGACTTAAGATAGTGTCTTGGTAATCTAAAAAGCTTTTAAAATGTCCCATTTTTCTAGAGAGGAACATTGGGACATGAGGATAAAACTTTGGCTGTCTGTACCTCTCCATAATTGCTTGCTTTCACGTTGAAAGAAAAATGGATATCTAATTTATCTGCCATTGGGAGAAATAGGACATGAAGGAATTACCAGATCAGACAGTCCCTAATCTGATAATCTTGTGGTTTTGTTAATTAAATATATAGTAGCAAGATACTAAATTAATTGATGGCTCATAATCTCAGCCACTGGACTCAGCCCTTCTCTTGTCTGTTCCCTTAATTGAACATCCTTGGGAAAAATGCTGAGAATTTAGAATTGAAACACAAGCCAGTTTATAAAATGTTCCCAAAGCTGGCTGTGTGTGCATCCCGTTACTAATGTCCATGTTTTCCCTCTCAGCACAAGTTCCACTGGGGGAAGCCCTGTCAGGAAGCCTGAGGAGAAGCCAGACACCAAACGAACTGTCATTAAGACCCTGGAGGAGTATAACAACGACATAACAGCCCCTGCTGAGGATGTCATTATCATGATCCAGGTCCCTCAGTCCAAGTGGGATAAAGATGACTTTGAGTCTGAAGAGGAAGACATCAAGTCCACCACCCAGGTGCCCCCAGCTGTAGGAAAACCTGCCAGTGTTATCAAACCTGTGAGTGGAAAGGCACCAAACCCCCTCAAACACACTGAAAAGGAGACAGAGCCTCTGGAGAAAACGCAGAAAGCTGCAAAAGAGGCAAGTTATGAAAGCGCCCAACACGATGCTAAGAGTTCAAAAAGTTCCGTGTCGAGTGAAAAAGGCAAAACCAAAGACCGGGATCATTCTTTGTCAGACAAGGACGGTTCTGAGAAGAGGAAGAGCAGTGTTCAGCCAGAAAAAGAGCACTCAGAACGTGCACCTGAACAAGGAAATGGAAAAACTGTATCTCAATCTTCCAAAGATGGCAGATCTTCAGAGAAACATGATAGTGGCCGTGGCTCCGCTGCAAAGGACTTCACTCCCAACCGAGACAAGAAGTCTGACCATGATGGCAGCAGGGAGCATTCGAGTTCCAAGCGCAGGGATGAGAAGAGCGAATCAGCACGGAGGAAAGACTCCCCATCCCGGCTCAGAGACTCCACAGCAGCGCAGAAGAGCAAACCAAGAGAGGAGCGTGTGGAGCCGCCCAAAAAGGGCCCTGCGGAGGCCAAGCGGAGCAGCTACAGCCCCCCGCGGGAGCGCAAGCCCACGGAGCACAAAGCTGTGCATGACTCCAAGCGCCCAGCCGAGGAACACAAACCTCCGGATAAAAACCCGGGGAAAGAGAAGGAGAAAGAGAAAGAGAAGCATGTACCAGAAGTCAAGAGCAATAAGGAGAAAGAGCCAGGTGGGAATAAACCACCCGTGAAACAGGACTCGCCAGAAGTCAAAGTGGAGAAGGAGAACGTGGCGGGTCAGAGCGATAAAGGCGCGGTGAAGCCGAAGCCGCCGGTGAGCAGCGCCGCGCGCCTCTCGTCCGACCTCACCCGCGAGACCGACGAGGCCGCCTTTGTGCCAGACTACAACGAGAGTGACAGCGAGAGCAATGTGTCTGCTAAGGAGGAGGAGGCCGCGGGGAAAATGCCCAAGGAAGCAAAGGAAAAGGCTGTAGATAAGGTGAAAGAGGAGGTGGCGGTCCCGGCTCCCACCGAGCAGCCGGAGGCGGGCAGGAGCCAGAGCCAGAGCAGCCCCAGCGTCAGCCGCAGCCGCAGCCACAGCCCCTCGGAGAGCCAGACACGGAGCCACAGCAGCAGTGCCAGCTCAGGGGAGAGTCAGGACAGCAAGAAAAAGAAAAAGAAGAAAGAGAAGAAGAAGCACAAGAAGCACAAGAAACACAAGAAGCATAAGAAACATGTGGGAAATGAAACAGAATTGGAAAAGAGCCAAAAACACAAACACAAGAAGAAAAAATCGAAGAAGAGCAAAGATAAAGAGAAAGATGACCAAAAAGTGAAATCTGTCACAACATAAACCGACAGATAATGAAAAAATGACTTAATTACTAAGTCATCTGTAAGAATTTTGTTAAAATGTAAACGACTTCAAGCGTTGTAAATAATGACATGAAAGACCCTGTGCTGCACTTAAAATATTGCTGCTTGATTATTTGATTTTTACATCAGAGCTTTATAAAAGTGAACATTTTGTACAGAATTGTGAGTTGTGACCATGTAACATGAAAGGTTTTGCTGGGGCATCTTCTTTTTAACCACCATTAATTAGTTTGGGTGGAGTTTACTGTACTGTGAAGATTTTCACATTCGGGTTTTTTTTAATTGCCTGGCAGAAGCAGCTGGTACCAGTTACCAAATACCGGCGGATGAAATGCAGAATACATTACAGCCCTGTTATGTCACTTTTTGATTACAATAAAAAAGTTTTCAGTAAATGACTGAATGTGAGATTTCCAGTGGGAGTTGCACATGAGCTGGGAGCATCCAAACCCTTCCCATTCCTGGAAGCGTCCAAGGCCAGGTTGGATGGGGCTTGGAGCAGCCTGGTCTGGTGGAAGGTGTCCCTGCCCAGGGCAGAGGGGTGGGACTGGGTGGGCTTTAAGGTTCTTACAGCCCAAACCATTCCAGGATTCTAACAGTAGTGCCAGAGGAAAAGCTTGCTGGGACCTATTGTGTGGGGAAAATAACTTACAAAGGGGTTTAATTTTGGATAAACTGGTAGGACCTGCCATGGTGGTGGGTGAGGAGATGCTGGGGGTGGTGTGCTGCTCCATGTGCCAAGGAGTTAGGGGTTTGTAGGGTAGAATTTGGGGTGAGGCCCCAAAGCTGCAGCCCCTCTTTTAGAGCTGGCACTGACTGCTTAAGGTAACGTTACACACGAAGCGGTCACGTGGCTGCTTTGTTCCGGTTTGTTTGGAAAGCTGTTGTCCCTTGGGGTTGGAACTGTGTGGTCATTAAGGTCCCTTCCAGCTGAAACCAGTCCGGAATTTGCCAGCGCACGTCTGTACACAGGGGTTAAACTCCCTGTAATTTGCATTTTCTCTTCCAATGCTGCTCACCAGGTGTTGATGAGTTAAACAGAACTTTTTGGTTGGTGTTGGATATGGGGGTGACACCTGACAGCCCCGACCCCTCTGTGATATGTGGGGCTCAGAAGGGGCAGGACAGGGAAGCCTGGAAAGGCAGGATCTTGCTCTGAGCAGTGACAGGAGAGACAGAAAATGGAAACAATTAGCTGGATAATTTTAAGATGTAATTTTAACAAAGAGGTGGCAGTGGGTGTGTTGCTCAGCCATCAAAGCCAGCACGGAGGGGAATGGGTGTCATTGAGGGCACGATATCCCCATGACCACTGGATTGAGCAGTGACAGCCCTTGGCCGTGGGATTTGCCCAAAGTTTGGTGTGGTGGTGCTGTATGGGGAAGCAGCATTTCTTGCTGGCAGAAAGTGTCACCGTGCAGAGGTGCTGTCCTGAGGGCTGAGCAGCACAGAAATGGTAAAACAGGGACATTCATCCTGATTCTCCTGGGGGTGAGCCGGCACCTCGGACATCCTGGGTGAGAGACGGAGCATCCTGAAAGGTAAAACAAGAGCACACCAGGATCACTGCTGGAATTCACCACGGGGACTTTTAATGTCAGGCCTTCCTGGTGAATTCCAGGTGTTTTCTGCCCAAGAAAAAGCAGGTTTCCAGTTCATCTGCTCCCATTTTTGCTTTCTGGAGTGAAAAAGAACAGGTGGGTGATGGTGTTACAGGTGCTTGGCTGGGCTTTGCTGTGTGTGGGGCAGGGTGGGAGCACAGGAAAAGCATCCTCAAAGTCTTCCTTGGCATGGTCTGTGCTTGTGAGGATGGGGCTGGAAAACACGGTTGATTTTGGACTTCTCTGTGTGCTTTGGCCTAATGAAATTGAAAATTCAGGAATCGGGGAAATGGGATTCTTGAGCTGGCATGTGTTAAGTGCTTTATTATTGAGATTCAAGTTAACGAGTAAACTTGCACTGAAATCAAATTCTGACCTTTTTTAATGGAATAGCTCCATAAACCCAGTAATATTATGTATTTTTATATAACCTTGTAAAGGAAAGCTGTCATTGAAGTCTGTCCTAATGCCCAATTCAACCTGTTGAGGTGTTGAAGAGGTTTCGTGGCGTGGCCGTGCTGTGCCACAGCCCTGTGCCGGTGTTTGCCTCAGGACGGCAGGTACAGGAGTTTTCTTGGGTGTCAATGTCTTTCATTTGGCCTCCCTGTTGTATAATCTCGGACTAGTTCAATTAAAAGTGAAATGTTTTGATGATTCCCAGCCTTATTTTAATTCCCTTCTGTACAGAATGTGGTGTAAATTGATAAAGCTTGGAATCGGGCACTGCAAAGGCAGCACAGGCACTTGGCACTGCCATGTCCGGGGGGCATCAGGTTAGGAATAACGGGATGGCTTTGTCCAAAATCTGCCTTTGGGGCTGCTTTCGCTAAAGATTTGCTGACTCTCCAGGCATTTACTTGCAGCCCATCCCCGGGGTTACATGGGCCCTGGTGCCCCGGCCTGCCGGCAGTGCGGGTGCCGAGTGAACCGCGGTGCCCCTGGGGACAGTCCCGGCTCCGTGGCGAGTGGTGGCACCTTGGCAGACCCGTCACGGCTGTGTTGGTGTACACGACAGTGGGGCAACGCCCGCTGGGCCCTGCCGGGCTCCTCTGGGCAGCGGCGGCACCGGGAGGGTTTCGGAGGAGGAGGATGGTGGTGAAGAGGAAGATGCTGTGCTGGGCAGGTCTGGCACGGTGCTGCCCCGCTCACCGGGCTGACGTCAGCGCCGGGCACGAGGGGACAACGCGTCGCTGCCGAGCCCGTGACCCGCTTTCCCTTCCCACAGAGCGAGGGCTTCGCTCGCAAATTCCAAGCTCTAATCCAGCGCCGCTCCCGCGCCAGGCTGCTGCCAGAGCCCCCCCCCGGCGGCTCCCTCCAAACGGGCTCTCCTCCTCCTCGTCCTCCATGGAAATGCCCCCTCGAGCTCTGCCAGTGCCCGTGCCTTTGAGAGGTAAATGAGAGTTGAGCAATTAGCGATGGTGCATTGAGGGGAGAAATTCCTTGGGTTTTGTTCCCATCAGCTCCGCTATCGCTATCGTGCGTCCCAGGCTGGGGGTGTGGATGGGGCAGCTCCAGCCGGGTGCCCTCCCCCCCGTCACCCTCCACGGGGCCGGGACAGGATGAGGCTTGGCCGGCGTTTGTCCATCCAGTGTGCGTGTGTGTCTGTGTGCGCACACGCCGGGGCTGCCGCCACCCTTTTGTGAGCGAAATGGCTGTTTGGTAGCAGCGAGCGAGGGCTCCTTGCCAAGCTGCCTAATTAAGACTAAGCATATGCAGATTCGCCTTGTTTTCAGCTAATGACAGCTGCCAACAGTTATGTGTCGGGCTCGCTGGCGCTGGGTTGGTGACACGAGGCCAGCGACGACCGAGTGATCTGGCCGTGCACGGCGGCACCGTGGCCGAGGGTGTGAGAGGCACCGGCCTCCTGGGGGCCACTGGGGCTCAGCCCGTGCCCTCGGTGCTCCCCATGCGACCACGCAGGTCAGCCCTGCCTTACAGCCTTGGCATAGCCCCCAGCTCCTTGAGTTGGGAGCTGCCAGAGAGGGGATGTTTTGCTTTGCTTTGCTTTGTTTTGTTTTGCTTTGTTTTGCTTTGTTTTCCTTTGAGCGTTGCCAGCAGCACAGACATATCGTGATGTTTTCGCAGGAAAACAGATAAAGATGTGTGCAAACGTGGGTGACATTTGTGGTTCCCCAGCCAGCGGCCTTCAGCAATGCTCTGCCAGCTGAGAACCGAAGCACAGACCGAGGCGGGAATTCCCTGCCCGCAGCCCTGCCCCGAGGGCAGCTGGCAGCTCTCCAGAATCCCGGGCTTCCTAAGGATGCTCTCAAAAAGAGCGTGTTTTCATTGGTTTTATTATTATTGTGGTTATGCTGATGGAAGGAGAGAGCCTTGCCCAGCACGGGAGGTCTGAGCTAACGAAACGCTCTGCTCCTCAGAGGAAGATACTCTACGTTGTTTTGAGGATGCAGGGAAATGAGGGCATGGGGGAAAAGTCACCGTGGAGATATAATTAAGTCCTGTTTGACACACATCCTGCTGATGAGCTGTGCCTCAGGACTGGGATGCTCTCGTGTGTCCCCTGTCCCCACAGCCCGGCAGGAGTGGATGTGCTCGGGTCTGGAATCAGAGGATTTGGGGATCCTTCCCTGGCTGTTTGGCCAAGTCCTGTACATTTATAATGGCTGCTTCTAACCCAGGGCACAGGTGGGGGACAAGGGCAGCTCTGCTCTGCCCCGTAGGCGTGGGGTAGCCCAGAAGCCAGGACTGGGGACCCTGAGGACCAGGAACAAACTGCACTGGGAGGCAGAGGCATTCCTGTCCCATCCTATCCCATCCCATCCTGGTGGTCACTGGCCCTGAAATGAGCCAGTGCTCCTCCCACAAGGAGCTGAGTTAAGTGCTCAGACACTTCTGAGAATATTTTGTAGCATTCCTGATTTTAATTGGGTTTATTTAATTATTATTTACTTTGACTGAATAAGCTGTTGTGTTTAAATAACACTGTTTTTGCCAAAACGCTGTCAGGGAGAAGCTGCTTTCCCTTTAGGAGCCCTCAAGTGTGGGCTGCCTTCCAAGCCCCTCACACGGCAGCGTGTGGAGCATCATCGCTCGGAGCATCCTCCTGCCCCGGCCAGGAGTGCGCTCCGTGCCAAGGGGTGGCCCTCCAGCCGCAGGGAGGGAAACAGGAGCTGTGGGAGCGTTTCCAAACACGCCTCCAGCATCACTTGTGGGGGCCTGGCAGGGCTGAAGGGCTCAGCTGTGACCGTCCTGCAGCCAGGCAGAGCCCAGTTCCTTGAGGAGTTCGTGAGGCAAAGGGAGAACGGATCCAAAGAGCCCCTGAATCACGGGCAGGATGAACGGCTGAGCTTGGAAAACTGGGGAGAAAAGAGAGCTGAACTCCAGGGGTGGAAGCAGTTGGTGAATATTGACAGCACCAACCAACAGTGATGAAACTTCATTCCAAATCCACCTGTGGGGATGGTCCTCGTTCATTTATTTCCATCTTTTTTCATTTTTTAAACCACAGCTAAATCCTGTGGAGACAGCTTGGGAGAGCGGGGGGTGTTCAGCCTGTGGCACTGTTAGGTGATGGAATAGCCTTTCTTGGGAAGCAAGGGGCCCCTGACGGGCTCAGGGCTGTGGCAGTGCCTCTCTCCCAGCCCACCAGGACAGGGACACCCTTGGGACATGCTGCCCTTCCAGCACGGGGGGTGGTCTCTGCACCAGCAGCAACTTTTCCATCACTTGGTTTCCTTATTTGGTGTTTCTTTAATAATTAGTGGCAGATTTTGTACTTGTGTTTGCAATTATCTGGATGCCTCTGGGACATGTTCTGCAGGATAATTGAATCTCCTGGTCTGTGACTGCAGGGATGGCTGGGAAGCATGGGCTGGAGCCCAGGAATGCTGTGCCTCCTGTTGGTGTTGTGTTAAGACAAATTGAGCTTTTTAATTTTAAAAAACTACTGGAAACAAAGCATTTTGCTTTGCTGTCCTCAGCACAAGCTTTGCTGGAGCCTGGACTAGAGAGGAAAATACATAATTATCAGTAATTAACTGGATAAATGTTTTGATTAGATGCAGCGGATCCTCCATGTGCCCAACTCCAGTGAGTGTCACTGGCGAGACGTGGGGCAGTGGGGATGGGGGTCCTGGCTGGGCAAATGGATGCTGCGTGCAGCCTTTGCTGGGAGGGCAGGAGAGGGGCCCTGTGCCTGGCACCCTCTGCTGGTGCTGCCGGGACCTGGCTCTGTGCAGGGCACGTCCCCACCCCTCCAGAGAGATCTCAATGTGTCACATCTTCTGCCTTAGCACGTGACGTTGGGATGTAAAGTGCCAAGTGAGGGAAAAAGAACCTCCACGTCAGAGCTGCTCTCGAGGGTAAGTGCAAAACTACTTGGCTTCTAAACCTTTCTAATTTAGGGAGATTCAGTGAAATCCATTCCATTAGCATTGCTAATTCTTGTAGGGCCTGGCAGAGGATCAGAGAATCACAAACTGGTTGGGGTTGGAAGAAACCTTACAGACCATCCAGTTCCACTCCCCTGCCAAGGGACACCTCCTACTACAACAGGTTGCTCCAAGCCTCATCCAACCTGGCCTTGGACACCAGGGGCGGGGGGTTCCATGTGTCCGAGCCTGGGGGCAGCCACTGGGGCTGGGCACTCTGCACCCCCATGAGCCCCTTCAGCTGCCTGCTGGCTGCAGAGCAAGGAGAGACCCACCACGCTCCAGCGAAGTGCACTTGTGCTGTGTTTCCATGCAGGTAATGGAAGAATTGGCAAATCATGCCCAGGAAGATGTAACCAGGGATCTTGGGAGCAGAGAGGAACAGGTAAGAGGTGCTTGAAGCCTGATTTTAAAGGTGGTCTTGGTCCCACACGAAGGTGGCCAGCGTGGGTGTCTGGTGCAAGAAATGGAAAAATTTCAGTTTCAGGTCCAGGTCTGTCAGGAGTTACAGGGGCTGGGATCACTCCCATGGGCACCCCCGTGTTGCACCCTCGTGCCACTGCAGAGGGACCCCCGCTGTGGGGTTAACAGTGCCAGCCCCTGCCCCCTGCCCAGCCTCCCCTGTGCACCCCCTGCTCCGTGCTTCGCCCCAGCCTCAAAGCAGTTAGTGGTTGTTGATCACGGCATGCTCAGTGCTCCGTGAGGCTCTGGATGCTCCGTGAGGCTCTGGATGCTCTGTGAGGCTCTGGATGTGGTGTAGAACCCCCTGGTCTCCAGGGATCTTGTGGCATTTTGCCCAGATGGCACTGATCTGTATCTCAAGGACATAACCTGGCACCGACAGCTCTGCGCAGCAGCACCGGAGTGACAGATGAAGCCAGAGCACTCCTTCATCTCTGCTAAAAGGGAAGAAAAACTCCTAGAAATGCTGGGAATTCTGCCGGCCCCTCCCTGTTGCCTCCGCAGATGAGCCGGCTCCCGGCCTGGCTTGGTTGTTGCGGGGGCAGTGCCAGCCACATGCGGGAGCTCCGCTCCCAGAGAGGAGAGGCCGTGCTCGGGCAGGGCAGGTAGGTGAGATGTCCCCACCACTCCCACCGTTCCCTGGTGCAGCTTTGCCCAGCTCTGCTGCCAGCCTCATCCTGGCATCACCCTGGCCCAGGGTCAGCCGGTGGTGCCAGGGCTGTCCGGCACAAGGCCGGGGTGTGGTGCAGGACAGGGGCTGGCACAGCAACCGGGCATCGGCCACGGTGGAGGTGTGGAATGTGCAGGAGCCCGACACTCTGGCTTTGGTTGTGTCCACCACATCCTGGACATCCCAGCAGTGTGGGGAGGGGACTGAAACCAGGTTCCACTCCATCCACAGCCTGTGCATGGAGGAAGGTGTGGGCAGCACTCCAGGGACCCCACTCTGGGGGCTTCAGCTCCCCCTGAACCAACTCGGCCTATGCTGGCAGCACCAGAGGTGTTAAATCCTGCCCTTTTTGGGCTACCAGCTCCAGGGAGCCACCCACACTGAGCTCAGTGGGGGCAGAATGAGGGACAGCATGGTGGTGACTTGCGTATAATTTGGGATGTGTTTTCCTGCCCTTTTGCTGCAGTCACGGAGGGCAGGGTCTTCACGGTGTGCTGGGGGAAGAGAGGGAAGGGTGCACCTCCTTCCCACGGTGGAGCCGTGCCAGCAGCCCTGGCCACCAGACCTGCTCTCTCCTTCCCAGCTGGGACTTCTCTGTGCGCTGGCTGACTGGAGCCAGTGGAGAGGACTTGGGGACAGGAGCAGCCCAATCCCGTGTGGGAATGAGCTGCTCTCTATGCCCATATGCTTTGGCAGGTGTGTGTCCATGTCTGGGGGAACAGAGCTGACCTGGGGTGCAGGGCAGCAGCTGTGACCCCCCCCCATTCTTGGGGCTGGGCACTCAGCCAGGCTGGCACCATAGAGCCAGCCCATGGGCACCCAGAGCTGCAGGTTTCCTGATCCCAGTGGTTTTCCACCCCTTTTGGCTCCCCAGAGCAGGATGTTGCTGGCATTGATCCCTCCTCCCCACTGGCTGTGCCGGTGCCTCTTGCACCAGAGCCCTCGTGATGCTGCGGGAGCTGCGAGCGCATTCTGGCAGCAGCACCTCCCAGATTAACCCAGGGCCCCCAGCACGCCCCAGGATGGGGGTGAGGCACCAGCGCCGACACCTCACGCACAGCGAGGCTCTGGCACAGCCACCACTGCTCTAACAAACCCTGTGCCAGTGCCGCCGGTGCCGGGAGCTGCCCAGCACCCTGTGCAGGACCCCCCTCCCTGCTACGCACCAGCTGATGGAACACGACACGAAAACTGGGTTTGTCTCTCTCTCTTCCCCTTTTCCCTGGCATGTGGCCAGCGGGGTGTTCCCTCACCGCAGTTCTGGAGAGCCCATAGCTGCAACCAGCCCTCTCCCGCGGCTCCGTGTGCCGGGAATGCCAATGAAGCCCGGGCTCACCACGCGCACACTGCAGCGCGCATCCATCCGGAATGCAGAACAGCCGATGGGTGGAGGAATCGAGGGAGTTATGCTGGAGCTGTTGTCCAATTAGTTAAACTAATTGTGAGCGAGGAGGGCTGGCAGGTACCCACAGCCTCCCCACCGACACACTCCAGGGCCGGACCTCGACCCTCTCCACAGAGCCGAGGTTTCCGATTTTGCTGCACTGCTGGATTTCCAGAGGGAGAATTTGCCTATTTATTTCCCTGATCTGTACATCAGTGTGCAGGCAGAACTGGGGTGGAATTCCTGCCTATTGATGCCCAGGGGGGCCGTGGCTGGTTTGTAACCCTGTCCTTGTACCGAATCTCACATCCCTGTGCCCTGCCCACCTGCACTTGGGATGTCACGACAATCCTGTTGTTGCTGATAGTGTGAGCAGCCCCTCCGGCCCCACCGAAGGAAGGTTGGTCAGGTGGGATGTATTTGTTTGTGGAATTGCAGAAATGTACCTGCCCCGCTATTTTCTGCTTGAAATTACGAAGATTTCAAACAATGCAAAATTCTGCTCCTGACACGGCAGGAACGAGCCTTTGGAAGTGTCCTGTGCTATTTCTGGCTGGGAAAAAAATACGTACATAGACATTTTAAAACATAAATATGTGCATGTAGATACGTTAGGGTTCTATAGGGGCGGCACGGTGGGGCCCAGCCCGGTGCCTTGTCCAGCCGTGGGGATGGGTGGGCGCTCATTGAGCCCCACGTCCCTCCCGAGCCGCTGTGACAGATTCCAGCTTGATCGAAGCACAAACACCAACCCACAACAGCAGCGTGGATTTGGTTATTAACAAAGGACGGATTCAGCCGGAGCTGGCACTGCTCCAAGTGCGGGAGCTGCTGAGGAGCATGGAGGGTGTATTAAATATTCATCAAAATCTTGGCACTTCATTCCCATCCCTTGCTCTCCCGCCTCCTCCGCCTCGAAATGATTTGGTCCTAGAGGTTAGAAGCCTGCTTCGAAAATTAATTATTTCATTAATCCCTTTATAAATTAGGTTTTTTCAACTAAGTTTTTTAGGGTCGACGCAAAATGGCTCGTGGGGGCACTTCCTCAGGTTTGCTCACCACGTGAGCCCTGACCCCAACATGTGATGGTGCGACCGATGCTCGCGGCAGCGTGTGACCCTAAATGCTACGTGAGCTCAAAAAAAAAAAAAAAAATTTAAACCCAAAAATATCAGCAGGTTTGTCTCTGCCTTCACCTGCCCGGCGTGGTGGAGCCGTACCTGCTCCGTGCCGCCGAGCGCTGCCAAGCCCTGCCCTCCGCGCCGGCAGCAGGGCTCCCCATTCGGTGAGTGCAGACACTTCCAGCAATTAATTGGCGCTGCCGCGTGGTTCATTGTCATGCGGGGCACGCGTGGGCTCCGCTCCTGCGGCCTCGCTACACGGGAGCGGCCCCGGCCCCGCGGCTGCCCCGGGGCTCGGGCAGGGGTCAGGCGCGAGGGCCGGGCGGGTTCTCCGGCGCGTGTCCGAGGCTCCGGCCTCCCGATGTCCCGATGCTCCGCAAAGGGCTCCTCGGGGCGGGGCTCAGGGCGTTCCGCGGCCGCCGGCTTCGCTGCCTCCCTGCTAGGGCTTAAACCGTGGCGTGTCCTGAGTGAGTGGGTTTGGGGGGCTGGTTCCTCCTCCTCTGCGTCCAAGGGCGCTTGGTGCCGGGCGCTCAGCGGTGACGCTGGGTTGCCAGTCCCGAAGCGGCAGCTCTCAGACAATGCAGGTTTTATTTTAGTGCTCACCCGACTCCTTGCCGCTCCCCAGTGAAGCCCCCAGTGATGCCCTGCTGATGTCCCCGCTGGGATGGGGCCACCCACTCTCCCGCGATCGCTGCTGTGCGGGAACTGGGGCTGAAGCCGCAGTGCCGGGAGCGCCGGTGCCGGGAAGGGGCCGGAGGGAGCCGGCTGCGGGCGCTGCCGGCCGCCCAGCATTAGGATGCAGGTCCATCGCCATCTCCCTGGAGATCATGGGAACAGAGGCCGGGTGAATCGCGTCTGGGGCGGCTGGCAGCCGTGCTGGGAGAGGGCAGCTGCGTGCCGGGGTGGGAATGAATTACTGCCCTGTGCCGGCTCGGCCTTTGTTCCCCCATTGTCAGCGCAGGAACGGGGAGCAGGGGAGCGCGCCCAGGGCAGCCGGGGCACGGCGGCAGTGGCCGGCCCCGCGCATCGCTCGCACCCGCCGCAGGCTTAACCGCCGGTAACAACTTCATATTTTCTGTCCTTGAACTAATTATTCACGAAAGCTCTTCGAGACTGACACCGATAGGAGCTGCCGTTCCCGTGCGGCGCTGTGGCGGCTGTGATCCCATATTTAACACTCGGGGCATTCCTGGGCCGCTGCGAGCCCTTTGTGCCACTGAACGGAGCCATATGTTACAGAGGCATCTCTGAGGGTCTTGCTGGAACAGCAGAGAAAGGGATTTCTGAGCGCTGCTGGATGCGGCTGCCAATCACCCGCAGTCCCGGCCCGGCGCCTTGTGCGCGCCTGGAATGTGCGGCGGCGGCTTCGGCAAACACGGGCTCGTGTTTGGAGTCGGGATTTGCCATCTGGGGGAATGAGCTCCATAAGCTTTTAATTGGCACCAGCGTCCGCCCTGCCCTGCTCTCACGTTTGCTGCCGCTCCCAAGTCCATCTCCTGTTTAATTCCATCGGAGGGACCGCGGTGGCGCTGCTGGAGGATGATTTTTCCCTGCTGCTCACACAGATTGTCTCTGCCTGGCGGGCGGCTGTCCCTGAGCACACCAAC
Source organism: Edolisoma coerulescens (assembly GCA_013397115.1). Taxonomy (NCBI): domain Eukaryota; kingdom Metazoa; phylum Chordata; class Aves; order Passeriformes; family Campephagidae; genus Edolisoma; species Edolisoma coerulescens. Next base: position 1,228,319 of record VWZW01004381.1, read on the forward strand.
CAGTCACCGGCCCCTGCTCGCTCCTCCGCTCTCCCGCAGCACTCCGCTCACATTCTGGATTTTTATTGTGTTTAATTGGCTCTGTAATAGTTTCATGGCAGGAATTCTGGTCCCATCAAAACCTGCTCCTGTGAATGTTCCCCTGTGGAAGAAGTGAGATAAGTATGAGGGAGAGGATGTGGTGGAAGCCCCAGTGCCAGCTTGGCACCCCCACATGCTGTGCAGCCCCCGTGTCCCACGTCCAGCCCATGGGGTCTCATCTGTAGCCGCGGGCACAGCTCCTGGCAGGTGCCAGGATGTTGGCATCGTGTCTCGGGGGTCAGGGCCACTCCTGGGTGCAAACCTCTAGCTGTGCACCAGCTGTGCTGGCTGGTAAGTGGGACAAATCCCATTGCAACAGCTCCTCAAATCACAAAGCCAGAGCCACCCCATGCAGGGAGACTTCCTCCCCTCTCCTCCTCCTCACTCCCATTACTTCCCTCCCAGCCCTGGGGCCGACAGCACTGGGCCCAGCCCTGTCACTCTGTGCTCTGCTCCCATTGCTCCCCGTGGATCACGAGCTTCAGGGCTGCCCCCAGGTGCTTCTCTTCCAGGCTCTATTGCTGCTTCCAGTGCAGTTCATGTGCTGATCTCTCCTAAGGAACTGGGAGCCGCAGAGCTGCGAAGACACCCGATGCAAAGAGAGGGGGCAGTCACCCTCCAGCAGCCAGCTGGGTGCCACCACCACGGACCTTCCACCAGGACCTTCCTCCAGGACTTTCCTCCAGGACCAGGAACCATACCTTTCCTCAAAATCTTCCCACGGGACCCTTCTGACTGTCACACTGCAGTTCTGCCAGGTGCTCCATCCACACGGACCTTGTGCTGCATGGCTCCCACAGCTGTTTCTGCTGAGTTTGCTCCAGAGCTGCATGTGCTGCCAACACTAAACCTTCAAACATGAGAGCTGAACTCTGCAGGACAACAGGACTCTGCTGACAGACCTGTCTGGGACCCCGAGTTTCCCAGCCCTTGCAAAACCCAGAGCCAAGGAAGCACAGGACATGGACAGCTCAGAGAATTAAGAACAAGTTAATCAGAGACTGTGAACAAATGGTTGGTAATTAAGACCCCCAGCAAACACTGAGTTTGCTGCATGCAGCCCAGGGAGTCTGGAGGGGACGGGGTTGGGGTGAGCGGGCTGTCCCTGCCGTGGGCATTGCACTGTGGCTGACATGCAGGGCGCCTTTGGGCTGCTGACAGCAGGGGAAGGAGCCCACGGGATGCAGCCTCACACTGACTCCTGCCTCGGGAAGATGAACCACGATGGACTTCCAGGTTTGGCACAGCCCATTCTGCTAAAGCTGAGTGTCCTCACAGGGATCCACAGCAGGTGCTTCCTGACCTGTCCACAGTGGACATGGAGAGTAGCTTCTTCCTTGCCCCTTTGCAGCAGCTCTTTGTCCATCACAGAGGGGACAGCAGCCGGTTCTGGGGACGGTTCATGCAATCTTTGACCTGGTGTGGGACAGGGATGGATGGGCCCCCAGCCAGAGGGGCTGTGGCAGGAGGAGTGGGGTGAGCTGCCAGGGTCTGTCCAGCACTCCTTGGACTGTGGTTTTATTCCTCCTCCTGCTTCGCTCACCCAAATGTGCAGGGTTGGGGCACCCGCTCCCCTCTCCGGGCTCCTCACAAGCCAGGGGACAGCTGAGCCCAGACACCCCTCTCCAGGCATCCCCAGCCACTCCACCGGGTCTCTGGGATCCCCATCAAACCACCAGCACACAAAGCAGAGCTCTCCCTTTTGATTTAATAAGTATCTGGAAATGTCATAAAAGACATGATAATAAAATATCAGATGCAGGAAAATGAGTAGCCAAAGGCATTGAAAAAAGGGACGAGAGTAAACGCAGTAGATTAAGACACTAATTCCCATTCCTTGTATGTTCTCCATCTTTCCTGTGTCTTGACAGACAGAAATAAATGCCCCCACTTCCCGGGAAGCACTATCTGCCTCTCCCTGCTGGATTGTCACCATGGGGTGCCCACAGCCATAACAGCCCATTTATCCTCCAGATTCGATGCTTTATCACTTTCAAAGGAGAGGCTGGGCTGGCTCATCCCCGCTCCCACTGCCAGCACTTGCACTTAAAGGGCAGGTCGAGATTCTGATGGTAATGGCTAAATTTGATTTTTATTGCTCTAGGGTATCTCTGCAAATTAAAGACCCAATTTGTGCCTTTGTTTAGACCATGCAACAAAGCGACAGGAGCAAAAACAGAACCAGAAGGGAAAATAGTCTCAGGGATTTTGGAGAAGCCAGCAGGTCCTGCTGTAACTCTGTCACAGTAAGAGCTGGGTGTGGGGATTTTCTTCCAAATGCAGCTTTGGAGCAAATCAACAGCCAGTAAATTCCCAAGCCCGACACAGTGCTGTGAAGGCAGGAGTGGGATCGGCAGCAAGGTGATGGATGTGTTAATGTTTGAACAGGCCAACCACCTCATAAATAATTTGCTGGGTTCTGGAGTAACTGACCTGGTCACAATAGCAATAAAGGGCCATCCCCTGGGCTCTGCTCCAGGGGTCCACAATCCTCCCATGGAAAGGCTTAAGTGGCTTTTAACAATATCTATTTTATATTGTCAGAGCCCAGTGCCCTGCTATTGTCGCTGCCTGTGCAAACACCATCAGCTCCAGGGATATTCCAGTTAAAAACCCCAGAAATGATCACTGAGTGTGACTGTCACGGCTGAGCTCTGTTTGCTCTGTGGGGAGCAGGGCCTGCGTGTGGAGCATCTCACTGGGAGCTCAGCTGGGTGAGGAGGGATGGAACTTCAGCAGTGCCCAGCCCAGGGGAGCAGTGGAGGGTGACCAGCCTGAGGGGCTTCACAGCAACCCACCAGGGATGGGCCCACAGCCACCACCAGCTCCTCTGGGCAGCAGGAGCAGATGCAGCCCAGCCTGCAGTCAGGAGACTGGGCTCTCCCAGGGGATTCATCTATGTACTGGGAATGCTGCTTCTGTACTGGGTGTTCTTCTTGTGTACTGGGTGTTCTGCTTAGATATTGGGTGTTCCTGGGGCATACTGGGTTTTTTCTAGTAATGTGGAGTATTCCTCTTCTATATTGGGTATTCCTCTCCTATCCAGGATATCCTCATCCTACGCTGTGTCCCACTCTCCAGTGCTGGCACTGGGAGCAGCGTTACTCGGCGCAGGGCAGGGCTGCAGCTGTATTCTCTGGGTTCCTAAGCCTTGCCATTGTGTGTCAGGCCGGTCATGGCATCTGCAGCTCTACCCACAGCCACAGTGTGATGCTTTTAGATTTCTCTGAGCTGTTCGTTGGTCAGTTCCCAGATTTTTCCCAGGTTCCAGCAGGCTGCTGTGTTCTGAACACTTGGAGCTGGGGAATTTGTCCCACCAACTGTTTTGCTGTGGGATGGAGCAGCATGGTTCTGTTTCTGTAGCTGCAAATAAGGGAGATTTCCAAACACTGGAGTCATTTGTCAAGCAAAATAGATGGCAAATGTCTCCAGCATGGCACCTCCAGCACAAGGATGGAACTAAATGGGAGACAATGGCAAAACAGTTTTGGAGGACAGATCAGCACGGGCAGCCCCATTCCCTGCTCAGCAGCAGAGGGACAGCCTGGAGTGCCCATCCTTGTCCCTGGCTCCCAGCTGTTCCTGCACTCCCATGGGAAGATGCAGCTGAGGAGGAGGAGGAGGGTGGCAGTGCCCACCTTGGCAAAGGCACTGGTGCCCAAAAGGGGCCCAGGTGGAGAGAGGTGTTGATGGTGGCTTTGCGTGTTCAGTTTGCTCTGTGTGGGCTGTGATCTGCACCCACTCTTGTGCTGGTGGTGGTGGCAGAGCAGCTCCCCCCTGGCAGCAGGAACAGGGGCAGAAATCCCACCTGGGCAGTGACTGGCACCACATCTTGCCCTCTGCCTCTCTGTGGGCACTGCTGAACCCGACCCATCGCTGCTGGGGCTCCCTGTGGCTCCCCGCCATGGCATCCCCTCACCAAAGTACCTTCCTTCGGAGCATCCCTTCTCCCCACCGGCCCTCTCCACACACAGCTTTGTCCCAGCCACCAGAGGCAAGTGTGGCTGCAATGAAAAGTAAATTTTATATCCTTGCCCCTATTTTTGCAAATGAGTGTAACTGTCAACTGCAGAATAAATGACACCTAATTACTGTTGGGGGGAGTTCAGGCAGGAGGGCTTGGCTGGGAGGGGATCACGGGGAAGCTCCAGCACTGATGGAAAATGAACAAGATGCCGGCTGTAAGGAACCATAATTACAGAGGACTGACACACTGTGAGCTGTTTATGGTAATGAAGTGGTGCATCAAATCAAATTAACCTTAGTTATTTAACACAGAATGCACCGAGGACTTGGCTCAGTAGATGCTAAATCTAAATCCGGAGCCATGCCCAAGCCGGGGAAGCGGCTCCAGCGCTGCACGGGCGTCGTTTTGATTTAGGATTCGTTCAGCGAGCGGCCGCGGCGCCGGGACGGCGATGGCGAGGGCGAGCGCGGGCGGAGCGGCGGCACAGGCGCTGCCGGCAGCCGGAGGAGCGGCGGAGCTGCTGGGGGGCCCCGCCGCCGCCGAGCCCCCCACCATGCGCCCCGCGCCCCGCGCTGCGCCCGCGGCCCCGCGCTCGCCTCCCGCTGGAGCGGAGCCCAGGCCAGGTCAGTATCCCGCCCCGGGACGAGGGAGAGAGGCCGGGGGGCTCTCTCCGTCCGGCGGCGTCTGGCTGCGGGCACCGGGATGCTCCCGTGCCCGGTGTGCCGGGCACGCCGCCGGCCGCTCCCCAGCCCCGGGCAGAGGATGCGAGTGCGCTGCGCTCCCGTAGAGGTTTCATTTCTCCTCTCTCCTCCCCACGAAGGCTGTGGCGCGCGCAGGAGGAGCCTTCCCGTCGGGATCCCTTCGCGCTGACGGGTGAGTAACCTTTCAAATTAACCCAAACGCTCTGTTAAAGATTAATGAGCTTTCGGAACAAGGGTCCCTCTGTGCGCCGGGCTGTTGCAGCGCTGCATTCCTCTGTGCTGGAGGAAGGGATTGCCGCTGCAGCCGGGGATGCCGGCACGGCTCAGCTGGGGCCGGCGAGTCCTGAGGGCGTCGTGGCGAGGGGCAGAAGGGCGAAGGCACTTCCTGGCAGCGGTTCTGTAAATAATGTTAAAAGGCTGTTTGTGTCAGCGGCGTTGCTTCGGATAAAGGGAGGAGGCAGGAGGGATGTGGCAGGCTCGGGTCAGGGATGTCGGTGCTCTGGGGTCGCTCAGGGGCAGGCAGAGCCGGGCTGGCTTTGCGAGGCAGGAATGGGTGGTGCTGGCAGCGAGAAGAGCGGGTGCTCCCGGCACGGAGCGCCGCGGGGAGCTGCCGGCTGCTGGCACAGCCCAAGAGGTGGGCTTGAATTGGTTTGGATTAGGAAATGTTTGTTCAGTGCCCTGCGTGCCGGCGGGGGCCTCTGGAGGGCCGAGTCGTTCCTCAGGGAGAGAATTCCTCTGCAGGACTTCCCTCTTGGTGGAAAAACACCAATTGCATCTCCAGCCAAAGGCTTTCCTCTGTGTATTTCACGGAGTTTGACGATTTTGGAGTATCTGCAGTCAGGTCCATCCTGAATTAAATCTTTTACAGGAACCTGGTGGTTCCCCTCCCAGTGTGCCAGATCTTACCCAACAGCATGTAGAGTCCTGAACTACCCCGTCGCTCCTCCGAGCCTCTCATCCTCGCACTGGCAGCTCCCCTGAGTATAGATGAGCACCCCAGGTGTCATCCCAGCAATTCCTCCCCTACCACTGGCTCTGAGTCCTGCTCCATGGTGGAGGCATTGGATTTTGTGGTTTTGAGTTCATTTTGCTTTTTTCCATCAATATGAAAATGCTATGTGAGTCTGGAGAGTTAATCGCTATTGTAGGGGAATAAAGAGCAGAGATTTCCTCTAATCCCCTTTAAATGGCCTCCAAATGAGGACTCGACAAAGATGACTAATGACAGACATGACTGAACTAATTTAGCAGGTGAAGCTTCGATGGAAGCCCCAAAGCCCAGGTATAGCCTTGGAGCCCAGCGGGAGCTCCTCAAGCTCACTCACAGCCTCTTTGCCCTCACAGCTGAGTAAAACAAACTTATTAGTTTTGTTTTGTTTTGACCAGAGGATTCCCTTTCTCTATTGAAAATATTTTTGTCTCTTTCAGCAAACCTTTTCCTTGCTGCTGCCAAACACAATCTCCCTAATGGGATACTAAATCCAGATTCAGTTAATAGCCAGCTGCATCCTTATCCCTCACCTGATCCTGCCCCTGGAAGGGCTCTCTCTGAACACACATTAGTCTCTCACCAGCTGATAACAGAATGAAATAGAAAGTCAATGGAATTTCTCTGGGGATCTCGGGAATGTGTCTGGGAACCTTTGGAAGTGTGTCTGGGGACCTCTCTGAAGAAGGTCCCCTTCCAGGCCCATAACATACCAAAACCTATGCAGAGAAAAGGGCAAAATTTGGGGTCCCATCCCCACGACATTGGGAGTGATTAATGGGGCACCAGTGCTGTCCATTTTGCTTTTGTTTAATTATCTTTTTTGTATCATTCATGTCTCCTGAGAGCCGACCGGGCAGGAATGGTTTGATGGATTATATATGAAATCCAGGTCAGCACGTCCAAGTGTTACTGCCTCATAATTTGCTGCGCCGCAGAGGCCAACAGAGATGCCTTGTGTTATTAATTATGCCAATATATTTTCCTGAGCAATGTGATTAATTAGGCTGTATACGGCATGGCCACGGGCCTGTGCTGTGGCTGCTTATTCTTGGGTGGAGGTGGCTGGAATGGGGAGCAGGAAGCAGAATCTGCAATCAGTCTCAGTCCTTCTCTTCCAGAGCATTCAGGGGGTGATACAATCCCCGACGTTGCATTTTGCATGCCAGGGAGCCACAGGGCTGCAGGGAGCTGCCTCTGGCTGGGCAGCTGGCCCAGGGAAACGGGCAATGCCAGAGGGACCACAAGATGCCACCCAGCACCACGTGGCCTTGTGTTTAGCACTGCAGGGGTGGATTACACTTAAATCACAGAGACTCGTCTGTTCTCACTGAACTTCTGAAAAGCGGATCCATGAAGTTGTTCCTGCGACTCATTTCATTTTCTTTGACAAGCTCACAGTACAGTCTGTGCTGTGTTGAGTGGGGTCCCACACCCAGGGTACAGCACCCACAGGGGCACAGGAGGGCTGGACCCTATCCCAGGTGATGTCCTGATAACTGCTACCAGTCTGCAGGATGGAGACAGAACACAGGATTTGAAGCTCAGCCACAGTGTGAAAATATTCATAGAAAACCTTTTTTTTGACAGAAGCCTCCTCAACTTGCCAGGCACATTTGCTCAGCGTCAGGGCTTCACCCGCCCTGGCAGCCCTGACCTGTATCCCTCACTGTGCCACAACCAGCAGCAGGGCCTGGGTGGTGTGTGGGCCCCCTCAGCATCCCCAAAGCCTGGCAGACGTGGTGCTGTCACCAGAGCTCAGCTCCGCTGGGTTTCCCACGGGGAGATGATCCTGTGCCTTGCCCCTGCCCCAGCCCTCAGAGCGCTGCTCCCGCCCTGCAGTGGAGCTGAACCCTCTCTGTCTTTTGTCTCCATAAAGGTCAGAGAAGAGCCGTCACCCTTTAAATGCCAAGACGAGGTCTCCCACCCTTTGGTGCCAGAAGACTGGGAACAGTAAGGCAGCTGCTCACTCTTCCAAATGGTTGCTCCGTGGTTGCATGTACACTGGGTTTACTCTGGCCATTTCCCCCCTCCTTGTCGCAAGTGTGATTTTGATGATTTGTGTCTTCCACGCCACTTAGGCCTGGCAGTCACACAAAGCACAGTGCTGGTGGTGGGAACTGCCCTGTCCTCCCACTGGTGCTCACAGACCCTGAGCTGCAATTTTCTCATCACCAAGTTATCCCTGCAGCAGGAAGGGCAGAACATGGGGTGAGGGGCAGTCCTGGCTTCCCTGGGCATCAGAACCCCTCTGAGTGCATCCAGCAGTCATTTGGGCTGTTAGAAGTTCTAGTCACAGTGAAAAAATCCATAAGAAAATGAGCTATTACTGCAGAGACTCAGAGCTGTCCGGGATTTATGTGCTCCGGGCAGCAGGAGCTCCCCGTGCCGTACCTGCGGAAGCACCGCCGCGCACACACCGTGACCGCTTCCAATTTCACACCACTTTGAACTCACTCTCACTGTGGTTGGGGAGATGAAAAATGTCTTTATTAAGGAAAGTCCCAGGCCCCTGATTGGGAGCTAAATGTTGCTTTAATGTGTGCAGGGAGGGCAGGGAGGGAGGGAAGGAGCGGGCCACGGTGGTCCCTGGGCTCCCCTGCAAGTCTGGCAAGGCACAGCACCTCCCAAAAAAGGATTGCCCCTTGGTTTTCCTGCTGCTTTGCCATCTGGAGAAGGTTGGTGGCACTCACTTTGGGCCAGTGAGGTGGTGTGTTGGCCTCGCTGTTGCCCCACATTTCTGCGGGTGTGGGGGGAGGTGACCCCGCTCCACAGCCCACGTGCTGTGCCCCATGCAGAGCTGTAAAACACTGGGATTTCGGGAAGGGCACAGGGCTTGCATGTCCCCGCAGCCACGGCTCAGGTGTGTGCCTCATCACCCATGCCATGCTGCAGGTGCTCCTCTTCCCTTCTGTCATGGCTCTGTTCCTCGTCCATGAATCCGTGTCATTCCCAGTACACCACTTCCTCCCGTTCCCCTGTCCCAGTACTGGTCTGCTGCTCTGCAGCGAAGTCCCCTGGGCCACGATCACCCTTTGCTGCAGAGACAGCAGAGAACCTCCCAGAGCGCTCGTTTTTCTCATCATCCTTCGGGCACAAGCCTTGGTGATGGCCATGGGCTCACCCCAACCTCCTGGCGCTGTGATTCCTGGCGGAACCTCACAGCGAGTGGCCGCCTGCACTCGGGCACTGTGTGCACACTCGTGTGCAGCGCGTGTTAACGCAGCTGAAGCCGCCCTTACCTGCGCTCCCAAGGCGGCAGTGCCAGCGCTGCCCTCCCACCCGGAGCGGCTCCGGCGCTGCACGGCGCGGGGCTGGGCGGGGGCTCTGGGCTTCCCGCTGCTCCTGTTTCCCCAGCAGACCTGTGGGGGTGTTCCCTCCCTAATGATCTTTCATTCTTGCATTTGTATCTTTACTCCAGGAATCAGGCACTAAACCTGGAACTAAGTCAAGCCCAGACCCTCCTCCTGACTCATCCAGCCCCACAGTTTGCCCAGGGCTCTGTTATTATCCCGCATCCCTGTAATTAGCTGCTTAGGCTGTGATTGCCCCATTGTCCGCTGGATGGGTTTAATCATTCTTTTCTCCTACAGTGGCAATTTTGTTCCAATTAATTATTTCAGTTTGAACAGCAATAGCTGGTTGAGTTTAGAGAGAAATTAAAAGGGTAGGGAAGGATAATGAGGAATGAGCTAACTAGGGAGAGGTTGCAGACAGGGCTGCACGGGTCCCTGCTTCTCTTCCAGCCTCTTGCTTGCTCCCCAGAGAACTTTATAGGGCTGGGAAATGCTCTCCCTGGAAACAAGGATCCAGAGAGGCACAGAAGCACTGCCTGGCTCCATCCCTGCCTGGGAGCTCTGTACGGGGTGTGATGGAAACAGGAGGGCACGCTCACAGCCCAGCTCTGAGGGAGAGTGTTGCTCATTGTAGTGCGTAGATCTTGATTAGATCTTAGGAAGAACCTAGCCCCGTGTCAGGCCCACCCCGGCTCCCCGTGCCCCTGTCATCAGCCATGCACACACTCGCAGAAGTCTGCAGAGCAGCATCTGGCCGTGCTCTTTCTCTCCCCAAAAACAGCTGGGTGCTTGGCTGGCTACAGACACCAGCTGCCAGCTGAGGGACAGATGCAGCAGCACATCCCAAGCTCCTGGTGTGCCATGGAGAATGGGACCGGGAGGGAGGGATGGTGTGTCCAGGGAGGCTCAGGGGCTCCCCCGTCCCAGAGTGCCTCCAGCTCCCCCAGCCGTGTGTCCCAAACCAACCTGAGGCGGGGGGGGCAGGGAGCCAGAGCTGGAGCCTCACATGGGAGGGAGCTCAGAGATTTCTCACCCTGCCAGGCTGACCCAAATGCTGCCATAAAACATGTTACATCACAGCCAAGAGCAAACTGACATCACCACATGTCCCTCATTAACACGACAGAATCACCCCTCAGCACAGGTGATGTTTTCAAGGTGATTTCGGATGAGATTGATCTGGATTTTTAAAAATTTAAAAATAAATAAATTAAGGGTTAGCCAAGGTTTTAAAGGGAGCGAAAAAAACATTAATGCCTTTCAAGATTTACAAAAATGCTGCCTGTGAAATTCATGTATAATTCAACGAATTCCAGAGTAGTTTGAATATTTAAATTATGTATGATCAAAGCAATAAAAAATCTGCATTTCCTCACTCTGAGCCCCCCAGACACAACTCTCCCCAGTGTCCCCTCCCCAAAAGGCAGCTCCTGCCTCTGCACTCCCAGAGCTATTGAGCCTCATTGCTCTGAAGAAATTGAGTTCGACTGGAAAATTACGGCTGCCAAGAGCGGCTGCTGTTCCCTGATCCAGGCGGCTGCGTCGCTCAGCCAGCGCGTTGCCAGGGCAATGGGCACTGCTGCCACCAGGCCAGGGGAGGGGTGGTGGGCACGGCGTGGGGGAAGGACCCTTGCTCGAGCCCCCAGCAGTGCCCAGGGAAGCCGAGCTCTGCAGGGGAGGATGGAGGAGCTGAGCACTGACACAGGATGGAGGGGTCTCGTCCCCTGTCATTGCCTCTGTCAGGGTCTCAGGGGCTGCAGGAAGGCAGCTCTGGCCTCGCTGCACCTTCCCCCATGGGGGTCCTTGGTCCCATCCTTCAAGCCCCTGTGGATGTGTCCGTCTCCTCTCTCAGCTCCAGGGCTGGGATGTGGCAGCTCCCCGCTTCTGACTGCAGCCAGGAAGAAAAGGAAAAATGCCAACAAACTGCTCCCTCTGCCCCTCCCTCCACCCTCTCTCCAGATGCTGTAAATTTTCATTAGTATTCTGTAATTTAATGATCTATTCCCAAGAGAAAATTAGTCTTCAATTTACAAAAACTTCCCTGTTAATTTAAGCATAATAGTAGGGAGCGCTGCACATGCCGGAGCTGCGTCCTGCGGCCCCGCTCCCCCCTCCCACAGTCTGGGGAAGGGCAAGTGTGAGGGACAATTCTAATAATACACTAAAGTCCCTCGGAAATATTCCATCCAGGACTGCAAAGATGTTTCTGGGAGTAAGAAAAGCAATTTCCTCCTGAAACAAGAGTTTATTTTGAACCTGGCAAATTCCAGTTCAGCTGGAGGATGATGCTGGAAGACTGGGAGAGGCAGAATGTGCTGGGGTTGCTGGGAATGTGCCGGGCTTGCCAGATGAGCCGTCGGTGCTCACCCAGGAGGCAGCTGCCACCAAACCTTCAGGGCTTTTAAACCATCAGTCTGCACCGGGCCCTGGAGCATCCTTGGCAGAGCTCCACCATTCTGGGCAGACCCCTCCCCTGGGTTAGGGAGGAGCACGGTGGCTCCGTCTGTGGCTGCTGCAGGTCCCTGGGTGCAGAGCCAGGGCTCCAGGCTCTCTGCCTGCCCACCCTGCCACCCCTGCCCCGGTGGGCTCTGAGGGCATCGCTGCCCCCAGCTCCTGCTGGGTGTCGGCCGCCTCCTCGGCGCGTATCGAGATGGATGGTGGTGGCTCTGTTCATTAGAGGCTGTGGCAAAGAGTAGGTGCTGGGAGTCTCCGTGCCAGGAAAGTGCTGCAAGAGGAGCTCATTAACTTGAAAAATTGGGTCCAGAGGGCTAATTTTTCTGACATCAGTTCACTGTTTTTTCTAGTAATGTGGAAAATGAGCTGCTGCGGCCTGAGCCTCTCCTCAGTGACTGGCTCTGTGATTTACCCCTTTCTCATTCATGTTCCCTCCTTCAAATTGCCTTTAATACTATCTATTTTCCATGGGCCTTAAACCTACCCATGTGGAACGTACACAACCCTTCACTTCCATGATACTGCACCTGTGGGATAGAACAAACACTGGGACAAGTTTGTCCTGCCTGGCATTGCAGGGATGTTCTTTAGGGGCCTTTAATGCCTCCTGGTCAGGCCCAGGTGGTCCCCAGCACACACTGCCAGGTGCTGCCATATGTGCTTGCTCTCTGATCCTGGTCTCCTGCAGCAGGAGGTTTGGGTCCCCCGTTGCCTCCCTCATTCTGCAGAGCCATGGTGGGTGGCTGGCGGGCAGAGCCTGCTCAAAGTGTCAGGAGGGGCTGCTCCCAGGTCTGGCGCAGCCACTAACACAGGGAGGTGCCAGATGCTGTTTTGTGGGGAGGCTCTAAGGTCAGCTGAACCTTTACTTGATGATTTCCCTTGGTTTTCTGAGCAGATTTAGGGCAGAGGGGGCTGAAGGACACCTGTGCACAGGCTGCAGCGCTCCTGCCCTGGTGGGGGCTGCAGTCCCCCCCCGCTGGCAGCCCCCCAGTCACACCCAGTGCTGACAGCAGTCGCGCCCTTTGCCTCGCACTGTTGATAAAGGCAGAGCTGTCAAATCACAGCAGAGATTGGAGGGGAAGCCCGGAGCCATCCCCTGCCAACGTGCTCCCCTGGCCCCGGCCCGTGGCAGGGAACGAGGCTGGATCCATGGATGTGGGAGGAGGATGTGGGAGGAGGCCACACTTGGAGCTCCCTGGAGCTGATGGAGGTGAGGGCTTGGCCATGGGGCTGCTGTGCCCCCACCAGCACTGCTGCACCCACAAAGGAGACTTCTGCACCCCTCTAACCCCCACTGCACCTGTGCTGATCCCCCCAGCCAGCCCTGCCCCAGACGTGGTTAAATTAGAAGGGAAATCTATTTCCTGTTAAAAAAAAAACAAAAACAGGGGAGCAAAGTCAGTGTTAAATATAGATATATGATATGTAAATGAATCTGACAACTGAGTGAATAAAAAATGAAGGTTTAAATTATTGAAGGGTAGGAGGAGATGGCGCATGCAAATAGCATTAATGTGGAAAGAGGCAGTGCTCGGAACAAGGAAAGGAGGTTTTGAAATGTAATTATTTCTTTTAAGAAAAGGGCTACACATGAAATAAAAGCCAACAGAGCTGATGTGTGTTTGTCTCAAAGCCTCTTCTCTCCTGCCTGTCCCTTTATCCTTCTGGCTTTTTTTTCCCCCCTGCAAAGCAAAGAGAGAAATCAAAGGCTACCAAGTTTTTTTAGCTTTAATTAAAATAAGATAAATTAAGTTTTAGCTGCTCACAAGAACAAGTGAGACCCAGGGATGGCCGATCACAGGCTGCTGCTGAGAGGGCAGGAGCAGGTGTTTGGTAATTGATTTGGTGGGGACAGGGCTCTGTGGCTGTCAGAGCCAGCGCAGTCACAGCCACCCCCTGGAATGGGTGGGGACCTCCAGCACTTTGCAGAGGGAGCATGGGCTTAACTTTCATGGAAAAACACCTGCCTGATGACGTTAACCTGCCGGGAGGATTTCAGTACAGCTCAGCTGTGCAGACACTTTGCTGGGGTTTGTTCCTGTTCCTCCCTGTGCTGCAGAGCCCGTGGGGCAGGATCAGACAAGAGCGTGGGGCTGGTTGTGGGAGCGTTAGCAATTCAGTATTGAAAAGGAAACTCACTGGTGATTTTATCAGTGGTAAAGCCAACAAGGAATTCTGGTTGTCAATCTGCAAGTGCAGAAAATTTCCCCGTCACCTTCTTCACAGCTGTATTTCTGCCTCCCTGACCCTCTTCAGGACTGACGGGGCAGGTTATGGGTTCCCTTTTCCTAATTTAGAATGTGATGGCTTGGGACGAGTTGTTAAAGCTATAGATCAAAATGTCATTTATTAGAAAAGTGCCTCCTTGGGGATTCTTATCCTTCCTCCATTATTTGTCGTGCACTGGCAGTGAGCTCACTTGTGTCTAATCTGTCTTTCTGGCTGTTTACACAGCCCTCACTGTGGCAGCACCTGAGTGTCTCCCATGGCTTAAAAAATGACGGTTTGCTTCCCGCTCCCTCTCCTGCTCTGCAAAGCCACAAGGGCTTTGGGCTTTATGGAAAGCGTATGGGATAGATTTTCCCATTCCCTTCGAAGATACCTGTGGTGGAGGGTCCTGCACAGGGACCTGGAGTGGTGACGTGTGGGGCTCACTCACTGCCCAGGACGCTGCTGTCACAGGTCTTTGGTGGTGGCTGCTGTCACGGAGCCGTGAGCTCAGCGTGGCCCTGGCGTGCCCCACATCACCTCAGACTCCCCTGGCATTAGTTCCTGCCTGATGTGGGCCAGGGGCAGGCAGAAAGTGAGGGCAAGGTGGTCTTCCAGCCCACAGTGGGAACCCCACGTGTTCCCTGCATCCCCACGGTGCTTCAGCCTGCATCCTGGCAGGACACGAGAGCCATCCATGGGGACTCACCAGCCACTTGGACAGGACGCAGGAGCAGTTCCTCCTCTCTAAGAGATAAATGACCCTGCACCACTATCAGGCACACAAATCATGTTCATCATCACCACTTTCATGATATAATTCTGCGCAGTGACTGTTACATCCTTCTGCAGGTGATCCGAGAGCTCTGGGATGTGTGGAATGGTTTGCTCTGTGTCATTGCCCAGGCCTGCTCGGGGGTTTGTGCCTACTGCATGAACTCATTAGAGCAATATTTGCCCCCCAAGACAGCTTTTGCATCAATGAAATGAGGGGAAAAGAGAATTCCTCCATGAATCCCCCTCATTTTCACTGTCTGCTTGACAGATGCCATTGATGCCACTTCTCAGGCCAGGTCCCCGGCCTGGAGTGACACAGAGCCGGCTCCTGGTCCAGCCTGTCTGCAGGGTTCAGTGCACTCGCCCCTCCAGTGCCTCTGTCTCTCAGCTCCCATGGCTCCCATGGTTCCTGTGGCTCCGGTGGCTCCCAGTCCATCCCAGTGCGGGTCCTTTCCTCCCCGGTTTGGCCGCCGTGTCTCCATGGCGACGCGCTCTCCCTGCCGCAGAGCATCCTTGGCTCGCCACTTCCAGCGCTGCATTTGTATTCCCAGCCTTTGTCTCCCGCCTGGCGCTGGCAGCCGGCCAGGCCAGGCATCCATTTCAAAGCAGCCTTTGTTTTATCGGTGCAGTAGCTGCTCAGAAATCCATGGGATTCAATCAGGGTGAGAACACTGTGTTTCCTCGCTCTCCTCCTTCCCCCAGCCGAGCTGCCGTCGCTCAGCGGAGCTGGCGTGACCACATCGCCTGGCAGAGGGCAGCAGGATGGGGCTGTGCCAGCGGCCACGCATCGCATGGGCAGGAGCAAGTGGGGGCAGACGTTTTCCTCCTCTCCTCCTCCCCGGGCATAGCTGACATTTCCTTGCACAGTCAGACGTGCCATTTTCAGCACAGCGCCGTCCTCGAGGCTTAGGGGCAGCGGGATCTGCTGAACTGAGATAGAAGTTAAGATTCCAGCCCCTGGCAGAGGAAAAAAGTGCTTGGAGTGAACTCGAAGCCCAAAGCTGGGATCCTGCCCGAGCTCTCTGCCTCTTCCCCTCTGTGACTGCCAGCTCTGCCAGAGGCAGGGCAAAGGCAGCTTGCTGGATGGTGCAATCCATTAATTGCAGGATCCGTCCTTGCTTCCAGGGAGTTCAAGGCTTAGAAAAAGAGGAGGATGTTAACATCTGCTCAAGCGTGTAAAGATAGATGCAAAAGTCTGTGCATGCATCCACAGGTGTATTATTGAGGGTTTGTGGGGACTCCAGTTTCCAGGCATGCCGGTCCCTGTGGACCTTCCCCAGGGCACAGGGAGGCAGCCAGGAGGGGACACAAAAGGGGGCTGTGAAGTGCCATTGCTGAGATCCTTGTGCTCCCCAGGGCATCTCTGCAACCCTCAGAGCATGAAGTGAGGCAGGAGGGAAATAAGAGGGTAACGGGAGAACAGTGAATACTTTGTTAAGGGCAGAAGCAGCAGCTGTGGGTCAGCCTTGCCCAGAAAGCAAATGTCTCCAGGAGAACCTGTCCCCTGAAACAGGCATGTTGGAAGGCAGCAGGAGCTGGGCAGCCAGTCCCGAGGCAGCAGCTAAGGAGAGTTTATCCAGCAGTTTGTCCTACCCCGCTGCTATGGGGAGCAGGTGGGACTGGAACTTCTTCAGCCTTGGGCCACATCACTCAGAGCCTGACTGCGCCAAGCAGGGCTGCAGCTGGGAGTGGGCACGAAGCTGCTGATCTCAAGGGTCTCACTGGAAGGACCTTTCATCTTGCTAAACCTCAGACACTCTCCTAAGTAATTCACTGCCTTGTTATGGTGAGATGTAACCACCTCAGCACAACACTGCCTGCAAATGGACCACTGGGAAAATCGGGAGCACAGGAGTTCAGGATCCCCCAGAAAGACCACGGCGGGTGCCAGCTGGGGCCCAGGTACGACAGCGGCTGGAAGAGCCACCCGGGCAGCACTGACATGACTTTGCACGAGGACACTTCCCCACCTGGAGACAGTCCCAGGAGGTAACAAGTGCCAGAGCTCTTGCTGTGGTCTGTGCTGCTGCTCAATAAAGTGTGTCCTGGCCCCATTTTATTCTCCATAATTAGGAAACTCAGCAGACGGATTGCTCTCTGAAGCCTAAACCGGAGCATTTTGTTGGCACAAAAAGAACTGGTCTGCGACAGAGCAGGAATTGTTTGTGCCATTTCAGTGAGAAGTGCAAAGGAAACAGGTGAAATCTGTTAATCTGGTGCTGTGCTGAAAAAGGGCAGGTGTGAGTGAGGTGACTGATGAGCATTGATTAGGAAGGGCTGGCTCCTGTTAGACACGATGGAGGACAGAGCACACGAGCAGGGTATGCAGCCCCGGGGCAGGTGAGGACTGCCTGGCCCCAGCCCTGCAGAACTGATCACTCCCATGCTCCAGATGCTCCCGGCCCTCTCCCAGGGCTCTGGCAGTTTCTCTGGAGAAGCAGCTCATGTCTCTCTCACCAATGCACCAGTCGAGATTAATCCTGGAGGAAGGGTGAGCTCTGCCGTGGGTGTAGGTGGTGGGCTGAAGGCAGGGGAAGCTGTTTCCTTTGTGAACATCAGTGTTTGCATGAGGCCATCGCAAATAACTGAGACTGGAGGGCAGAAACAGGAGGGGAAGCACTTTACTCTGCATGAGTCATCTGTGTCTTCTTGCTGGTGGTTTGTAGCTCTGTGGGCTCTCCAAAAAATGCCCCACTACTTTTTGGAATTGTCTTTTTAGTTAGCAAAAGCCTAGAAACAAGCTAGAAAGAGCCATGGCTGTGGAAGAGAGCCCAGGACCTGCAGAGCCAGCAGTCTCCATGTGGGCAAATCGGCTGAGCTGCCCACAGGGCAGGTGATGCCCAGGGTGGCTGGACCTGCGCTGCTGCGGCAGCATCTCGTGGGGAACCTTCGGAGCCGGGGGACATCCCCCACCAGCCCCCATGAGGGATTTGGACTGGGCCATATTCGCTAACATCTGAGCAGTGTGGAGCATGGGACCTGGGAAGGGCTGCAGTAAGCCCACCACTGTGATTCCCTTTGGAAGTGCAATGCAGCCCTGGTAAATAAATAAAGATTGGATCTTGTCAGCCTCTTGTACTGCACCACCTCCAAGCGCAGGGATGCGAGGCTGCTGTAATTGGCTGGATGCAGAGCGAAATCCAGGCTCAGCGATTCCATTTTGCAGTTGGCAGCCTTCCCAAACGCAGATCAGGGAATGCAAGTTGGACTGGCTTTAAAACACAGGGAAATCCTTTATCTTTGATAATTTTTTTGCTGATTTAAAGGGTAGGATTAAATCCTCATTTAATAACCCCAAGTGCCTGCTCTGCCCTGCTCTGATCGCTCTGAGAGTGCTGCCAAGGCGCTGGAGCCCGGAGGAAAGGCAGGGAATGTTCTCCCCGGCACAGACCCGATGGCTGTTTGCTGCCGCAGCCCGTGAAACGAAACTGACTCTGTAACCCCAGCCTCAGCACGGGATGGTGTTCGTTGCTTTCGAGGGCTGTCTCCAGCTGCTTTTGAGGTCTGTTTCCAGCTGCTTTCAGGGCTGATCAAAAGGCAAGCCCAACACTTTCTGCCACCAACTTCCAGTTATGTCATTTGTGGGTTTTTCTCCTAACTAAGGATCCTCAGAGCCCCAAACGTCCCTCTCTAACACACAGCCCAGCTGGCTGCACTGACAGGCTCTGGGGCAGGGATTGTTTTATCAGTAAGTGCTGCCTGTTCAGTACTTTTATATTGCTGCCTCTTACAGTCGCCTGGGCTATTTTTAAATCCTTAAATAAAGCATCTACAATGAAAAGGAAAGGAGCCTCCTTGCAGGGGAACACAGAGCCACTACGTTGACGAGGAGACTGTTTTCCCTTGTCTGTCAAATCAGCTCATTTAGATTATTTAAGTCGAGAGCAATTTTGAAAACAATCTGTTTTGCCAGTGACAGCGGCTTTGCTCTGTGTAACGATGTTGAATGGAGCAAGCGGTTTTGAGTCACTGACGGAAATTCTCCATGTCCCCAGGCCCAAGCTTCTCCCGAGACAGCCCCAGCTCTGTTTTCCCCAGACATGAAGCAGAAAGTATTTTCTAACATGTTGGCTTCCTTTGCCTTGAGAGCAAACTGCAGCTGAAGGGGAAGGGCGGAGGGGATGGGAACGCTGAAATGGCGCCAGCTCCTCTTTAACTGTTTTAAGGCAGTGCATTTCTCTGCCTCCTGCAGTTTATTCTCTTGCTCTGATGATACCGAAATCCTAGTTAAAAAGTGAATGAGGATGTGACGATGGAAGGACGTGTACATGTGTGCCAGGCTGGCAGGGTGCAGATGGTGGCTGCTGTTGCTGGGAGAGGATATTTGGGGATCACTGCCCAGGAGGGCATGTTTGCCGAGTGGTGAAAGTGTAACTACACAGGTCCATCCCTGGCAGCTGCCTGAACACAGGCGGGTTGTTTGCCCTTGAAGAGTTGCTTCCATTATTTCTAATTTCTAATGCCACGTGTGACTAGAGTGCTGCAGAGCCATTCAAACCCACATCAGGGAAGGAGAGCAGTACCAGGGAGTATCGTGGGTGGCACAAGCTGGTTCCTCCCTGCACACACTGCCCAGAGTGCTCCTTCCCATCCAGGAACATGGTGGTTCCTGGGGACAGGGGTCCCATGAGGAAGAGAAGCACTGACATTTCACAGATGGGGGTTGAGGATTTATCTACCCTTCAGCTGAAAGCAGCTCCCAACTCAGGTGGTTACGAATGTCTTTTTAAGCATAGAGGTGTTTTGGTGTCTCTTTGCTGGCAGAATCAGAATCTGGGGCCTTAGCAAAGAAGTCCAGAGGTCCAAACTTCAGAGAGCACCAAGGGACAAAGAATGAACCAAGTAACTGTAGTAAGCAGGAGAGAAGGTCCTCCAGAACCTCAGTTCCCAAATAACCCTACGCTCAGCACATATTAAGACTAAAACCAGGAGTGGTTAATATCCAAGTGCTGCCTCCAGCCAGCACCCAGTACCACTGCTTTGACTGATGGGCTTTTGCACGGGTGAAGCTCAACCTGCTGGTTCTTCTAGAAGAAAACATTCTTCCTGTTTGAGGATTCCTTAATTTCCCTAGTGCATCCAGGAATTCAGCAGTTTCACTCGTGTCAGAACTCAGCTGAGCAAAGTGTTGCTTGTGAGGGTGAGAGGTAAGATCATGATGCTGATGCAAGGAGGAGATGATGGGGTAAGTGACTGAGGGCTGGTTCCTGCAGGGGGTTTGCTGACAGTGTACAGCCAGCTGCAGCACCTACATGCAGAAGGGAAGCCACTGCTGCAGCGGTCTAGTTGCTAGGGGCACGTGCATAAATAACATTAGAGAACAATCTAAAATAATAAAGAAAGCTGCAGACCTTGACTATGAATTTTATTGACAGTGGCATAATACAGTTAACAAACTGACATAACAGGAGTACATAATGCATTCATCAGCCTTCCCAACTGAGGACAGACTTAACAGCAGCCCTCCTACACCACGTGTAGTGCCTCCAAAGAGACATGAAACAGGGCTGCTGTGAATGGAACAGTGAGAGAGAGCTGAGTCACACTTCAGGAAATAATGGCTTTCAGTTACACACAATTACATGACAGTCCAAACTTTTTCATGTGAAGAAAAATAAACAAGACCAAATTAACTTGCAAGTTATTACAAGACACTGAGAAACTGATTTCAAACTGTCACTTTACGGCTGTGCCTGTTCAGCTCACAGCAGTGCACTCTGCATTACTGAGCCTCTAAGGATAAAAATACACTCACTGGCTACTCTGCATTGTCATAAACCTTGCCTTTAATACTTCTTCTTCAGTAGGATCTTCTTCAGGTGAAAACCCCTGTACTTCATTCATGCTGGCACAAAGACAGTGGATGCTGCAGCAGATTTCCAGGGACAATGGCTCATGTGCCCAGGGCATCTGTTTGTCTCACAGAGGAATCAAACAGCATTCCTTTTCTCACCAGCATTGGTAAGAATGGTAAAGGCCAGCTGAAACCAGGCTGGAAAATGCTGGTGACAACGTGCAGCTGGAGGCAAAGAGCGAGAACTTCCCTATGCCAACAAAACCTTGGTTGGGAGTGCTTGTCAGATGCAGAACTATTTACTGGGAATTCTTGTCCACTTTCAGCTTTGCTTGTCCCCGACAATACTGCTCTCAATTCTCGTCCATTATCCTGTTCAGTCCTTTGACTGGTTTGATTTTTCTAATTTCTGGGATATTGTTACTGAAGCCAAGTCCAGTAACAGAGTGTGGCTCATATACTCCTCACTCGTCATTTTCTGTGTTTGAAGTATCTCTGTGTGTTTTGGATTAAGCTCCATGTTCACATACATTGATCTCTCGCCAGGTTTGCCAGTGCTGGGGACTTTTCTATTCCCTCCCTCAACCCAACAGAGTCAGCAAAAGGTTGAGAGAAATGCCTATGTGGTTATTTGCACATTAACACCTTTTATCTGCCAGTTATTGGTGTCCCTAGCTTGGCATAGAGCTGGCACAGCAGAAGCACCCTGGAAGAGCTGCCCCATACAGGGAAAACACGAGTGGAAATGGATGTTATGTCCATCTGTGCCTTGTCCTGCATTGCTTGGGGAATTCTGCTGAGGGTGCTTGATGAGACAGCGCCTGGAATTCCTGTGATTGGGATAACTAAGGACTACATTGGTGTGTGGGGCCTCACCGCTCCCCACAACTCCCCAACCAGGAGGGCGTAGTGAGGTGGAGCCCATCTCTTCTGCCATGCTGCAGTGGGGGGAACAAGAGGAAATGGCCTTAAGCTGAGACAGGGAAGGTTCAGATTAGTTATGAGAAAATTTTTTTCAGTTTTCAGGTGGTCAGGCTTTGGAAGTGGCTGCCCAGGGGAGGTGGTGGAGACCCCATCCCTGGGAGTGTTCGAGAGGCATTTGATACGGCACTGGGCGATGTGGTTTTGGGGTTTAGGGGTTACAGTGGCAGTGCTGGTGGAGGGTTGGATTGGACGATCTTAAAGGTCTCTTCCAACCTTGATCACAGAACTTCCTGAGCTGGAAAGGACCCACAGAGATCATCCAGTCCAACTCCTGGCTGTGCAGAGGACACCCCAACAATCCCACCCTGGGTCTGGGAGTGGTGTCCAAACGCTCCCGGAGCTCTGGCAGCCTTGGGGCCGTGCCCATGCCCTGGGGAGCCTGGTCAGTGCCCAGCACCCTCTGGGGGAAGAACCTTTCCCTGATCTCCCCCCCATCCCCCCGACACAGCCGCGGNNNNGCGGCGCCGGGCCGGGCGGGGGAAGGGCCGGGCGGCGGGGGAGCCCCGCGGAGCCGCAGGGGATGGGATCGGGCTCCCCGCGGGAGCGGCGCCGGCGGAGGGGCCGCCCGCAGGGGTCGCGGCGCCCGCCCGGAGCGATGCGTCCCGTTCCCCCCGCCCCGGGCCGAGCCTTGCCCTCCCAAGCTCGGAGTTCGCTCCTGCGGGGCCGGCAGCGCTTGCGGCCGCCGGTGCGGCACGGAGGGTCCCGGTGCTGCGTTCGAAGCACATTCGCGGGCTGAAGTGATGCAGCAGAATTGTTTTCCTTAAAGTCCTTGAAACGGTGAAGTGCAAGGAGGGCGCACGGGGATGGGTGTTGGGCGCAGGTAGTGCGCAGGGATGGTGTTGGGGCGCGCAGCGATGGGTGTTGGGATGCAGATAGGGCACGCAGGGGTGGCAGCTGCTGGGGTGCAGGGAGGGCACAGGGGTGGTGCTGGGGTACACAGAGGTGGTGTTGGGGCACACGGGGGTGGCAGATGCAGGTCTTGGCCGCTCCCCTTGCCGTCTCTGGGGACACAAGCCGCCGGGTCCCCGGGGACACACACCGGCGGGTCCCGGGGCGATCCGTGCTCTCCCCATTCTCTCCTGACCAACCCCACCTGGAGCGCCCTGTGCATCCTGACCCGCACCAGTTTTATTTTCGTGCTGCATTGCTGTTGACATGGAAACCAATACCACTTTCTGTTCCAGAGAATTGGAAGCTAAAGCTACCAAAGAAGTCGAAAGAAAACTAAGCAGGTAAGAGACTCATTTAAATTCCCTCCCACAGTTTAGATGGAAAGGTGGCCTAGGGCTAGGAATAGTTGTGGGCTTTATCGGGAGCTTTAATCTCTTGTTAATTGTAAGGATAAAAAAACCTCTGAATTTGAAAACGTTCTCAATTGCATGGATAAATGTCTGCAAGTTTAGTTAATTCTGAAGACTAAACACCTTTTTAGCTGGTTTTTTTTTTTTGTGTGTGTGTAACAACTTCAGATGTTTAATAGAGTTTTTTTAATAGGGCAGGTTTTTGAAGAGAAAAACAACTTTTCTGCAGTAAGTTGTAGTACTTAACAGTAACTGAAAAATGAATGAAGGGTTTGGGGGTTTTTTTGTACACTTCAGCCAAGTATTGTTGGGACGCAAGACAGTTGTGGCAAGAACTCGAATAAACTGCATGTTGCCGTATAACTACTGGCTCTTTGCCTCTTTTGCCATGAAGAGTTAGCTGGTGAATTTCCTGTTTACGTGTAGTTTTTAGAAAGAGAACTTAACAGAATGGGCTCGGGAGTTAACTCCTTAACTCGGGAGTTCAGAGTCGTGTTGAACTAAGAATTCTGTGCCAGTAACATGTATCACTTTTATATTTGAGTAGTTGTTTCTTCTGCACCGTTTGTTTTCAGTCAGGTGACTTTCTCGAAAGGATCAGCTCTGTTGGTTACATTCTTTGTTTTCAACTTTTGTCCTACTTCCTTTTTGGGTTCTTTTTCAGTTAGAGCTTTAAAGGCCTTTTGCTAGTGATCTGTTAAAGGGATTTCCACTGGGGCCATTTGAAATGTGCCCAAATCCTGAGTATAGCTGATAGAATCTCAGGTTTGGTACTCTGCAGTCTCCAGCTTCCAGGCTGAGCTATGATTGTACTGTGAAAACTGCTTTGCTTTCCCCTGCTCTCAGTATGTGTCCTCCTTTTTTCTTTTTTGGTGATACACTTAAGCATGAATGATTTTTCCCGTGTTGTTGAAATACAGGGAATAATTGGGATACATGGGAACCTTTAAGATACCTTTGGTACGTTGCTGTTAACCCGTCAGCGTTCAGGGACTCGCTGTGTTCACGATGCCAGAAGTGATTTCAGAACTGTGTTATTCAGAGTGACAGAGTTCTGCTAAGTTCAGAGCAGTACTTGGTGCCAGTCTTAGTAAGTCAGGAGATCTTCACATTTTTATGACCTTAGCAGAGATCTTGTCATGCTGGCAGGCAGTGCCGAGAGTGAGAAGAAGTGAAAGAAAACTATGGAACTTCCAAAATTCAGTGCTTGGAGAGTAAATTCTGCTATGGAACGGGTCCCCATGTCTCTCTGACGTAGAGGAGTATGTTTTATTCATTTAAAAGATTCAGAACTGGTTTGAAGTTCACATTAATGCCCCAGCTGGTTTATGTTTAGCCAGGGAGCTCTCGTTGTGTGAGCACACAGCTGATAAACCATGGCATGCCTGCGCTGGATAGACCTGATTAATTGTTTTACTGGGGTAGAACTCAGCAGATAGCCCTCGTTCTTCCTCCAATGTCATTATTTACAGTCTTATTAAATTTGCAGTGACCTAGCCGAACTGTAAAAGAGCAAATATCCTTTCCTGGGAAGGTACATAGACCCGTGCTAGAGTTTATGTTAATCTCAGATTTCACAGTGTGGATATAGACTGTGAACTCCATGGGATGTTGGCTTTGCTTTGTGTGTGTTCTGAAGTCACTTCTGGAGTTTATGCTTATAAATTAATGGGTAGCAAATACACTTTTTAATCTTACCGGGAATATTGGCCTAGACTGTGGGTTTGTGATAGGATAAGTATTACAGCTTTTAGTGCAGCTTGCTTATCCAGTTGGAGTGATTCCTGTTTTACACTCAGGATTAACATTTGGCTTGTCTGGCCTTTTGGAAAAGAATCCTCATTTGGTCTGTGTTCTCCCTAAAATTCATACATGCTTGGTGCTGTGCAGATATTCCTGGTCTCAAAAGTAAGCTTAGTGCATGACTTGCGACAGTGATTCAAATAAATCCATTGCACCTTCTATTGTGGCATCATGTTACGAGTTAAATGTCACCTGATCAGCCACAACAAGAGCTGTCTGGTGTTAACTGGGGAAATCTAAGAGTTAAATTTGGTTAAAATCAGGACTGCTAAAAATCACCATTTAGTTCTTCTGATTTAAGCAATAACTTTTCAATTCTGTTTGGTAAACAGGGCTTTCCTGCCTCATTTATGTGGAACTGAGAGAAGGTAAATATCTGAAATATGTTGACAATTATTTTCCCAAACCCAGGGGTTTGACTGTTGCTTCACAAGCATGCAAACCATAGGGAAGAGTCTCCATTGCTTCCATTCACCCGTGATTCTGCCCACCTTGGTTGCAGACTGGCCATGTTTCAGGAGAGCAAACTTCACACCTCTAGATTTCATCCATGTATTCTGCAAAGCTACTACTGTACAATTGATTTTTACGCTTTCATGTTATAATAACCACCATATTTCTGTGATATTTTTCTTGTCTGCTGCAGGGAAAACATAGAGCTAGGCCAGTGACAGAGACATAAAATCAGGGAGAAATGTAGTTGTTTCTTTTGATGTGTAAGCACTTGATTTTCTGTTTCGTTTCTGGGGGTGGGTCTTTTTCCTGATAAACTTCTTATGGAGAGATGTCTGCTGTGAAATGGGAAGAGTTTATTGCAGAGAAAACATTCTATTCATGGTTTCAAGACCTTTAACAGATATTTGGGTAAAATGACACATCCCTTTCTCCTCCACAGACACCTTTTGAGATTGTACATGCTTGCCAGGTGGTCCCCATGAGGTACCTTTGCTGTTTCAGTCTCACAGCAGCCCCTGTGCAGAGCAGTGCTCCTCTGCAGCAGTGACACTGCAGCCTGGAGCGGGGCAGAGTTGATGCTGGCCTTGAGCAGTTGATTATGGAGGAGCAGTTTAATCTGCCTTCTTTGGTTCCTCATTTGTTACGGGAAGATAGGGATTGTTTATGGCTGCTGCTGGAGTCTTGTGTAGTTGGATGATAAACTTCTTGGGAAAGAGATCTGTCTATTGTCTGCTTATGTGCAGCAAACATCTTGGATGAAACTTGAGGGCAAAACTAACACAAATATTCCAGAATTGTGGTCCGTTTGTAGTCCTCGTATTTGGGAACGTCATTCTGACGAGCCAGCTTCTGTATTAGGAAAATGGGAAGGCTGAGTGGATTCCAGGTAATTGGTAGTGGCAGACGTGGTAGGTAGAATTCTATCACTTCACTTTTAGGGTGTTAATTTAAAGACTGAGGTATTTAAAAGCAAAAAAGAAAGTAGCTGATACACATTTACGAATTAATTATTCATTCAAATATTTTTTCCAGTTTTTAGCTTGGCAGCACCTCTCCTCTCTGTTAATAGCTGGAGAGAACACACATACACACACACACACACACACACACGTCTGGAAATGAGTGGGTTTGTTTTGTTCTCACTGCCTGAGGCTCTCTGTGTTCCGAGGAACACGCTGGGTGGGTTCAGGTGCCAGAGCATTTCCATCCTAGGCACTGGCGGGGTTTGTTGGGATTTTTTTGTTAACTTCAAAGTACTGGTGTCTATTCCATAAACTCCAAGTGCTCCTTTGGTGTAGTGTGCTGTTTTGTGGATGGCATTGATAAAGGAATTGTAGGATCCCATTTTAATCAAAATACACATTTTATAATTGATGGTTGTAGAATGCTGGTGAGTAGGAAAGCTAGCTGTTGGTTTTTACAGAACCTGAGAAATCACTTTTATTGGCAATTTTATGTAATTCTGTCATTTCAAAAAATTGAAAGATGAAGGAACTTGTAGGTCAAAATACAGAAGATTTATCAGTCAGAGCAACATTTGATAGTCTGTGTAGACAATCAGCTGTAGGTTGAACATGTGGTGCTATCTTTGCAGAACTGTTAAAGACCTTTCAGTCCCTGATACTTACCTGTAGCTACCTGGCAGTGTTCCACCTGTAGCACTGCAAGTTAATTTATAACTAGAAGAAGAGCAAATGGTGGAAAGGATTTATTTATTTATTATTTTCCCAAAAATTTTTTTTAATATGTCCATCGCTGGAAATTTTACATTCATTTCAGAAGCTGCTGTGTATAATCACTTCTAATTCTTACTTGTATGTTTGCTCCAGTAGTATGTGGGCAAAAGGTAAAAATCCATTGTTATTTTTTGCCTTCAGCTGGCAATGCCGTGCCGCTGGAGGCTGGCTCCTGGTTTAACTGGGCTCCCTTGTCCATGGCAGAGGTTCCCTCGGGTGCCCCCCTGCCCAACACTGCTGGGACCATGTCTCCAGCCTGGAGGGCCATGGTGATGGCACCAGCCCCCGGTGCTGTGTGTGAGGTGCTTCAGAGGACACCCAGCAGGGCAGGATACCTTTGGGAGAAGCAGCCTCAAGAGTCCCCGAAGTTTGTTGGGATGGGAGCAGTGCCGGCTGTGCCTGCTGGGGCAGTGTGGCTCCGGGGGCTCTGGAGCAGGGCTGGAGGTGCTGCTGCGGGGCTGGAGGTGCTGCTGCGGGGCTGGAGGTGCTGCTGCGGGGCTGGAGGTGCTGCTGCGGGGCTGGAGGTGCTGCTGCGGGGCTGGAGGTGCTGCTGCAGGGCTGGAGGTGCTGCTGCGGGGCTGGAGGTGCTGCTGCGGGGCTGGAGGTGCTGCTGGGCCGGCAGAGCCCTGGGCAGGGTGGGGCTGCTGCTCCTGCGGCGTGGGGAGAGCTGGCTCTGGCCGTGGGTTGGAAGCCCAGCGAGTGTGGCTGCCCTGGGCTGTCCCTGCTCTTGGTGTGGCTCTGGGGCCCTTTGGGTCAGAACACTGACCCCAGCACTGCCCAGGCCACCGCTCACCGTGTCCCCGAGTGCCACATCCATCCCTCTGCTAAGCCCTCCAGGAATGGGGACTCACAATTCTTATAACCATCGTTTCCTCAGTGTGGTGATAGAATTTTGATTATATTGTGGCAAAACATGCTCCCCTTTGATATATTGTAACAGCAAAGATAGCGAAGCTGCACAAACATTAATTACTGCATCCTCAGCCTGTCTGCCCCGGGAAATACGGGTGAACTTGATTTTGCTCTTCTGCAACATAAGAATAAAGGTTAAATATGTCTGTTTCAGCCCAGGCGTTTTTACAATGCCAAGCTGGAGCTTTAGAAATTAAAGATTAATAGAACTCTTTTTTCAAGAATTAAAGTAATAAATGAAGCATGTTTTGATATAAATATTACCTGAAATATTTGCAGCTGGAGCATGACAGCTTTTTCTACTTCAGAAGCCACATAACAAATCAGGCCATACAAAAAGAAAATGCCTTGTACTGTCTTGATAACCTGTCTTAGAAGACTAGAAAGTTGGTTTTGTTTGTTTTGGGGTTTTTTTAATAGCTTAATTGAGGAAGGCATTTCAGTTGTTTTTGGTTTTTTTCCCCCCTTATACAATGAAGAATTGTGTTGGGGTACACAATTGGAACAAAAATTTACTGTTAAATAAATAACAGTAAATATTTATCTGACCCTCAGTCTGCTTAAATTTATGCAGATAACAGCAGCTTCTCCTTGCCCATCTTCAGAGCCATCAAATGTGCAGTCTCTCCTGAGATCAAGATCCATTTTCATTTTGTCTCACTTGAAAATAAAGCAAGTTAAGCTGTTGAAACCAGAGGCCTTTGTTCTGTCTCCGATGTGGATTTCCTATGGCTGGGATGTTTTATTTTCATTTGATCTAAATTGAAAAATATGGTTTGCATTTCTGCTAAGGCCATTTAACCTTGAGCAAGCTAATCCCATTACACAGGAGGAGAAGGACATTGCCTGTGCATGTGTTTTGGTGGAAGTTGGATGTCTGATAGGGGAAATCATAGAGACCTGTTTGTATATTCATGTTATCAATTGGAATGCTCGGTCCTTGCTTTTCCTTGGCCAGCTGATGGACCAGTGTGCTGCTGCAAACACTTTGGCCACACAAGGTCAATGGATTAAGTTTCCCAGGTGTAAGGAAAAGCCCAGCAAAGGAACTTGTTAATTTTCTGGCTTTGTGCTGTTACCACGAGACGGGATTCCTGCAGTGGTTCCTGTTCCGTGCTGTAAAGGACCGTGGAGCTGCTGCTGGTTTGTCCACAGGAGCAGGGAGCTGTTAGTCCAAGGTGATAAATGGGAAATGCTGCCTTCCACTTGTGTTCCTCAAGGAGCAGCATTAGAAATGGAGCTTTTTTGTTCTGTGTTCTAGTGGAGGTTGGAATCGGAGGCATCATTCCCAATCATTTGCTGTCTGGTGAGAGGGCCGTGGATTTGTGTGTTGGGAAGAATAAAAGAGACTCATGCTTCCAGCTGTCAGAAATGGAAATTCAGGTGTTCTGCGTGAGACTGATGACTTAGCAGGCAAATGTGAATTTTTGTCTCAGGTTTAAGTTTGTGTATGAGGATGGTGTATAGGTCTGTCTTACCTGAAGGGTTAAGTTTTCAGGGAAGGGCAGGGACAGGAAGGGCTTTGCTGTTGCTGCTTAATTGTACCAGTTGGGTTAGTTTTGCTCTCTAGTCACTGAGATTTGATGTTATAGTGGTAATTAATACTCTTAAAAACTTTAAATGAGCTATACGTGGATGATTTTTATCTAGGGAATACCTAGAGTCCTGATCCTAATCACAGGGGGGTTTATGCCTCCTAAGCTAGCTTTGTAATCTAAAATCTGTTTGTCTTAAAAAGATAAAAATTGAATGAACGCAGTGTCAGAATTTAGGAATTCTGTTGTTCCTGTGTGAAGAAAAAAACCTGCAATGATGCTGTGGTAGAATATTCCAGAGATATTGGTGTGTTAGTTGTTAGCATCTGTATTCCCAAAATGAAATGTAATTGTGTTGATTTAACTGTAGCAGGATTGATGTGGGGTTTTTTTTCCTGTGAAAATACTACTTTGCATTCTGCTTGCTCTTGAATGTGCTACAGCTTTCTTCTAAGAGCAGAATGATTTTTCAGTTAATGCAGTTTTGGCATGTGACAGACTGAAATTTGTTATACAAAACAAGTGCTGGTGGCTGTCTTAACTCCTAGAACTCTGCTCAGGTTATTACAGATCCTGTAACTCAGCTGTAGCCCCAGCAGGCAGTCAGAGGTGAGGCCCAGCCCAGTACTGAATTCCCAAGGAGCAAACCAGTGGTTCTGCTCTGAGTGCAAGGAGCTGTGCATGAACTGGGTATCGCATCAAGAAGGAGCTGGGATCTATAGAAGCTGTTTCCTCAGGACTGATTCCAGACCTGGTATTGTTCTCCAGTTCAAATTGCCTGTTATAATTTGGACAGTCCCAAATTAGCCCAAACTGAGGGTCAGTATCACCAATGTCCCTGTGGTTACAAATGCTCAGGGTGTGACAACGAGGGGCAAAACTGTCTGAAGTGTCACCTTGCTAGTGCACGGATGTCACTGCAGGTTAATCATTACCTCAGACTTGCACAGGAGCAAGGGATTGCTCTAAATGAAACTGGCCAGCTGGAATTGTTGCTGTAGTTAGATGTCTGGCCTCTTAGTTGTCCATGAAATCATTTTTGAGACCTAATTTTAAATGCAAGATTGCTTTTGTGGTGGGATCATCCTCGGTGAATCTTGCAGCCAGCTGATGAAGCTGTGATAAAATGCAAAATAGCCACATTGTGTTTGATGGGTTGTGATTCCTCTGGCAGTGCACAGAGGGGTCTCAGAAATAACACTTTTGGGTAATTACTCTGCATACCTTAGCACGTCAGAAGCCATTTTTTCTTAAAAGAAGTAGCTAATGCTTGCTTTCTGTTATTAGAAAACCTGAAAGGCCAGAATTTGGTCAGTGGAAGCTTCTCAGAGTAGGGGTGTGTCTGTAGCAGTGACTGCAGGTGGGGTGGAGTGGGAAGAACACAGGGATGGTTTCTGTGCTCACTGTCAGAGCAGCTCTGCTGCTGTTCACACCTGCAGCAGGAGGTGATGATGAGAGTGGCAGAGGAGGAAAGGAGCCCTGGATTTACAATAAAGCTGTGTTATTCCAACCAAAGGGAGCACTGGGGAAAGACTTAGAGGATGCAGTGGGGTTTGCAATGAGAACCAGTATCTCTGCAGGGTATGAACAGTGATTGCTGTTGGTGGTTGCTTGTCAGGTACATACAGCCATTGGAATTTCAGTATATTGTTGGGGCATTGTGCTTACCAGGAGGAGAACCACCTTCACCATGGCACTGGAAAACCTCAGAACGGGGCAAAAGAACAGTTTTAGAGTTTAAAGGTAGAACTGAAATGGGCAGTAGTAATGTGGAACTCACCTCTCCTAGAGGAAGGTGGGATTATGCAGAAGGCTGAGGATAAGCTGCTGCTGGGTACCAAAAAGACCTGAGGAGCTGCTGTTCAGCATCACTTACAGTAGCACCACCTGCACAAGAGGCAGTGCTCAGAGTGCTCCTATTTGTCTAATTAAAAAGCAAGGAACTTATATGAGTGTGCAATAGTGGAACTGGGCAACTGGGAGCTGGAACCCACATGTGGATTGAAAAAAACTAAAAAAGAAAACTCAAAACCAAAGCTGATGCCTGCACTCGCTTTGAGAGGGACTTGAGTTGAAAGTAGAATAATGAACTGGTTGCTTATGTATCTAAAAAGTAATGAAAATTTTAGTACCTGTGGACTGTCTTGTGGTTTAATACATTCAATTTGCATTGCTTCTGACAGATATCAAACTATCTTATTTAAAACTGGAGGTTTATGGGTAGTTTGGGCTTAAAAAGGAGCCAGCTCAGTGTTCCCAGGCAGAAGCAAACCATGTGGTCACTGCCCCTTATTGACATTTTTAGTTCTTCTTCTCCAAAAAACTTTTGAAGTCTGTTTTTAAACAGAGTGAACTGGACAGTGGTGTTCTGCTCAGCCTTGGTTTGAGCACGAAATACTGTGTATCAAGTGACATTAATTAACGGACGAAGTTTTGGTTTCACTTTTTACAAGTTACGGTTTTGTTTCTCGGTTAGGGAGCTCTAAAATGGCCCTGCTGCTGCCAGCTGTGGTCTGCCCGTGCCCACACTTGGGTGTTTCCTGGCAGAGGTGGTTTGGGATGAGGGAGCTGGTGCAGATGCACAGGGTGTGTGTGGCTTAGGCTGCGTGCAGGAACGCTCCGGGCTGGGATGTGCCAGAGCTCAGTCACACCAGTTCAGGGAGAGATTAAATAACATCTGAATTTGCTGGCTTTTGAACCAAATTCAAGTCTTAAGTCTTCATTGTAAGCTTTGGAAGAAAGAGCTCCTTACATGTAGCTTGACACAACATCTGTGCTTGAAGTCCTGTCACTGGTGGCTTGCACTGACAGTGACAGTCCCTGTAGAAATAGGATCCAATTAGAAGCAAAATTCCCCAGTTCCTTTTGTGTCACTGTGAAATAATTGTTCTAAAATGAATCTAAGTGTGTACAGATTGTATTTTGGGAGAGTTAATTACAAACTGTGTGGTTCAGGGATTTAGTGCAAGAAGAGGAAGAACAGTTGATGGAAGAAAGGAAAAAGAGAAAAGAAGACAAGAAGAAGAAGGAAGCTGCTCAAAAAAAGGTATGTGGAGCACTGAGAATAAACCCCTGTGCTTAGGGGTGACTTGTTTCATCACTAGTAAAAACAAGCGTTTTCATATTAATTTAATGTTTTAAATTTACTGTCAGTTATTTAGAGGTAACTGACACATAGAACATTGCAGTTGGTTCTGTGTAGTTTCTTACAAAACTAAATTTTCTTCTGAGATGACCCTTCTTTTTCCTGATTGTCAATTGAGGCAGTTTCAGGTTTGAAATGCCTCTGTGTTAGTGCATTTACTAGTAGAATAAAAGTACTATTTTAAGGCAGTGGCTTTCAGCTGCATCCTTATTTTAATATATGTTCTTATTCTTCAGTATGGAAACATGCCATAAGAGAATTTGTAGTAGGGAATAAAAATTTTCATAAAAAAGAAAATATTGACAGCAAAGATGTTTAGGGATGGAAATGTCACAGAAATGCTTGTAAATACTTCAGGATCCCTGTTTACTGACAAGATCCTCATCATGGCCATTGATTCTAAATATTGACCCTGGGCTTGAGAGGAGATTGTAAATGCAGTTTTTAAACATGTCCATTTCGGTAGGAGCAGACTGCTCCGCAGTTTTCCTGTGATTCCATGGCATGGTGCTGGATATGGCTCCAGGAACACACTGGTTTGTTTTACTGTTTGTTTGCCAGCAAAACCTCCCAAGCCTTGAGCCGAGCCCCAGCCCCTGATGGAGTGTGGGAGTGCCCAACCTAAACACGTTCATTGTGTTCTCTCTTGGGCATTGGCACCTTAGCACAGAAAGCAGCCCTGGCTGTGCCCCTTGCTCTCCTGGATCTCTTTGGGTTCTGTAGGTCATCAGAAACAGCAAAGAAAGTTTTGAAAAGTTCCGAGTTCTCATTTTGCTGTCCGTGGGCCAAGTGCCAGGCTGAGGAGTTGGGTCACAGCTGGGGAGGGGGCAGAGCACAAACGCTCCAGAAGAAGCTCTGGACATGCACAGGGCCCAGCAAGAGCCAAAGAGGCACCACGTAACCCTGCTGTGGAAGGACAAACCAGTGCTTGGGGTTCATGTATTGAGTGTGTCAGTAATTGGGACCGAAAGGAGTAGTGGAGGCACAGCAGCGATCCCAGAGGTGACACTTGGGCTGTGGAAGGCCTGTGCTGTGCCCCCATCCTGGTGCTGAGCAGCATTCCTGGGTGTATCCATTTGCCTTTTTGTGCAGTATGAACACAGAACACTTGGCTCAGCCAGGTGCTGGAACACAGAACCCTGGGGTTCTAAGGGCACAGAACCAGCCAAGGCTTCAAAGTAGATACTTTAACCATATTTGTTGAACAAAAAGCGTAATGAGGAGTTGTGGGGGTGTGTAGTGGCCCCAAGTGCAGCACCTTTCTTTGGGAAGCTGGGGAAGAGGGAGAGCAGCTCTGGAGCACAGAGGAGGAGCTTGTGCTTTTGGGAGGCCCTTCCTGAGCACAGTCTCACTGTGGTGTAAAATTAAACCAAACCACTGAGGTGCACTTCCATACAAGAAATGTTTCGCCCCCATTTTATCCTGTGATAAACTTTTATTCAAATAAATCTCTCATCTTGGCCATATCACAGGTGTAACCCATTGAATCTTGGAAATGAAGGACTTGAAGCTTTGGCATTTGCTCCCTTATTCTTTTCCATTTCCAGGTCACTCCCCCTTCCCTGCCCTGTTCTGCAGTAAAAGTGGTGGCGGCTCTTTGCTTCCAGGCACAGTTTTTAACTCACTTAAAACATCTTAATTTGCAAGTTTAATTCGGTCTGTTTCATGTAGTTATCTTTCAAATTAATTTTGTCTTCTATAACATTTAAACAGCTTTTTAAGCATAAGGAATAATAGGCCTGGGTTGGTTAGAGAGATGCTTCTGAAGTAGATAATTAAATAACTTGAAACCATTTAAAAAGAGGAAAGTCAAAAGCTAATGTTGCTTTATGAAGTGGCACGTGTACATGTGGTTTCTCTCTTATCTGCACAAATCACTGACACTTCTTTTTTCTTGTTCTAGGCCATTGAACAAAAAATCAAAGGTAAGTTACTTTACAGTTAGTTCTACTCTGTGTATTATTTCTGGGGTTTTAAATAGGTTGAATCAAATGTGTCACCTGAAATCTCCTTCCAAAAGTGACAGATGGGACCCTTGAGACTTCAGCTACCCTTTTTCAAAGTGACCACAAAAGTCTAGAAGAGTAACAGCAAAGGGTTTATCCAGGGATTGGAGTTGCTGATCTTCCTGTTTTCCATTCTTATTTACTTACAGAGCACCAGGCATAGACATAATACCTGACGTTCCTTTTCTTGCTTGCTTTTTCCCTTCCCCTTTTTTGCTTTGTTTGATAAGTGCACCAACACTTCAGAGTAACTGTGTGTAGGATGGATCTGTTTGAAACTTAATTCACAAATATTCTAAGTGCAGCTGGGATTTGGAACACGTGATGGACAAGTAATTAATGTGTCCAGTTTTAACTCCTGCACGTGGAGGGCTCATCCTACAAAATGTTCAGAATGCCAGTACCAAAAACTGTAATTTCAGTGTTCATGGCAGGTGGGAACACTGTGGTTTTCTGAGTGTTTGTGGGTTTCTTATGGATCTCCATCCCAACCAGCTTCTAAAAAGGGGGAAAAAGATTCTTTTCACTTTCTCTTGAATTGTAGCTGCTCACCTCTTAGTTGGGAAGTGCATAGTAATTGCTGAAGTGGTCATGTGGAGTGCTTGCTGAAACCCTGTTTTCTGGGGACATTGGGTTAATTTAGCACTTACTGGAGCAGTGGTAGAAGCTCCAGAAGCTTTGGAGCCCTGCTTAGCAGAGATGTAATTCCTGCTGGAAAATCAGAAAGCGTTTGAGGACTGATTGGGCTTGAAGGCAGGAAAATGGCAGAGGACACACAAGTGCCCGTTCCCAGACTGAGGAAGCATCCCAGCTCAGATGTGCTGGGAGTGGAGCAGGCAGGTTGTCCTCACGGGCACTGCTCTGATGCTCTGCAGCACCCGTTCCCAGCTCTCAGGAGAGACAGTTGCATCTGGCATTTTTAAGTGCGATGCGTGCTCTGGTGGGTGTGTTTAAATGGGAAGAATACCTGGATTGAGTAGGACCAATGGACTTTCAGTGTGTGAGGATGCTGTGGGGAGGGAGCGAGGGCAGCCGTGCTGCTGTGAGTGGGAAGTTCTCCTACCTGCTGCCTGGGGAGGCTGATGGTTCTGTTCTGGAGAAGGGATTGCTGGAGGCAGGGGGAGCTGCCAGAGCCTCGAGTGAGCTGCAGGAGGGTCTGCAGCATTCCTGAAGCCACTGGCAGTGATGGAAGCTGCTGTTCTGTGTGTCCCACCATCCTCTGGGCTGCATCAGGGTGACCAGGGGTCCCACCCTGTGGCCACTGAAATCCATTGGGAGTTCCAGGTTTGTCTTTGGTCACAGGACAGAATAATTAATAAAATTGCTGGAAGACTATTATAATTAATAAATATTCTTCATTTTTTTTAACATGCCCTTTTTCAAGCAGTGCATGGAATTGTGTTTGAATACAGGCTAAGGATTGGTTTTCTTCTGTACACTCCTGCCATAAGGCTTCTAGGATAATAGACTGGATTAAACAATTATGAAAATGTCTGGGTTTATTCTGAAGTGATAAAATATGTCTGAAAAGACAGTGAAGAAGGAAAATTATAGAATACTTTGCTGTATAATAACGAGCACTTGGAGTGCCCATTTGACCCGTGTGCTTGGGCTGCACTGGCGTCACGTCAGGGCCGAGGCTGCAGAAGCAAATGGCTAAAAATAGAATGAACCAGGAGGGCAGGAATTCTGCTCAGGAGGCTACCCGGTGGGAATCTTCACATGGAATGAAAATGTCTTTCTTCTGAAGAACAGCGTAATTAAATTATTATTATTACTATTATTATTATTATTATTATTATTATTATTATTATTATTATTATTATTATTATCATCATCATCATTATTATCATTATTATCATTATTATCATTATTATCATTATTATTATTTTCTGCTTTGAGGCTTAACATTCACTGATGGAAGTGTTAAGTTCCAACTTAATTATGTTATTATTTAAAGGGTATTTCATAAAGTTCAGCAGGAATTTAGAGTTGTCAGAGAAACATAAACTGGCAGTGCTGTGGAAGAAAAGACATCATGAGATGCAGATACACAACTTTTTGCTACAGTTTCTATAGGAACAAAATGGGAAGCTTATGTTGCACATGGCTCTTGCCTTGTTTCACCAGTTTTGCCTCCTTGTATTCAGGATGCAAATTAATGTTTCATTAGTTTCCAAGTTTCCATCACGTTAATGCCTTAAATAATTTATTCTGTGCATGAGCTGAAGATAAAATACAAGAGTATAGGATCTCTAAATAATTCAGAATTATGTGCCTCTTTCAGAAAAGGAGCTGGTTAAGTGCTGGGGGTGGGAAGGGAGGGTATTTCTTGGTTTTAAGTGTAGTTTGGACGGCTCCAAACTGTTGTTTTAGCTAAGGAAGAAATTGCTGTTGTACCAGCTGAAGCAACTCCCAGTGTTCATGTAAAACGACACGAACCTTCCAAGGAAGTTCATGGAGCTGGAGATTTTCCTGTTCAGGATTGGGAATGAAAGTAGTGAAAAAGATGCTAACAATGATGTTTCTGGTACCAGCAGCATTTTAATACCATAATATTGCAGTTAAAAATGCACGTGTGGCATTCCTGCAGATTTCAGGAATTCTGACCTGCCTGGTTTGATCCAGCTGGTTTTATTAAAGGAGGGAAGAGGAGGTTGGGAGAGTTAGAGGCGAGTCTATTAGTTAGTTGCTGAGTGGAAAGTTTATCTGTTTGTGCAGCAGCTGGCACATCATGTGCCTTCCCAGTGCTCTCATACCAGGTATTCTAGGAAAAAATAAGTATAATTTGAGTTCCTATTTGTTGAAAATACTGTAGAATTGTCAGTTGTGGTGTTCCTTCTAGCTTGGCAAAATACATCCTTTTTGCCGTGTTTAGAGTCAGTGCTGTTAGAGACAGGCAAGTCAATCCATTTACCCTGAATTTCCTCTGAACCAGAACTCTGCAGGCAGCCCAGCGGCCCCAGGTACTGCTGGTGAGCCCGGCACCGAAGGAAAGGCTGTTTGAGGAGGAAGTTTGAGTTTGGCTGTGCGTGGTGCTCCAGGGTGGGAGCTCGGTGGGAGCTGAAATGCCCTTTGCAGGCGATTGAATGTGGTGATGTGAAGTAACCGATGAGAAGTGCCCGGAGCTGGGGGTGCTGGGGCTGGTTCTGAAAGCGTCGGGGCTCGGGGGAGCGGCTCGAGCTGCAGCGCACCCGGCTGTCGCTGCAGCCCAGAAAGTGCCACTTTCATTGCAGAGCAGAATAAACTGAATTGCCCACTGAAACGGAAAGTGCTCTAAAAATAGCTGGGTGTGGAATTGAAATCTTTGACTCATATTTCCCACCTTGGAAACTTCTTATGCTTGTTCTTCTCTGCGAAGCGGAATGGCCCGACTACTAAAACCCTGCTGGGTTTTGTCAGGGTTTTCGCTTGCCTGACTGTGCTTTTCCTGATGGGAAAAACTCTCCTGCTAGCTCTTAAATCTTGAGGGTGGCTAGAAGAATGCAGGGGATCGGCCCGTGGCCGCGCAGTCCCGCGGGAAGGGCGCGCTCACCTCTGTGTGGATCTGCAGGGGTTAAAGCCTTGGCAAACACGGAGATATTTTCCAGAGCAGCTCCGAGCTCACAGCTGCGGCCATTTTTCCACCACGAAAATTCTAGCACTACATCTTACGTGTGTCAGCTTGAAAGCCAGACTTCCTCTGTTTGCCCTTCAGCATTCCAGCCCTGACAACTCCGGGACATGCCATGCAGGGAGAGCAGCACAAGGCGTTTTTCGGGGGGCAGCTCCAGCAGCAGCGGCAAGGAGCGTTTCCCTGCCAGCCTGGCGCTGTTCTTTGTGTGGGTCAGGAGAGGATTTGATCTCTCTGCGCTGGTTTTGTGCGAGGGAGAAACTGTTTTCCATCTGCATTAAAGTTACTCAAGCAGCTGCCATTTTTTTATTGGAGGGGGAGTGTGAGTCCCTGGGCCCCTGCTCCAGGAGGAGTTGGCAGGCAGCTCCTGGAGCAGTAAAATGACACCATGCTTCTCCTCCATTTTCTAATGAAATCTGCAGAGTGGGAAAGCAACACAAGTTGGAAGCGTCTTTCTTTGGAATCTCTCTGTAAACTGTAACTCCACCATCCCCTGCTCTGAGGGTTTGCAGCAGGTTTGTTCTTTATGAAAATCTGTCATTTTTAATACTAGTTTCTGTAAACTTGCTGTTGCTAGTCAATTAACTGTGATAAACTGTAAGTCTGTTAATGCTATCTTTCTGCCTTAATACAATTCAAAATAAAATACTGGTGTGTAGAACAAACTTTTGTTAACAAGGAACTTTTTTAGAGCAAATTAAAATATTAAGATAACGATTTAGGGGTGCTGGAATTCATAGTAGCCATATTGGAATATTAATGTGTTATTTAGTCTTCTGAGAAGTTGTGGAGCAGAAAATGTTGGACAGGATGAATTTTATAGCTTAAAACTTACTTTGTGGTTCTGGAGGAAGCAAAGGCAAGGGAATTCTCTTGTACTTCAGATAATTTCAGTTGAAAATTAGCATACAATTGTGGACTCTGTGTATTCTATAGCCTAGCCCTGGGACCTGGCAGATTTGTTACACAATTTGCTGATATCATAGTAGATAGAATTGCCGTATTTGCTAAGGAAACAAATGCTTAGAATATATGAGAAATATAATATTCATAAACTGTTAGAGTAAGTGCTGTGCCCTAGGGCTGGCTGGGCAGCGAGTACCTTGTTTATTTGTTGCACTCTTTGATAATCAAAAGTGATTCGAGTTCCTGCAGGTCCGTTGGGGTCTGTTCTAACACACTTGGTCTTAAAGTAGCTTTAATTAGGAAAGTAAAGTGTTAGGGCTGCCCTAGGCATGCTGTTGGCAGCTCTGTCTGGGTGTCCGGGGAATGTCAGATGGAAATTATTTCACTTTACCCCAGAGGAGCAGTCGTACGGCAGTGGAAGTGGCAGGGAAGGAGAAGTGACTCTCTGACCATGTTACCGGGTGCTGGATGCCATATCAAAATCTCTTCAAGCGAGGTGTACTTGTACTTTCTGCTTAAGGTGACAGTGGAAAAAAAAAGAGCTCAAATAGTCTGTGCCAGAGGCTGAAGGAGTGCGTGTGTCCCTGGGTGGGGCCGTGGCCCCAGGACTGCTCTGATGGCTGGATGTGATGCTCTGGCTGCAGGAAGGGTTTCTGTGTGTCACTGTCAGCTCAGCTCAGCTGAACTGTGCTCCAGGCTGTAAAGGGTCGTCCGTGGAATCAGCTGGGGTGGGAGACACAGGGAGAGCACCAAAAGTTATGGTTTGGGCACTGGTTACACAGGTTGTGGAGTGTGAACAAATGTGTTTTAATTTCAGAGCTTGCTGCAGTACCTGTACCACAGAAAAGTGCAAAGTTCTTCTGCATTAAATTGTCAACAAATTCTCAGCAATTTGCTTAAATAGCACCTCCCCCCCCCTTCATGGCTTAGTCACTCTCAGTTACTTATAATGCAAGAAATTTTAGAAGGACGAAATGAAGTAGATTTGTTTATTGTTATTTCGTATTTGTGAAGTTGAGTTTTGAACCAGAAGTCAAAATCACAATTTGTTGTCTCATTATGTGCATCAAAATATTTTGCAAGGAATCAGTTGCCTTCCCTTCATATAGGGACCAGCTTAAATTGAGGAAATCTGAGGTGGTGGTTGTAATCTTTATCAACTTCCCAGTTTATGTAATAGCCTTTCAATACCTTCTATTCCCTGTGCTCTGTACAATAAATTGAGTTGTGTCCTGGCCCTTCCTCTCCGTAATTCTGTCCCTCTCCAGTCAGCTGTGAGCTGGGAGAGCTGAGTCCGTGCTGTGCCTGAGAGGGAGCTGGGGGCCCTGGGAGGGGCAGCTGAGGTTGGGTGTCCTCACCCTGAGACTTCTGCCTACCTATTTGTCAAACAAGGGGGTCTCCAGAGTTTTTCTTTTCTGCTTCCCTTAAGCAGCCAAAATGCAATATTCCATTAAAACGCATCTCAGATGCTGATTCTTCAGTGGCTTTTTATTCTAAAGGCTTCTATTTCGTGTTTTTCAGGATACATAAAGTAGAAATAAACAGAAATTATGTCGTAATACTGACAACATTGAAATTGATTCCTTAAACAAAAGCTCGAGTTTGTTTTTATTTTTTGTTGTATTCCCGTGACTTGGTTCCTGAAAGTGAATGATAAAATGGTCTTTAAACATATTTAAAAGATTTTAAAAGCCCCTGAAAACTACATTTTCGGTTGTGTAGTAACATTATTCCTGGTGCTGAGGGAGGTCATTGTTGAGTACTGAGGTATCTTGGGAAGTTGCACAATGAATACTGAGACACTTTATGGATATCTCATCCAAGAAATTTGAAAAGTACATTAACATATCGATGCTGTGAGGGAGGGACAGAGCTCACCTGCAGCTGGGAGGGATGGCAGTAGCAGCAGAGTCACACACCAGGAGCTCCGAGTGCCTTTCTGCCTGGTGACCTGAGTGACTCCCCTGTTCCTACACCTGCCCCGTGCTCGGCCCTGCGTGGTGCTGCTGGAGATGAGGGTGTGCTGGGTTTGGTGCGTTCCCTGTGACCTCTGCCGATGATCTGACCTTCCCCTCGCCTTGCCGGGGCCATGCTGTCGGGACTGAGATAATTTGGAGTTGCAGTTGCACATTTGGCATTTTCCCAGTGCCAGCGCTGTCCTGCCGGGCTGCGTGCAGCGTTCCCTGTGCTGGCAGCCGTTCCTGCTGGCAGCAGTCACTTGAGGGCATTAATAACTTTCCCTTTGGATGTCGGGCTCATTAGAGCAGGGAAGCCTTAGCAACATGTCCTGTAGGTCCTGTTTGCCCCTTGTTCTTTTTTGGGCCAGGCCAGAGCAGTTTTCTATATGTAATATTTAAATTTTTTAATACTTAAGTATTTTCTAAAAAAAGGTTAAATGTTGAAATAAACTGCATAGTGCTGATGTGTTGGCAAAAGGCTGTAGAAAGCTGGTTAGTAATAGCATAGTGTGACTGAGATAACTTGGTTAGGAGTGATAGCAAGGCGTGTTCCTGCTTACAGGTCTGTGCCGTGAAAGTGTGTGATAGAGGGATAACAGAGCCTTTCCTCAGGGATGAATTACAGCTTGAGTCAGAAGAAATGCTGCCCTTACATCATATATAAACACCTCTAATAATATTGACTTAGTCTTCAGTTTTTTAAGTTGCTGTTCACATGAATAACTTTGTCCCACTTTCTTTTTCCTGGGGGTGGGGGTAGTGCCAGAACAAACCAAGACAAGTGTAAGCCAGCCCCAGCCTGTCACCTCCAACGGCACTTCCACAGGAACCAGCACTACTAATAATGCCAAGCGGGCCCCAGCCAGCAGCCAGCAGCAGCCCTTGCCTCGATACCCTCCTCGGGAAGTACCACCGCGATTCCGACACCAGGAACAGAAACAGCTTCTGAAACGAGGGCAGCAGTTACCAGTGATAGCTGCAAACCTGGGATCCACTCCCAAAGTGTTAAACGGCCAGTCAGGAGGCAGCACTGGCACCAATAACCAGCCCGTGACCAACGGAGAAGTGCCCAACAGCAGCAAAAAACAGCCAGGTGAGGGCAGGTACCTTGTTTTCCTTGAGCTAAAATCGAGTAGCTTAAATTCAGTTGTCAGGGGAATATTTCAGCCGACGTTATTTCAACTTCCACTGTAAGCTGTAGCATGAGGAGATCCTTTCCTGTGTCGGAGCTCGATGTTGGATGTTGTAGGATGGTTTTGACCTCCATGGGCAGGTTCCATACTGAAGCTTCAGCCCTTGTCTCAGTTGCTCGCTGTTGCCAGCAGTGTATGGCAGACAGGGCAGGTCTGGAGTAGGTGGTGGTTCCACTGTGACCACTGCTGTGCTCCAGATTTCCAGTCTTTGTCCTCAGCATTCATCCAAGTGTGGTCATGGTACAAAGCACCTTTTTTGCATCCAGTTTTGATAGACACATCTCATAAGGAAGGGTCTTTAGGACCCATCCCAGAGATGGGCTGATCCCACATCCTGGGCAGCAGGGGAGGGGGGAATTCTGCCCCATTCAAGTGAGACCCCACCTGCAGAGCTTCCACCAGCCCCGGGGCCCAGCACAGCAGGGGCGTGGAGCTGCTGGAGCCAGTCCAGAGGAGACACCAGGATGATCAGAGGGATGGAGCAGCTCTGCTGTGAGGAAAGGCTGGGGGAGTTGTGATTGTTCAGCCTGGAGAAGAGACCAGGGGTGACCTAATTTTGGCCTTCCAGTACCTGAAGGGAGCCTACAGGAAGGATGGAAAGAGTCTATTTACAAGGAATGGAGTGACAGGACAAGGGAGAATGGCTTCCCACTGCCAGAGGGCTGGGTTAGATGGGATACTGGGAAGGAATTGTTCCCTGGGAGGATAGTGAGGCCCTGGCACAGGGTGCCCAGAGAAGCTGTGGCTGCCCCTGGATCCCTGGAAGTGTCAAGGTCAGGTTGGACAGGGCTTGGAGCAGCCTGGGATAGTGGAAGGTGTCCCTGCCCGTGGCAGTGGAACTGAGTGGTCTTCAAAGTCCCTTCCAGCACATTTCTTTATGTGATTCTGAACAGCACCTTGAGACTTCACTTTCTTTTTTAACTTCATACCTGGAGATCCAGCCAGGGTACAGGTTGTTCAGCATATCAGAATTCTCTTTCATTGTCAGGTGAGAGTTTTTCTCAGTTTATCCTCCTGAAGCTTGGTTGTATTACAGAATGGATCCACTTTTACCTTTACTACTATTTAAGTACAGTCATCTTTTGTTGTTTTGGCTTGTTGTACATTCCTTCAAATAGCCTTTTAAGTCAGGTGAGCTTGCCTGTTACATGTGTAGGATGTGCTGTTCAGTGACTGCACTAACATGCAGTTCAGTTAATTTTACAGGACATTAATGTAGTTTATTTTTGTCTGGAAAAAAGTGACTTTCTGTGAGGGATCTAGCTTTTCAAAGGAATTTGGTATTAATGCCTGCCAACGCTTAATACCTTTGACAAATACTTACTTATTTTTATACTTGTATTTATATTTTGATGTGCACACAGCAGTGATGATGTAATTTGTTCCCACAAATAGTTTCTTCTGTGACTTTACTGAATTCCCAGCGTTTCTCAAAATCAGTGTTTTATAGACCACAAAGGATGTGACTCTCAGCCCCTTCAGCAAAAAACAAAAAAAGAAAAAAACCCTGAAAATGGCCTTGATATTTCAAGTTTGAGTTAAATTTTGAGCTGTTCTGATTACTGAGTCTTGAAGAAGCAGTATTTAAAATGAAAGTAAACAAAGCACTGGAAGCAGTTTATCCATGAGTCCTTGAGGAATGTTTCTCATATTACTGTCCAGTATTATTTCTGTAACATATTGATAGAACTCTTTACCATTGCAGTAGGTAATTTTTAAGTAGCTTATTTTCTTTGCTTTGCCTGTGTGATGTTGTTCCTGTCCATAGTGACGTTTAAAGTTACCTTTCATTAAATTGCCTCTAATGTGAAACTTTTCCTGCAGCATGTATACTCTGCTGGTCAAGTTGTGTAGCAAGGTGATTTAAATAAAAGTGCTGATTTAAATAGAAATTCACACATAAACTAATTTAAGAAGTATTACTGCTTATACAGCCTAGTAAGTCTCCCAGTTGTATCCAGAGGATTTGTGTACTGTTCTCCATTGTACTTCTTTCGTGAACACCAGCCCAGTATGTCATTGGCTGGATTCCCATTTGTGTACTGCATTCTTCCCAGTTTTGCTTAGTTTTCCTTGATTTTGTGCTGGTGTGGCTGGACACCCTTGGGCTGGGCACTGCCAGCATGTCCCAGTGCTGTACTGGTGTCTGGGGCAGCTGCCTCACTGGGGGCAGTTGTGTGGTCTGAGAAATGCCCTGATTATTGGAATGGTGTGTCTGCACACCCAGCTGGAACCAGCGAGGTTCTGAGAGCCTTCAGGGAGAGAAGGGTTGGCCAGATCACTTTGTCACCTTAGGAAAATGTCTGTGTTGCCTGTAGCTCCTGTCAGAGCTTTGTCCCTGTCAGAGCTCTGTTCCTGGTGTTCCGTCTGTCCCAGGAAAACTCAGAACTGCCATCTGAGGTTGGGCACTCAGGTCTCCTTTCTTGGTGCCACGTGTGTGCTTGGAAGGTCTCTTTCCCTAGAATAACCAGGAATAATGTCTGGTTTGGATGTGTTGTCATGTTTTTTCATAAACATAGACAAGATGATGATGTAAAGGCACATCATTTTTCTGTGCTGGATTTCTGTCCTGGTTTCAATCTCTGGTCTGACGCGTTGCTGGTGAGGTGAGGTGGAGGTGGCCCCGGTCCAGCAGGGCTTAATGTCTTCTGACACCTTTGTATCTGAAAGGAAATGCTGTTGTCATTTGCCTGTCTCAGTTTCACTCACTCTCCCTACTTCCTCTTTCAGCCTCTACCAGCAACTCCAGTTTCTCTCCTTGTTACCTCTGAAATCAAAAATCTCATGAAATCTGACAGATCTGTAGGTCACTTGTGTAGACAGGATATCCATGGACACTGGGGTTAAATTTGGTACCTTCATGGAATAACTTTTTGACTTTTTTTTCTTTTTAAGCATTATTTAATGGCTACTGGGATTGATCTGTATTTTAGGGCTAAAAGAAAAACTGTGGCTTGAAGTGTTGAAGTCAGAATTGCTGGAATTGGGAATGGCTGTGGGTTTATGTGTCATTCCTGAAAGGATCTCTCCCCAGTTCCAGCTGTGGTTGGAATGGTTTGATAGGTGCTTTG
Source organism: Edolisoma coerulescens (assembly GCA_013397115.1). Classification (NCBI taxonomy): domain Eukaryota; kingdom Metazoa; phylum Chordata; class Aves; order Passeriformes; family Campephagidae; genus Edolisoma; species Edolisoma coerulescens. The sequence goes on from VWZW01004381.1 coordinate 1,273,204, forward strand.
TAAAACCCAGGGAATGTGGGCAGCTACTGCTGAATTTAAAGTCTTTAATTGCCCTGGGCATACTAAGATTTGAAGTTGTTGGTATTGGAGAATTTTTAAATTATATCGGTGGTCTAAACCCCATCTCTTTACCTGTGTTTTGAGTGAACAGTTGTCTCCTGTTTGGAAAATCAACATGCTTTGTCTAGAAGTGAAGCTGAAGAAGGGATAGGCCTGGGGGCTGGGTTTTTCCTGCTGTTTTTAGGACATTTGGCATATCTTTTTAGTAAAGGCACATAAATGAAGCTCATGCCTTGTAGCGCTTCTGAAACAGATCCAGGCCAGTGCCAAGATGGTTATTTTAAGAAATCTCCATAAGTAGCTCTTCATCAGGACACTTTCATACCCAATTTAGTTGTTGGCTTCACTGACATACCTCATGTGCAAACTTCACATGAAAGGAGGGGTTGATGGCTGCTCTGGTGTTTGCTCACCTCTGCTCTGGAACATGTTGGAATAACCAGGTGGTTGTTCCACAATGAAATGATTTATATCATGAACCAAAGTATTTGCCAGCAGTAATTGCTTACAACTGTGGCCAGAGCAGAACAGGAGAGCACCACCAGGCTGCTGACAGGGCTCCAGTTTGGATTCCTCTCGTCTCCCTTTATCCTGGTGCATCTCACAGCAGAGCCACAAAGTTGAGTCCCAGCCAGAGCCTTTGGGAACGAAAGGTCCCTCCTGTAACCTGGGGGCGGTTCTCAGCTATTAGAGGAGTGAGAGAAGTAGTTGGGATTTGCAGTTAGTAGTGATGGAAGATAGATTCATTTGGGGAACATCTCCTTCAATGTGACGGTTGTGGTCTCCAGCTGTAAAATTTGTGAGTTTGAAAGATGAAGTTTGGTTCCATACAGTGCCTGTGTGACACAGGGGAGGAGGAGGATGTGAAAGAGGGTAAATGATGGATTGTTATGCACGTGCTTAGGTTAAATCAGCATTGGGCCGTACCCAGATGTTGCTGTTTGCTCAGTCAGGCAGCACAGTACTGACTTGGAGGTGGAGCAGATGTGCTGTTCAGAGAGGGGAGAGGAACTTGCTGAAGTTTCAGGGCTGACCGCTCAAATTCTTAGTCAATACAGTCCAGAATGAACTGGTTTTGGTTTCAATGAAACCTCTTCCTCTTTTTCTTCCTCTTTTTTGTGCACAGCAAACTTTTAAGGACATGTTAAATTAGTTCATTAAATGCCAAATGTGTAACAACTAGGCGGTAATGGAAATGTGTCATAAAAGCACCAGAATTGCTAATTCTGACATCCCCAGGCTGGGTTTGTTGTCATGTCCCTGCTCCCTGCATGGGGAACGTGATTCAGAGCAGACAGTGAGACTGAGCAGGCTCTGAGAGAAACCTCCCCTGAAAAAGGGGGTCTAAGGACTGGGTTTACAGCAGTGAGTGCTTTGGGGACTGTTCTCTCATTTGCTGAAGTAACACTTCTGTGATTTTCTTGCTTTTTTTTTGTAGGCATGCCTCCCATTCGGGACTTGGTGAGCCACTCCCCTAACCAGTCAGGTTAGCTACTTCCATCTCACCTGCTTTTGCACTACGTGTTTGTGGTAGTTACATGTTTCACACAATTTTGTCTGATTTTTTTATTATTTTTATTTTTATTCTTTGCTTATGCTTTTCATTGGCATGAGTGTGTGAATGATTGCAGTATACTTTCTCTGTGCCATTGCATACTAATTTGGTTTAACAGTTTTAATTTTCTAATTAAGTCACAATTCATACTAAGAGTTTTTCTCACCTTAGCACTAAAATACTGGGGGTTTTTTATGTTTATGCTTCCATGCTGACTTGCCTCTTTATGGTATTGAATAATCTGTGCAAGCTTGTGCTTCCTATCAGAGACGTGTCGCACTGTGGAGGAAATCACGTCTTGATTGTTTGCTAAAAGCTCAGGACTGTATTTACTAAAATGCCTTTTTTCATAAGGCCCAAAGATACAGTGATTGGCAAGGTATGGTATTGACAGTCTGGGGGTGCCAGGTGTGCTGGAGCAGGAAAAGGAGGCAGAGGGTGCAAGATTCAGGTATTTCTTCATTTATGCTTCTCAATCTTGTTTATTTTAGCCCATGTGATGACAAACTGCTTTTTAAAATACATACAATTTTTTGCAAATGTTTCCTGCAGGATAACTCATAGCTGGAAAGCATTAAACTACAAATTACTGAAAGCAATCTTAGCAGATTACAGAATTTTAAGAAACTAGGGTTTGTGTAAATGTTTTTTTTGCCAAGGATTTAAGCAGCAGAAGTTCAGTTGCAACTTTAAATAGTTTTGGGAAGAAAAGCAAGAGTAGGCTGTTCTGGCTCCTCGTGCTGTGCACCAAATGCAGTGTGTTGTCACATGTCATTTTTCAATTTTGAGGGTGTTTTGTGGTCTCTGCCAGCTACAAAAAGTCAGAGCTAATATCTGCTTGTTCAGTATTTGTACCCTTAGTCTCTGAAGTTCATGAGTTGGGGAGGTTCAGGTAGGAATGCTCCAGAGCAGTGGCTCATACTAGACATCACTAACACATTTATGTCCAGGAGAAAGACTGTTGGTCTAAGTAGTTTTGTATGTAATGGGAGAAAATTGGCTGAGTGGAAGTTAATCACTGTGTGCTGTTGGTGGATTGACTCTGCACAAACTGCATTGCAGCTAAATTAAGGTAACAGAATTTTAATAAATACAAGCTTTCTTTATGTATTCTGCTGCTGTGCAAATTAGGGTTTGTTCTACCATTTCCCTCTGACTTGTAGTCCTAACCTGTATCTCTGTGCGCTGAATTCAGGCTGTTTGCCATCTGTGTGCCTTTGTGTTGCTTTTTAAAGGGATGGCATTACTGGGATGATGTTTGTGTGATCAGGATCTTGTTCTGTGCTGTTGGTTCTCTCGCTCCCAAGAGTGCACACAGCTCTTTGATCAGTCCCTTAGTACAGGTTAAATGTCTTTTTTCAAAGTACCAGGGTGAGAGTTGAAACCTTGAGGTTTGTTGGACAGTTGCTCAGACATGACAGTGTTCTTGTACTATCACATGAATCGGCAGATTCTGGGTTATTCTCAGCTGAATTCCAGTTCTCCCAAGGATGGTGGTGGCTCTCCAGGACTGTGGAGGTGCCAGACACTATCGCAGCACTCTGTCTGCCTGCCACAGGTCTCTCCCACTCCTGTTCCAAGCTGCTGGGCCACCATCCTTGTTTCTCACATTGATTTGCCAGGTGAAGCTCAGCTAAGTGCCTGGAACCCCCAAGTCCCTCCAGCCAGGTGCTGAGGAGCAGTGGGCAATCCATGCTCTGTGCTGCTCCAACTTTGGGAGCCAGGGTCTTGGACTAAATTCTTTTTCACTGTAGGATGAGTAATATTGATATTGATTAAAAATTAATTAAAAATAGACTTGTGCGTCAGTGCATTCTGAAAGCAGAACTTCAGCTTGGTCTTGTGCTTTTTGTGCCAAGTTGTTGTTGTATAAAAGAAAGTATCTTGAATAACTTGTACTGAGGGCTCTTATGCAACGTCTGTGACGGGGGTGGGAAGGTGTGTGTTCTCTGGCTGTTGTCACACAGCAGTTGGTACTGCTGGGCCAGGGCCATGTCCTCTTGGAATTTCTGCCTTTCAGTGTGGTTTTGGGTTTTATTTAGTATTGTGGTTTTTAATATGTATATGCGTTTTAGAAAACACCTCGTATATGGTGATACAGAGTATTCTTTTAAAAAAATGTTTCTCTGGAAGAAAAAGACCTTTAGGAGTCTGAAGTTTTCTGAGATTTTTGTGAGAGCAGCTCTGCATGCTGGGAGATGTTCTGGGTTGTGCGTGACAGTCTTTGGGCAGCTGTACTTAGAGCTTTCTCCGTCGCTTTCCATGACCGTAGTTTTAACAGAAGCAAAATAAGAAGCAAAATAATTCCTGGCTTAATATCTTTATACTTTTTTTTTTCCTCTTCTGCTTAATGAAGTAATAATACAAAACTCATAATAATACTCTTGGGCTTTCCTTCTTCATTTTAGATCTGAACCACAGTGGTCTAGGATCCCATTATGAAAATTCTCACTGGGGACCAGTCTCTTCAAATAGTGACTCCAGCACAAACTGGGATAAAGTTATCGTAGACGGCTCTGACAAAGAAGCATGGCCATCAATCACTGGCAGTGACCCAGAGCTGACTTCAGAATGTATGGACACTGACTCTGCCTCCAGCTCTGGGTCGGAGCGGAACCTCGTTATCATGGCTTCAGGGAGCACAGGCGGAGAAAGCGATGGCATTCGCAATGGCATCGGACATGGGTCTCAGAATAAGTTTGTGGTTGGTAGCAACAGCAATAATGTGGGCAATGGAAGTATTAATGGGCCGTGGGGGTTATCCCATGGATCCATAATAAGCACATGTCAAGTTTCTGTGGATGCTCCTGACAGCAAATCTGAAAGTAGCAACAATAGAATGAATGCTTGGGGCACCATAAACTCTTCATCAAATGGAGGGTTAAATCCAAGCACTTTGAATTCAAATGGCAACCATGGTGCCTGGTCCGTGTTGGAGAACAGTGGACATGCCCTGAAAGGGTCCGTGGGGAGTGGGAGTCCTGGCACAAGCATTCAGTGCAGTACCATAGGTCAGATGGCCAACAGCCAGAGTATTAACTCGAAAGTGGGTGGCTCAGCCCACGGTTCCTGGGGAAGCCTTCAGGAAAGTTGTGATTCTGAAGTAAATGGTACAAGGAATGTTTCATTCAGTGGGCAACCTCAAAACCTTAACACTGAAATGAATGGACCAAATAACACTACTAACTTTATGACCTCTAGTTTACCAAACTCTGCTGGTTCGGTGCAGATGAACGAACTGCCCAACACTGCAGGGCCCGGGGCCTGGCGCGTGAGCACAATGAATCATTCTCAGATTCAGGCCTCTCCAGTGGCAAACGGCACTTCCATCTCTCACCTGAGCAACGGTGAGGCCAAAACTGGTGGCTCTTATGGTACTACCTGGGGTGCCTATGGTTCTAGTTACTCTGGAGACAAATGTCCAGGCCCAAACAGCCAAGCTAATGGTGACACTGTGAATGCAACTCTAATGCAGCCGGGCGGGAGCGGGCCTGGCAGCACTAACTTTCAAATCAACGGGAATAAAGGCGGAGGGGTGTGGGAGGCAGGGACAGTCACCTCCCAGAACATGCCGTGGGGAAACGGGAATGGTGCGAGTGCTGGCGGGAGCAGAAGAGGATGGGGCAACCCTGCACAAAACACTGGCACCAACATTTCCAACGGGGAATGGAGCAAACTGCCTAGCAATCAGCATTCCAATGAAGGTATGAATGGAAACAGCAGGAAGTTTACAAATGGATGGAAGTCTACTGAGGAGGATGATCTCAACAGCCAGAGTTCTGCTGCCTCCCAGATGGCTGAGCAGAACAGCACATGGGCCAAAACAGGTACAGGGGACAGCGAGGGGAGCTCAGAGAGCACCGGGTGCCATGAGGACAGAGCAGCTATGGAAGGCCAGAACCGAGAGAGAAGGAAAGTCGACCAGCACACGTTACTCCAAAGCATAGTGAACAGAACTGACTTAGATCCACGTGTCCTTTCCAACTCTGGTTGGGGACAGACTCCAATCAAACAGAACACTGCCTGGGATACTGAAACATCACCAAGGGGTGAAAGAAAAACTGACAATGGGACAGAGGCCTGGGGGGGCTCTGTGACACAGACTTCCAGCTCAGGGGGGTGTGTGGATAGACCTAGCCCCAATAATAACGATACCTCATCTGTATCGGGGTGGGGAGATCCAAAGTCTGCTACAAGGTGGGGAGACTCCAAAGGGTCAAACAGCCAAGGGGGGTGGGAAGAAGATTCTGCTGCTACAGTAATGGTCAAGAGCAATCAATCATGGGGAAGTGGCAAAGAGGAAAAGTCATCCTGGAATGACACACCGAAGATGAAGCAGGGATGGGGAGATGGACAGAAGGCCAGCCAGGGTTGGGCAGTGTCTGCTGGTGATAGCTGGGGCGAAAACTCTAGAAGTAACCACTGGGGTGAGGCAAAGAAATCCAGTTCCGGAGGTAGCAACAGCGACAGGTCAGTGTCTGGTTGGAATGAGCCAGGTAAATCAAATTCTGTTACTTGGGGAGGCAATAACGCAACCCCAAACAACTCTTCAGGATGGGATGAGCCTGCAAAGTCTAATCAGAACCAGGGCTGGGGAGACCCTCCGAAATCCAATCAGCCTCAAGTCTGGGGGGACTCATCAAAGCCAATCAACTCTCCTGAGTGGAACAAACAAGATGTTGGCTCTTGGGGAGCCCCATCTGCCACGAACAAACCCCCAGGGTCTGGCTGGCTGGGGGGACCAATGCCAGCCCCAGCGAAGGAGGAAGAGCCCACGGGCTGGGAGGAGCCATCCCCCGAATCCATACGCCGGAAGATGGAGATAGATGATGGAACTTCTGCTTGGGGTGATCCGAGCAAATACAACTACAAAAATGTGAATATGTGGAATAAAAATGTCCCAAACAGTAGCAGCAGTTCAGACCAGCAAGCACAGGTACATCCGCAGCTACTGTCTTCAAGTGCCATGTCTAGCAAGGAGAGCAATTCGGGTTCTGGTAAGCCTGGCTTTTACCCAAATTTGTGTTTTCTGTTGATTACAAAGCACTTTTTTAGTCTTGCTTCATAGAACGATATTTTAGTTTGGAAGTGGAAAGGGCAAAGTGGCAATGAAGTACGGTTTCTGTTTATTAAAGAAATGAACAGCATTGCTCACAGAGGCTTGATGCTTTTGTACAGATTGGAAGATCTGCTCTAGTTTTAAATAACTGCAATAATAAGGGCTAAACAGCTCTGCTTGATTTCTGGGGAGTGGGAATGCAGAAAATACTTAAAATAGTGTCTGAGGATTGAAACTATTTTTCTAAATAATTCTAAACCAGCTAAAATTTAATTTTGCCAGTGAGCCTTCAGAAAAAAGAAACGTGTTGAGCTTCTGCAGGACAGAATGAAGGGTGGTGGGTTTATAAGGATTTGGGATCAGACTTTCTGGTCTTGTAGCTTCATGAGCAGTGAATAACGATTTTGGAGAGGAACTTAATGGCGTATAGGAGGTATTTTGTGCTCTGTCTCTTTTTTGAGTGCCAGATGGGGTCACTTACATGTAACGAGCAGCTCTTAGCTTAATATCTTAGAAATTTGTATTATCAGAATGTAATTCTATAAATACAAAATTTGTATTTTTGTGATTACTTTTATTTGTGGAACAGCTTGCAGTTGTAATAATGACCCTCACACAAAATGGAAATATGTGCTCACCTGCAGGATCTAGAAAAGGCAAAACACTTGAGTCTCTTTAGGTAGCTTTAAAATCCTGTTCAAAACTATGCCAATAACTCCCCCTGCTTTGCAAAGGTTGGGGAGAGCCTTCTACTCCAGCCACTACTGTAGATAACGGGACTTCAGCGTGGGGTAAGCCCATGGACACTGGTACGAGCTGGGGAGAGCCCGTCAGCGATGCAGGAGGCACCTCTGGCTGGGGAAACGCTTCTCTTGGGCAGCAGCCTCCAAATAAACCTGGTGAGTGCTCTCAGTGTGTTTGAGAAGGGTGAAATACCTCTGTGGAAGCCTCATGGTTTTGAGGGGTTTTTACCTTGCAGTAGGCATCGAGCTGTTCGGCGTGAAGGGCAGCAGCTGCTACTGAAATGTTCACATGCCGGGTTTTTTTTCACAACCAGGGCCTAAATCTATGCAAGATAGTTGGTGTGGAGATGATATGCCATTGACTGGCAGTCGTCAGACCAGCTGGGAGGAAGAGGAGGATGTTGAGATTGGAATGTGGAACAGCAGTTCCTCACAAGAAGCTAACCCATCGTTAAACTGGCCACCCTACATGAAAAAAATGCCCACAAAGGTGAGGAGCAGCTCGGGGCAAGGCTTGCTGTCATTTCTGAAAGCTAAGTCAGAAGGGATTGCTGCACTTACACCTTACACTTTAATTTTCATTCTTAGTGCTTTGTGATGTAATTGAAGTGGGATCTGAGTATCACAGGAATTCCTTTCTGTTTTTAAGGGAATAATGAAAGGTGGAAATAAGCAAGATGAAACATGGATCAATCCATTCATTAAGCAATTCACAAATCTCAGTTTTTCAGTAAGTATTTGCCTTTGTCTGGCTTTGCTGCCTTTCCACAGGGCTTGTTAACAATGCCCAGACATTGAAATGCTCAATTGCCGAGTGTTCGTTTTCATTGTGGTTTCCTTTTTACTTGTGTTTGTCTCCCCTCTGTCACCCATCCCTTTTCTGTGCATTCTCATTACAAAAAGACCTCTTTATTGATGAAAAGGGGTTTTGTAACCACTACCCAGGTATTCATCCCATAGCCCGATGCTTTACTGCATTTACATAGGAGTTTTCGTGAGGGAACCTGTTCTTGACTGGATAGCAACTGAAGGGAGGAAATGCTTTAAAATAGCATGATTGTCTCGATTTTTCTTTCTTGCAGTTTTGAATTGTAATAGTGTGTAGGAATCTCTTTTTTTAATCTTAAAAATACTATTATTAAATAATTGTGATTTATTTTATTACTTCAGAGAGAATCACCAGAAGAAACCATACAGAGCAATAAGATGGACATGTCTGGAGGTAAGAACAGCAGAACCGAGCTGAGCTTTATTGCTTTTCCTTCCAGACTCTCTTTTACCTTATATCCTTCTGTAAATTACATTTTTAAAATGATATGTAGTGGATATATAGCTATATGTAGTTAAGTATATATTTCCCTAAAGAAAAGGAATGTCCTTGTAGAGAGCAGTATTTGTGTGTGTGAGTAATGTTGCACACGGAATCACCTGGTTGCTATAGGAATATTGGCCGTGTATCAAACTAAGCTTATTCATATTTATAAATGTTAAACTGACATGAGAGAATGTTTTCAGGGTGTGGTGGGTTTGTTTCTTTGTAATATAAATATCTTGATTGCCCTCTGGGCACCTCCACTGAGTATAAACAGAAACGTACCAAATCCCACACTCACTCATTGGGTTCATTCTTGGAAACACATGTTCAGTTCTAGGAACTAAATTAATACTGAACGATTATTTTAGAAACGTTTAAACCTGAGTGTAAAATGACTTGGGAGCAGTTATAGTGTATTTGAATCCATTCACTGTTATGATTTCTTTAGCAAATAAAAGATAGTATAATTCTTTAATACATTAATAACAGTATACTATGATGGTAGAATGTTTAACTAAAACTAATTGCAGCATTGTAGTTTTTAGTGTAGTTACTCTCTCCTTATTCCACTTCAGAACTGGGTATTTTCACTTTGGGGCTCATAGACTATTGTGTAAAGGAATTGTTCTTTGAGTTTTAGATTTCAATATTAATGACAAGCCTGATATTTAAATTATTGCAAGTTGAAACAACTCTACATTCTTGGTTTTAAGAGAAAGCTGAGAGTAATATTTGTGTGAAGCCTTGCAAAATCTGTCGGTGCCGATTCCGTGTCTCCAGTTGTCTGTAGCCATTGGTACGCAGGGTTTCCTTTCCCTTTTCCGTAAAGCCCAGAGAGTCCAAAGCTACACTGATGTTTGTTTTATGAGTGTCCTGCCCGAGAGCAGTGTCAGGGCAGCTCTTCACAGGCACAGGCTGGTGTTGGTGTGGCTGAAGGCTGAAGGACTCGTGGGTGTTGCAGCTGCCTCTCTCTGCCGTCCCCAGGGTTACTGCAGGACAAGCGGATGGAGATGGACAAGCACGGCCTGGGCGTGGGAGATTACAATCGTGTGGTTGGAAAGGGCCCTGGTTCTCGTCCCCAAATTCCCAAAGAGTCTTCCATGGATCGCGGTCCTTACTTCGATAAGGTCAGTTGGTGTCTTACTGGGGGACACTGCTCAGCTCCTTCAACTCTGCGTTCCAAGTAGTTATCTGTGTGCTCCTGAGCTTTCTGCAGGTAGTGCAGGGGGGAGTGAGGGCTGTCTGGGTAATCCATGAGATATGGTCTGTTCTTTTTAACTCACTGATACATTGTACTAAGCACTTTCTGTAGCCCTTTGCGGTGCCAATGACTAACCTGATCTCTTTTGTTTTCTGCCTATTTCCTGCTGGTGCTGGACTGTCCTGTGACTCTTCCCTTCTGCTCCTGCAATGGTTTCTCCCTTCTGCTTGCTTGCTGGCTGGTTGTTGCGCCTCGGTTTGTCTGTCCCATCAGGATGGCATTGTAGCAGACGAGTCCCAAAACATGCAGTTTATGTCCAATCAAAACATGAAGCTTCCCCCTTCAAATAATGCACTACCTAACCAAGCCCTGGGCTCCCTAGCAGGGCTGGGTATGCAAAGCTTGAATTCTGTTAGACAGGTAAGGCTGTGTGCGTATCCTTGGCGTGTTACTTGACAGCATGTAATATCTTTTGATGTAGCATTGTAGCTGCCTGTGTGATTGATTCGTGTTTAACTTGTAATTGCAATGTGTGGGGTGGGAGAAGCAGCAGAGGAGGTTTGTTGTCACTGACTGCCCATCCTTTCCCCAGAATGGCAATCCCAGTGTGTTTGGTGTTGGGAATATAGCAGCACAGCCCAGGAGCATGCAGCAGCCTCCAGCACAACCTCTTAATTCATCTCAGCCTAATCCACGTGCTCAAGTGCCTCCTCCATTACTATCCCCTCAGGTAAGTGATAGAGAAAACGCTCTGTGTATAAACTATCTAAATGCTGCTTCAGAAAATTGTTAGTTGTTTGTTGGTGTTGCTGGTATTTATTCTGTAAATATTTGGGAACATATTTGGCTTGATGAAACCAGGCATCTGTTGACCAGAGGCTGTAGTATTCTACATATTCTGGAGTGAGTAAACCCATTACAGTCAGTCACTCTTGGCCCTGGTCTGTGTTGCAGGTTCCAGTATCATTACTGAAGTATGCACCAAACAGCGGTGGCCTGAGCCCACTTTTTGGCCCACAACAGGTAGCCATGTTGAATCAACTGTCCCAGTTAAACCAGCTTTCTCAGATCTCCCAGTTACAGGTAAGCTAGCCAAGCTGGTTGCTCGGTGTGGTGTGGGGGCCTGGTGTCACTGTCCCTGTTCCTAAACCCCTCACCCCCTGTCTCGCAGCGGCTGTTGGCTCAGCAGCAGAAGGCGCAGCCTCAGAGGAGCATGCCTTCTGGGGGTCGGCAGCAGCAGGAGCAGCAGGTAAAGAAACATCTTAAATTTCACTGCTCAAACTCTCCTTATAAGCATTTTTCATCCTGAGCTGCATTTCTTGCTGTGACTCGTATTGAAGTGTGCAGGGGTGGACAGAGTTTGACAGGCTTTAAAGGAGGGACTGAGTGCTGGGGTGTGGCTGTGCAGGCAGGATGCACAGAGTACAGAGGTGCACTTCGTTGTCTTTCTTACACCATGGAAAAGCTTTTGCCCATTGATGTTGTAACTGCTCTGTTTTTTTTAAGGGTCGATCTCTTAGTATGCAGCAACAGATGATGCAACAGTCCCGTCAGCTTGATCCAAACCTGTTAATGAAGCAGCAAACTCCACCCTCTCAACAGCAGTCACTCCATCAGCCCTCCATGAAATCCTTCCTTGAGAATGTCATACCCCACGCTACTCCTGAGCTGCAGAAAGGGCCATCACCAATCAATGCATTCAGCAGCTTCCCTATAGGTGGGTGCCCTGCAGTCAGTCAGTGCTTGTGTGACACACAGCCGAGCTTTTCCCCTTGCCTCCTCCTGGAAAATGACTGTCACCCTGTCAGTACTTCCCATTTTTGTGGAAGTAGTAATTCTGTATGGGGTTCACCCAGTTATCCGTGTTCACCAAATAACTTTTCCCCAAGTACACTCATTCCCGGTGAGTGTCCCTGTCTCAGTGCAGAATACTTTACAGTCCTAAGGAGTGACAGGCTCCTTTTAGTGCTCCTTTTGTCCCCTGGGTTCCCAGGGTGATACAAAGTCCTGATTCCTGGAGCTAAAGGACTTTAAGAAGTAGAATCCCTGCAAAGAAGCCATTGATGTAGACACATTTCTTGGGATTTCAAAAATGCTTTCAATGGCTCTGAAATTGCAAAGGTAGAAAAAACTGTCACCTTGCCTGTTAGTGGTTTTGTCCAGGAAAGAAAGCTTTTGGCTTTGCATTTTTAAAGAATTGTTGTCTCATTTCAGGCAAAATGTCCGAACATTTATAAATACAAACGTGTCCTGTTTCTTTCTCCCTACGTTTTCAGGCTTCTGTCCAATTTCTACTTCAGAAATTCCAGGCTTGTATATTTTCTTCTTACTTTAGGTCCCTTTTTAATGCTGTCTTACTACAACTATTTACCATTTACCTCTGTTCCTTACCCCCATTTTTTTCCTCCCCTTCATTTTTGCTTTTCTTCTCTTTTATTCTGATTGGGTCATTTCTGTTGGGCTGATTTCCTTTGCATTCTCGTTGGCCTTTGCAGAGAAGTTTGTTTCCTAGACATGCAGCTGAAGTCCCTGTGCTTGCAGGCGGAGCGGCACTGGCCGGGACAGTGCCACACCAGGGGTGGCATGTGGCCAGCCTCAAGTCCAGGCTGCTGCTTCAGAGCTGCTGGTGATGATTGGCATCGATGTCCAATTCTGCTTTCATTCAAAGGGCAAGGCATACAAAGAAGTTGTTTAGCTATTGGAGACACTGTGTTAGTTCTAAGGAAAGGCATATTTCACTTTGTCGCCAAACTCTGTGCTAAGGGGTTGCATCCTGCCTAGATCAGGCTCCACTGTGTTTCATTCCTTGAGCTGGAATTGTTTTATACTGTTCCATAGCTGCTTTCTCACATGAATCATGGCCACATCTCAGGAGCCTGCAGTACACGTGAGGTTGCTTTGAGATCCCTCAGGAATCTGCCACAGCATACACAGGAATTCCTTGGCGTCCCTCTGTACAGTGATACAAGCACACAGAGCCACACTCGGTCCTCACATGAAGGCTTAAGGGTAGGAACAGCATGTCCTGTTTCCAGTCCAGGGAAAGGATTTGTCAGGATTCACTAGATACTCACCCAAAGCAGAGATTGGGAGCCAGAGCATCCTTCTCTCTCCCTGACCAGTTCTGCAGTCACATCCCAATTCATTATAGAATTAAGTATTTCTAATAATAAAAATAACCTTTATCTGACAAACAGTGATTATAACTGAACAATATAAAGTCCTCCACGGTAGGATATGAAAAATTACTTCTGGGAAGAGTGTTTAAATTATGCATTATGTCCAGGGACTGGTGTCCATCGCTCAGCCCACACATCTCCCATACAGAGCTGTGACAGAGCTGGGGGCTGGCATTGGCCTGGTCACAGATATGCCCCTCTGCCAGCTTGGGGTCTTTCTAACCCTACTCTCAGAGGTCTGGCCTCTGCAGCTTCTCCAGAGGTAGAAGGAAGGTTACTGTGGTGCAGAGTTACTGCTCTGACAACAGCAAAATGCCAGAGGGAGGTGTCAGAAACAGGATCAGTTGGACTTTTCCCTGTTTTCTGTTTGAGCTACTGATAGTTGTTGTATTTCTTAAAACTCCATCCTGTTCCAAGCACTTTTCATGAGGCTTTTCAAGGGGAGGCTTTTCTGGCACCACCTCTTGCTCATGCCTTTAAGAAAAACAAATAAAAACCCCTCAGAAAATAAACCAGTTTCCTTAGGGCTGTGAATGTCCACTTAGGAGCAAGAGGAAGCCCTTGTTTCCAGTGCTGAAGGAAGGTGTTTCTAGGAGACATTTGAGAAGTTCCCTGTTTGTCTCTGGCCTCAAGTTAAACTGTTGTAGTAGTTTGTTTTCAGAAAAGAAGTAGATCTGAGGGGCTGGAAAAGTACCCAGGTAGAGTTCTGAGTTCAAGATTCTTACAGACTTGGAAGGGGAGCGGGCATGCCAAGGTCAAAAACGTGGGCACATTGTCCAAGCCCAGAAGGGCTGGTTCTCCCAAGTATTTGAGTTGATTTGGGTTGGCATTGTCTTGATTCTCTGGCAGAGAAACATTTACGGACCCCAGCTACAGCAGGTCAAGACAACTTCTGTTTGCCCCATATTTTAGGTGTTTACATTTTAGTTTCTCTTAACTTCCTAATGTCTTCTTCCACTGATATTTTTGCATGAGGACATGAGCTGAGAACTTGGGAGTGCTTTGCATTGCTCAGCTTAGCTTCTGTGTGCAGAGTTCCCTGGTTTAAGTGCTAGAATGTTCCACAGAACCAGAGACTTGGAAGCATGACATAACCATAGCAATGTGCTCTTCAGTGCTTTCTGGGACAGCAGTGGTGATGAGCAGAAGGAGAAGTTCAGTCTGTATCTCATAAGCTGTGTGTGCTTTCAGGAATGAACTCAAACTTGAATGTAAACCTGGATATGAGCAGTATTAAAGAGCCACAATCTCGCCTGAGGAAATGGACTACAGTCGACAGCATTTCTGTGAACACATCCTTAGATCAAAACTCCAGCAAACATGGTATGTTCAGCATGGCCTGGAGCAGCACTTGACATGGCACATCCAGCTGTGAGGTTCTGGGTGTCAGGTGCAGGTTTGCAGTGGTTGGGCTGTGGTTATAACTCCTGTGTCGCTGTAGCTGTCACAGTTTGTATTGTGTTGTCTGTGCCAACTTGCTGCTTGTCTACCACAGCAGCCACACTTTGCTGACTGTGCTCACAGAATGATCTTGTGATGAGATTAGTAGAAACATTCTGCAGAATTCATTTTTTGACCAGACTTTTCTGTCAATGTGACTGTTGCTACAAAGTTTACCTTAATCTCCAGTGGAATGCTTCATATATTTTTAAGCCGAAAGCTCGGTTTTCAAGTTTTCTCTCCCACCACCCTTCTGTCCTAAGGTGATTTTTGGGGATTTACCACATTCTGGGCATGGCTGACATTTTTACTCTGAGGTTTTGGTTATGAATGTCTGTGTTTGCATTCTAAAATTGGGGAGAGCTTAGAAGGGCTAGACTTGGTACCATTGCTGTCCTTAGTTTTAGAGGAGGTGAACTTGGTTGCTTCGTGTTTCATTCCAGTAATCAAGATTCATATGACATTTCAACTGTTTCAGTTGCTTGAAATCTCATCCAGTTAAAATTTGAGTCTATAGCCCAAGATTCTGTGTCTAAAGATAGTTATAAATGTCCCCAGTCTCCTGTTACTGTTCAGTCTCAGATTGTCGGGGTATTTTTAGGTGCATCAGCTGCTTTGCTGCTCTGAGCTGCCTCTGCTGCCGTGGCCTGTAGTGGCCATTCCCTGCAGCTGCCCTGCTGAACCCATCCTGCTGTTGCCACAGGCAGTGGTGGTGTTGCTTTAGCTGTAGGTGATGTTTTCTGACCAGAGCTAGGAATTTCTGTATCACATGGAATCCCTGGTTCCCTCAGAATGGTAGCAGAACTGGCTTTGCTGTCTAATAACTTTTAAACCATTCCTTGCTCTGTCTCCAGGGATTTTTAAAATTAATTTTCTTGCCTTCCAAGAATAGGAATAGAATCTACAGAGCTTTGCAGTAGCTAAAGATCCTTCACATGTTGTAGCTGTTTCTTTCACGAGCTCTCCCACCACAGAACCCTGTTAGTCAAGTGGGGTCCCACAGAATGCTCTTACCCTCTGGAATTAATAGTTTACTTCAGTTGAATGTTACTTTGAATATATGTACTGTTTTTGTGAAGGGATTTCATGGGAGATTGTTCTTACAGTTTTCTCCTGAATTACTCGGACACATTTCATTTTGAGTTAT
>VWZW01004381.1:1293902-1301114 GCA_013397115.1 Edolisoma coerulescens
TGAAGTTTCTCCAGATATTAATAAATCATGATGTTTTTGGCTGCTCAGCATATAACTGTCTATTTTTTGTGACTTTATTTGTAGGCTGTTTTCTATACAATGAGAATATCGACCGATCCGATAGCTCTGTATTCCCATAGGTTGAGTTTTCTTTTAGCAAACTGATTTTTTTATGAAGAGATCTGCATTTTATTCTAGCAAAAATCTCCCTCAACGTGCCCCCTCTGAGACTATGAGAGTCTAAGTGTAGAACTGCAGCTTGCTTTTCCTTTTCTATCCGAGCACCTTTGGGACCCCGTTGCCCTCGCCCTCCGTACAACACCCCATTTCCAGCCCCCACCATTTGTGCCCAGCTCGATGCTCCAGAGGACACGTGCGAATAAGGAGAGCATTTTGGAAAATAAACTTTAATGCTTACAACATCCTGGTGTTTATACCTCATTG
The DNA here is from genome assembly GCA_013397115.1 of Edolisoma coerulescens. Classification (NCBI taxonomy): domain Eukaryota; kingdom Metazoa; phylum Chordata; class Aves; order Passeriformes; family Campephagidae; genus Edolisoma; species Edolisoma coerulescens. The sequence goes on from VWZW01004381.1 coordinate 1,294,347, forward strand.
ACATGAATCATGATGAACGACGCAGCAGCGCTTTCGTGTATCTCCCTTCAGCGTGGCTGAGCTCGTCCTGCGGCGGCCGCAGGGCAGAGCCTGTGTGTCCATAGCGTGATGTGCCCTCCGGAAGCCGCCAGCCTTCTGCCCAGACTGCCCCCTGTAAGTCGTGACCTGGTGGATGCCAGCACTGTGTGTCCTGACACCTCTGTGTCTCTGCCTGCTCTGGAGTCCGCAGTCCCAGCCAGAGCTCGCGAGGCCCGGACAGGAACCCGTGGGCAGGGGCTCGCCGGGCCTCTGCCCCGCTGGGACTGACATCACTGACATCACACCCGCGTTGATTGTATCGTCCAAGTGTGTGGAATTCCTTCACTGAGCTCGTTACGTGGAAATAAAATGTGGTTGGTTTTAAAGCTGAACCTCGTGACCATCTGTTGTCCGTGGCCTCAGGCCGTCCAGCTCCGCTCCAGGGTGCCCAGCTCCAGCCCCTCGCAGAATGACTGCGGCCGACGGGCCTTGTGCTGCAGAGGGTGAATTTGGCTTGTGCCCCTCGGGGGGCTGCTGCCCTCAGCCAGGGACAGCTCCCAGCGCTTCCCTGGAGTCACCCTTCCAGGATGGGGTGGGCAGGGTGCAGCCCGGGCCACCTGCCCCTCCCTGCACACCCACCCTGGCCCCTCCAGCCCTTCCCCAGGTCCCTGGCTCACCGGTCGCTGCCTGGAAAGCTGGTGGAGGAGAGGGAAGGGAGCCCACTGGATGGGCTCCATGGGCCAGCTCGACACGGAGATGTCACTGGCTTTCCCCGAGTCCACCATGGGGTCGTTCATGCTGCTGGAGCTAGTGTCCCAGTCGTAATGGAAGCTGGGAAAAGAATCCATGGGTAATTAAGAGAAGGAGGAGAAGGGGATAGGAGTCAGGCTGGTGCTGGGAATGCAGCTGGGGGGCTGCAGGAGCGGGACCCTGTGCTGTGCTCCAGGGATGATGAAGTCGCTGTTTGGGCAGTGCCAAGCTCAGGCCTGGAGCTGAGGGAGCACTCGGAGCTGTGGCTGTGCTCCTGATTCCCCCGGGCCCACGGGTGGGGGTGTTCCTGCCCATCCTGCCCTTTGCCAGTGGAGCTGGAAACTTCCAGGGCTCTTTTTCCATGGACACCCCTGGAAGCTGATTTGACTTTCCCACAAGCACACAGAGCCACACTTCCCTGCAGATGTGAACTCTCTCCTCTCTTACAGCAGTCCCAGCACACACAGCTCCTCCCGTGGCAGAAAATAAAATAAACCAGGTACTGCTCCGTGGGCTCCAAGGGCTGGGAGGTTGTCAGAGCTCCCGGCACTGTCAGTGGTGCAGCAGCCATTGGCTGGGCAGAGGCTGCAAACACGGTTCCAGGGCTCCGTGTGCCCCAAAGCCCTCCCTGCCCAGCGTCACCACGGCCCTGCGAGCAAACCCCAGGCCAGGCCCTGCTCCACGGGCTGGGGAAAAGGTCCCTACCTGGGCCGGCACTGCGGGTGGGCGCAGGGGGCCAAGCCCCGCTTGGCACCGTCGGTGACGGCCGAGTCCTCCCGGCAGCCGCAGCAGCCGTTGTCCAGGATCTGGAGGTGCAGCAGCTCCTCCGAGTCGCTGAAGGCCGGGTTGTCCAACGAGCTGGCTGAGGGCAGCCCCGAGCGCGACCAGTACTGGGCAGAAACGTCGTCCAGGCGGCAGAAACGCCGGTAGCTGGGGGACAGGATGGGCACGTGCTCACGTGTGCACACACAGGTGCACACACACAGAGGTGTGCACACAGGTACACAGAGGTGTGCACACAGGTACACACACAGGTACACACAGAGGTACACACACAGAGGTGTGCACACAGGTACACACACAGGTACACACAGAGGTACACACAGGTACACACACAGAGGTGTGCACACAGGTACACACACAGGTACACATACACAGGTACGCACACAGAGGTGTGCATACACACAGGTACACACACAGGTACACACGGCAGGCGCACGTGTGTACACACACATACACACACAGGTACACACACGTGTACACAAAAGGCAGGCACGTGCACACGTGTGTACACACATGTACAAACACAGAGGCACGTGAGCACACAACCCCAGTGACTGCTTGACAACACAGATTGCAGAATTCTGCCCAAATTTCCTGGGTCCAGGGAAGGGCCCAGCCGCACACCCCGGGTGGGGACAGAGCCCGTGACACTGATCAGCCTCTGGCCGCAGCCCCGCGGTGGCTGCAGCTGTTTAGTGGTTTCCTCGGGAGCAATCCCCACGGCCCATTACGAAAGGGGCAGTGGGGCCAGGACAGCAGAGCCCCGTTCCCTGATGAGCTGCTTTGTCAGGGCTGTGCTGGAGCCTCGCTCCCCCACCGCAGCACGGGCAGGAGCACACGCTGGGGCAGGCGGACCCTGTGCCATTGGCAGCACTGGGGGGTCCCAGGGACCACGTCGTTGGAGTTTATCAGGACATCTCACGCGTCTGTCCATAGCAGCAGCACAGCCCACAGCCCTTTAGTGCTGCCGCGGCCCCATACAGCCCCACACAGCCCCCTTTCTGGCCTGCACCCCACTTCCCGTGGCTGGGAGCATTCCCTGGCACGGCGCACACACCCAGATCCCCACCCGGGCCGTGGCTCCGGGAGCAGCCGCTCCTGGGCCCCACAGGCGCTGCCCCACCCCGGCACCTCCCACCGCCGCTATCAGCCACCCAACAGTGTTTTCCTTGGCACAGCTCAGCCCCAGCCCAGCGATTCCGCCGTGGCTTTCCCTGCTGCCCCTCGCCCCGGCACCCCAGGAGGGGCAGGAGTGCCCACCCTGCCGGAGCCCACGGACCCCAGTCCAGGCCCCCACGGCCCCATGCTCCCACCTGCTGCGGGTCTGGTCGGCCCTGGCCTCCAGCAGCAGCGCCTTGAACCGGCGGAAGGCGATGGCGGCGAGGACGGCGCCCAGGAGGACGATGCAGAGCAGGACCCCGGCCGCCATGCCCAGCAGGCTCTGCTGTGTCACCCGGTAGTCACAGCGCAGCCCCATGAACCAGAAATCGCTGCCCACGGGGCACCTGCACCGAGGGGCTCCATCAGCGCCAAGGAGACGGCACCTGCCACCCCGGGCTGTCCCCAGGGCACTCACTGGCAGCGGGGCTGCTGGTCCCGGGCGTGGGTGCAGATGCCGTGGTTCTTGCAGTAGTCACGGTGGCAGAGGGAGGTGCAGGTCACGTTCCCGACCGCCCTGGACACGCAGGCGAAGCCGGACGGGCAGGCGAAGAGCACAGCACAGGGGTCCAGCGGCCGCACTGCAGGGACGGGGTCCAGCTGTGCCACCCCTCCCTGCCGAGCGTGTGCCCACCCCGCCACCGCCCCGCGGGCACCGGCCCGCAGCCCCGCGGCAGGGCCGGTCATGGCGCAGCCCCGCACTCACCCAGAGCCGCGTGGCGCAGGACGGGGGCCGTGCCCACCGCCAGCCCCGGCTGGGCACTGCCAGAGCCCAGCGCGGCTTCGAGGAGCTCGTCCAGCCCCGGCACCGGCAGCTGCTCCGCCGCGAACAGCGCGTCGTAGCGCAGCACCACGCTGCCCTCCCTGCGGGGACACCCACCGCGAGTCTGGGGGTGCCGGACCCCCGGCCCAGCGCTGCACCCTGGCATTGCTGTGGCCCCGCAGCGTGGGACAGTCCCTGAACCCCCTGCCGGGGAGCGTCACACACTGCAGGACTGTGCCACCACCCACCTGAGGCCTGTCACCTCCAGCCGCAGGAACCCAGGCACCGACGTGAAGAGGGGAGTGACCTGCGCAGGGTGGCGGGAGCTCAGCGCGATGGCCCCCAGCCTGCACGCCCTGGCCCCAGCCCGCACTCACCGTCCGGTTGAAGCTGTGCAGCAGCTCCTGGCGCTCATGGGACCCGGGGTCCCGCAGGGCCGGGACGAACACCATGTCCAACACCAGCTCGCAGGGGATGCGCAGGAGGGACGCTGCAGGAGGAGATGGGGACCAGCATGTCATGACCCCACCCCAGAGGCCACCACCACGATCCCCCCATGCTGGTGGCTCTCAGGGCCTCTCCCCCTCCTGCCGTGCCCCAGCAGAGGATCCCGAAACCTCAGACCCACCTCTCAGGAGTGGGGGCTGATCTTCCACGATGAACACCTGGGGGGCCCTGCCCACCCCGGCCAGTGTCACTTGGGGGGTGTCAGTGTCTGTCCGCCCTCCGGGGCTGCTCGATGGCTGGGCCAGGTCTGTGTCCACAGCAGTTGGGGGGGACCCAGGGCCCCCACCATGGCCCAGGGTCCCATGGGAATTTGTGGGCTGCTGGGTGGGCCTGGGCATCACAGTGGGCGCATGAGCTGGGGATCCCCATGTCAGCCCCACCACATCCCTCTGCAGTACAGCAGCACCCGGCTCTGGTGTGACCGTCCCCATGTCCCCGAGCCGTTCTGGGCTGGTGGCAGTTGTGATGGCAGCAGTGACACCGGTGGTGGTGATGCCAATAGCAGTGGTCGGTCCCAGAGAAGACGCAGGCTGGGAAGACGCAGGCTGGGACAAAGCTGGCTGCTGGGGAGGCCCAGGTGCTGAGGGGGGAGCCAGGCTGCCCACCCCCACCTGGGTCCCCCCCAGGGATGGTGGGCTCTCAGCAGGACCCACCCTTGAGCTGGAATGGGGCAGCCCTGAGGAGGAGTCTCCCAGGGGGGTGCTCATAGTGGGGCTGAATCCCAGGATGCCCCAGCCAGTCCCTGGGGAAGGCAGCGGGGTCGACAGCAGGGTCACTGCAGAGATGCTGGCTGGAGCAGACTGTGGGGACGGGGGGATGCGGGGGGACCCAGGATTGGCATGTGTCACCCCACCCTGTGCCACAGCTGTGCTGCCAGGGGTCACGGGGAAGGGGGGCTGCCCCGGGATGGCTGATGGGCTCAGGGGGGTGTGACTGTGCTCAGGGGGACCCTTCTGGTCAGGTGGGCCCAAGACCCCTGTGGTCAGGTCCAGGGCTCCTCCCTGTCTGGGAGATGTCACCTCTGGGGTGCTGGCCATGGTGGTGGGGAGAGGCAGACCTGAGCCCCTGCGTGTGGCAGGCAGAAAGGCTGGGCCTGTCCCCACGTCTGGCCAGGCTGTGCTGGCCAAAGGGTCCCTACCAGGCCCCAGGGACAGTGCAGAGGGGCGAGGGGCAGAGTGGGGACCCTCCTGTGGGTGGGAGGCAAAGCCCTGTCCTCCTGACAGCCCTGGCCCTGGCAGCCCCCAGTGTGTCCCCTGCAGTGTCTCTGCAGGGATCAGCAGCCTCCGCAGCCCCCCAGCAAAGGGTGATGTCCCTGTTGTCCCTGGCACTGAGCTGTCAGTGGCCAGCATGGTGCTCGGGCGAGTCCCTGGGCTGCTGTCACCCAGCTGGAGAGTGGCACTCTGTCTCTGCACGAGGGCTGTCCCAACAGCCCTCCATCCCTGCAGGGTGCTGGTGTACCTCCACTGTCCCCTGGCAGAGCCTGGCACTGTTGCAGAGGGTGGTGAATGTGAAAGTGTCCCCTGTGCAGTCATGGCACCTTCTACTGTCACATGTCCTACAGGGTCAGTGCCCAGGGGGTGCATGGTTGCAGGATCTGTGTCTGCCTCCACAGGGGCTGGGGTCCCTGCACTGGTCACCCCCAGACTGGCAGGGGACGGCTGCTCCCTGCCTGCAGCTGCCTGTTCAGGGGTGCCTGCAGAGACCAGGGGCCCCGGGGGCTCGGTGGTTGTACCACCCCGCACCGCCGGCCCTGTCCCCTCCCCGCCCAGCCCGGGGCCTCGGGGGCTCTCCTGGGGGCTGGAGAGCTCGACTGTCCCGGGGGGGGTCCCAGGCAAGGGCAGCAGTTCAGCCTCTGTCCACAGCTGCCCCATGGCCTCTGGCGTCGGCGCCTGCCCTGTGCCAGCTCCTCGCTCCAGGTGATCTGCGGGCAGAGTGGGCGGAAACTGAGCAGGTCCGACCCACGGCCGGCACCCACGGCAGCCACCGCGGGACCCTGGGCCCACACGGTGCCACAGAGGGCTGCAAGAGGGACGGTCTCAGCCGCGGCAGTACCTGTCTGGCAGCGCTCCCCTGTCGCGGTGCCCAGGCGGGCGCAGGGGTCGGCAGCGCTCAGAGTGGAGCCCGTCCCGCTCCCCAGAGCGGGGCAAAGCCGTGCGCAGCATTCCACGAGCACTGGGAGAGAGGGAAGGGAGCAGCGTTCACCGGTGCTGGGCATTGAGCATCCCGCACCAGCACCAGCCACCGACCCCCGGAGCTACCGCTGAGGGTGGGGGTCTCTCTCCCTTCTGTTAACCGTGGGTGGCTCTGCTGAAGGAGATGCTCCAGAACAACCCAAACCCAGCTGGGAAGCACCTGCCCTGGTCCCAACGAGCGGTGCCGAGTCCTGCCCCACCACCTCACTCTGCCTGTGCTGGGAGCCCCCGGTTCTGGCCGAACCCGACCGTCCTCCGGCGCAGCCGCCACGTGCCAACACCGGCACCAGCAGGTCCGCGGAGGGCACGACGCCAGCGCCCGAACAGTGCTCCGGGCAGGGCTCTGGGGCCCGTGGCGGCTGCTCTCCGGGGAGAATGTGTGGTTCAGCAGGCGCCACGGCGGGTGGTCACCGCCCGGGTGGGGCCGGGACTGGAACAGGGGACACCACGAGCCCTGCGGGCCCCGCTCTCCACCAGCGGCCCACCGGGGCTCCCGCAGGCGCAGCACCCGCCACCTTCGAGGCCACGGAGTCGCCCGGGCTGGTGGCACAGCACGGCCCGGAGTGGCCACAGCACGGCCCGGAGTGGCCACAGCAC
>VWZW01004383.1:0-102373 GCA_013397115.1 Edolisoma coerulescens
ACCGGGAGCCAAGACCGGGAGGGACTCAAGAGCAGCAGCAGCGGCGGTGGCAGCGACGGCCGTAGGAAGGGCTCCCTCGCCTCGCCCAGCAGCGGCAGGAAAGACCGGGAGAGCAAATCGCACCGAAGCCGGACTAAAGCGGCTAAAGAGCCGCCGTCAGCTTACAAGGACCCTCCTAAAGCTTACCGGGACGACAAGCCCGAGCCCAAGGCCTACCGGCGGCAGCGCTCGTCGCCCAGCCCCGGCCGGGATGACAGCCCTCCTCTGCACCGCTCCTCNCAAGTCGCTCAGCCCGGTGGGCGCCCGCTCGCCACTCAGCCCCTACAGCCGCCGCCGATCCCCCAGCTACAGCCGGCACAGCTCGTACGAGCGCGGCGGGGATGTGTCGCCCAGCCCCTACAGCAGCTGGCGCCGGTCGCGGAGCCCCTACAGTCCCGTTATCCGGTGAGTCCGGGCTCGGGGGCGAAGGTGGGATGTGGAGGGGGCCCGGTGTGTGAAGGAGGGGAGTAATGGCTGGGGCAGGAATGCAAGAGAGGCCAGAGAGGTTTTCATCTAGCAGTAATCCCTCCCTCTTACCATTTTGCTGCCAGAAAGCTGGAGTGGGGGGAAGGGGAGAGGGGAGAGGGACAAGTACAAAGATCTTCCTGTCCTGTCTCTCGGGAAAAAAGGGGGACGCGGGTGTCTGTAACACTTCTGCAGCTAGTTTTTCTCCATGGGAGACCACCTGGCTGGAAAAAGGCTTTTAAATGGGCACGAGAACATTTTCAGATGAGAGTGACTGAAGGAAGATGCTCCTTGGAGGACAGGTTTTCTGAAGGACCAATTTTGATTTTTAAATCTTTGCTTACAAAGTACAGACGGTCTGTGGTACATTTTTGTGTAACCTGTTCCCGGGTAAAACAGGATGTGTATTGGATATATTTGGGTTTGGATTAATTTGTGCTAATTTAAAGAGAGAACCAGCTGACAGGCAATTTGTGTTTACAAGTGTTTTCTTGTTCTTTTTAGATGTCTACAGAAGGACTTGGGCTTTCTGTTTTGCTAGAAAATTGAGTCGGTGTCAAGTTCTGATAAATTGTCTTGTGCTTTATGTAACCTATGAAAAACATAAGCTCTTTTCCTAGTAAGGTTGTGCACTCATATATAGTTACGGTATGCTTGCAGATAATTTTTTTTTCAGTGTTAGTGGGAACGCAGGGTGTAAAGGTCAGCATTGCGTCAGTTTTTGAATTTTATGTGGAGAGGAGATGTGGGCTATATCTTTCTAATCAGATGCAAACCGTGTTGTGGAATTAAAGCTCTTCAGAATATTTTAACCTGTAGAAAAGTACACTGGAAATTTAAAAGTATTTGCTTAGTATGTGTTTGTAACTAAAGATTTTTATTTCCTATATTGGAATCTTACTGTTGCCTCATTGTTTGTAGACCTGCTTAAATTCATGTCAGACTTTAATTTTAAATGTATCCAGCAACGTGCTGTTCCACTGGCAAGAATTTTGTTTACAAGGCATTACCTGGTGGGTTGTCTAAGAACTGTTCTCTGGTGTTTTTAATAAGCACTTCGTGTTGATCACCATTTGGGGTGTCCTGTAGTGTATCCAGGGAACATGATGAAGCTGTTCTGTGTTTCACTGGCTCTCCGTAGAGTCTGCTGTTCTGGGTGTGCATCAAATGCTGTTTAAAGAGGAAAGTAACAAAGCTATGTCCTACTTTGTTCAGAGAGATAGAGCCAAAGTGCCGTAGGATAAAAATAATGGTTGTCTAAAGGTGTGGTTGTATGGAATAATTTTGTAAGCAGTAGGGTGTTTCAAGAGGAAAACACTGTAATTGCTCTGAAAACATCATGCTGTTGTTCTGTGAGAGTCGGTTGCAAGTGGTTAAAATACACTTTCAAAATTATTTGAATAATAGCATAGTAGGAATTATTATGTGCATAGTTTGATTTAAACGCCCTAGGAATCAGATTATTTTCTGTAGTTGCCTGTATCCTGGAATAAGAAAGCTAATAATGATGCGCAGAATTACACATGTGAGGTTTGCAGTCAGATTGACAGCCCAGTTAAGTTCAGGGTTCTGTCTTATGCACTGACTGATTGGGCTGTAGTACAGTTTTGTAGGAGTGGTTTTTTTTCTGTTGGTAGAGGGCCTGTGATTTGAAGCATGAGAGTTTAAATCTCCTGATTTTGGTATTCTCTGTGGTAAGTCTTTCTTGAGCATCCAGATCTGTTTCTAGGACTTAGCTTTGTGACTCCCCGCCTTTCTTCCCCCCTCCAGTTGAATTGTAATTTGCGTCGAGTTTTTAACTGCTTACAGACAAATAAATGCAGATTGTCAGGTTTACAGGAGAGGGATTGGAATGGCCAAGTGAAAAGGAGAGGTTTCTACAAGTAGGAAGAAAGGTCTGTCCTAATGGGGCATTCATTGCAAAAATGTCACTTTCTTAGAAAACAAAAGAAACCTAAAGTGTGAAGATAAAATCAGTTGTTCATAGTGTTTACCTGTTGTGGAGAAATGAAAGCCAGTGGTTTTTTCTTTCCATACAGCAATTGATCATAATGTGTATTGCAATGGCAGTGGGGAAATAGGAAGGGATTTATACTTTTTTTTTTTTAATCATTCAAAACTATGTCATAATCACTTTTTGCTTGACTCTGTAGTACTACAACCAAAATGCTGAACGTTTTTACTGTCCTGTTTGATAATGATATAGTGGCCTTAGACTTGAGAGAATATTAGTTTCATGAAGGCAACAGCTTCTTACAGCACCTGTGTTCTTCATCTGGGTGATTTAAAGGCTTAATTCTGGGCTTGTATCCAGCTGTAATGATGTCCAGACAGTAGGAACTTTGTATGTGACTGAGTATTTCAGTCTGCAAGTCTTTTTGCTCTTTTCATTTTATGTCTCATATATATGTCTTCTCTAATGTTGTGTAAATTACCCAGTTATTTTGGTATGTAGAAAATGATTACAAAGCAGTTCTAGCATGCTTGGAAAGCCCATGTATCTACTGGTGATTTTTTAATCTAGGTGTCTGAGCTGCTTAGGGAGAAACTTCTAGTAAACAGCTGAAGAGAAACAAGTGGAAGTCAGCTTTGCTCTTTTGAAGCAGCAACAGTGTGTTGCTGTGAGGTTGGAACTGCACTACTGACTTTGCTGTTGTTAGGTTATGTTGTTTGGCTGTGGCTTCTGAGGGGAAGCAAAGACACTGGTTATGTGTTCCATACTTGGTGATTTTTCTTTGAATGGTAGACTAATTGCCTTTTCCATTATAATCGCAGGAAAAATTTGTGTTTTGGATAAACTGATGGAGCTGTATTCACAGCTTCTTCACACTTATTCACAAAACTTCTTTACTTGGTGCTGGTGGATTTGTATTACTCTATTTCTTGTGGATAGGGTAACACAGCTGTTCTAAAGTAGCACATGCATATTTTCAAAATGGAAATTCTTCCAAAAGTATGATGTATTTCTTTCTCTACTGGTAAAATGACTGGATTAAAAAAAAATTCTCAACCAAATGCCATGGTTGACAAAAGAAGCAGACACAGTCTATTGCTTCCTACAATTTCATGCTAAACTAGTTTCCAGAGAACTATTTTTTGTAACTTGAGTCAGGTCATATGTTATGTGATCACACATTTAATTCAGTTAGCAGTATAGATGAGTAATTGCATATTTCCAAATGTGGATACACCTACCGCTCTGCTTAGATAAAAGTAAGTGGGTGGGGCACTACTAGCATAGTACTACTATGTGCATGGATGTTGCTTAAAGGAAAGATACAAGATTTCTTTTCTTTTTGGTACCACAGAGTCATCTCAGTCTGCATTGGTAGCTAGTCTGTAGTACTGAGGCTCTGCAAAATATGGATCATTTATGTGCAGAATCACAGCAAGCATAGGAAAACAATAAAATATATATTCAGCTAGTAAATGGAGAAGCCATGGTGCCATAAATTGATATGAAAATAACTTTGATTCCAGTAATTCTACTACTTTTGAATTTAAAGGATTAAGAGAGAGTTTGACTTTTCCCCTCACCTTGATTATTGAAAATAGATTTTTTTTTTTAAATTTAAAGCTCTCTAATTTTGTTTAGTAAAACTGTATTTTGCAGAATTTAAAATGGACCACTCTAGGTTTTTACTGTTTGGAGTAGCTAGTTTTTCCAGTGCACATTGATGGCCTTTGCCTTTTGCTCATGTACCTTTCCTTTTCCTTTTTGCTGCTGCTTCTTTCCTTATTTGAAAAAGGAAACTTCATTTGAAAAATTTAACTTAAAATATGTTTAGAACACAGATTTTGAGTTGACTTGACCTTTTGCTGGTTGATTTCTTTGTAGGCCAAGTTCTCATATGAAAATAGCGGGTTATAAAGCATGTTCATGAAACAAATAAAAGCCAAGCTCAGAGTTTTCCAGTATGTATTGGAGACCTTTTTAAAGATTTACAGTTTGAATCAGTAAGGCAGGTTATGTAGTCTTCATGTACAAAGCAGCTGAGTAGGTGGTTGGTTGCAGAGTTGCATAGAATGTAACCTTGAATGAGAGGCTAGAGAAAATAGATAAAATTAATGATTAGGGTATCAAGTGAAAGAATACTATTACTGTAATGGCTTAAAGAAATGAACTATATGTTTGCCTGCTAGAGCAGCATGGAAAAGCTGTACTATGAACTAAAATGTTTTGTCAAGGTGGTTTATGTTACCAAGGGATTGTAAATGTCTTGGAAGGTCTGCAGTGAAGCCAGTTGATTCAATTTAGGTCTGTCTTTTCAAATACACTGTGACCTTGCTGTGCAGGGAGGGATGGCAGTGCTTAGTCAGTAGTCCAGCATTACCTGCTGGTTAAAGAAAGAGCTAGGCTACAGTGGTTGTTTTAACCTCCTTTGGACTGTTAGGTTTCTTGGTTTTGCCTTCGTGTTCTCATTAATCCCTTTGTGTTATGCCTTGTCAAAAAGTTACTGACAAAGTTCACTCGTTCAGCTCACAGACCCGTATGTGTTTTGACTATAAGATCGTTTGCACTTAGGTAACTTGTAGCTGGCCCACCAGCATGATGGACTCAACTTACTCTTACAGCAGTTAAGAAGAAAAGAGGTTTTCAGGTTTAGAAACATGAGAAGATAACACATGATTGTTCTGACTTGTCAATAAAATGTAACCTTTTTTTGATATTAAGGGGTATTGAAAGGGGACAGAAAGAAAAACCTAGGAAAGTAGCATGGTGAGAAAAACCGTGTAAGCTGAATGAAACGTATTCCTGGAAATCTGACATAGGTGACAGTTTTCTTTCCTCTCTGGTTTCAAATATCAAGATAGTAAACTTAGAGATAGCACTCTAAGCTACTGTTTGGAATTCTTTCATTCTCTGCTCGAGAATGTAAGTAGTATTATATCAGTAGACTTTTTTCTTTGTTAAATTAATAAGTAAATTTATTGTTTGGTAATTTATTAGTGAGCCAGTGAAGTGCAACAGAATGTTGCCTATCAGGAAGGAGAAACATTGTAACAGTTTTGAAACCTGTAGTTCATAACATTTTGATCTCTTAAGTAGTTTTTTATAAAGCGACCAAGTACATTGTATGAAGCAGAGAAACAATGAATACCTGTTTATGAAATGTTGGGTACTAGGCAAAACCAAAAAATTAAAGAACCGTGATACCTAAACCAACTTTTTTCTTTTTTTTCCCCCGTGCTTGAGGGGAGAAAAAAAAAGGCATTATTTTTCTTGTTCTGAAAAGTGGAGTTTTCCTTACTGGTGCTTTCTTCCTCTATCAGTTTCTTTAAATCTGCCTCTTCTCCTACATGGTTTGTAGATAATGTCTTAAAGGGGTTTTTTTTTGCTTTTATTTTATAGCTATAGCTAAAATGTAATTTCTTTCGTGTCCCTTTGCAGCTAATCTAGTTGTGCTCCCAGGCTTCTTTGTTGCTGTATCTAGGGAAGAAACAAAGCAGCTTTAGAACTTATCCTACTGATACTTACGGTCTTCAGGCACATCAGTTTTCTTTTTTCTTTTTCTCCCCTCCATATATAAAAACATACTGAAATCTGTATATGGCTCAGAAGGGATTTTACAAGTGTCATGAAGTGTGGCAGTTGTCTTCTCTGTGGGGATCTACACTTGTGTGAAGTGAATTCAGGATGCTGATAGAAGACTGTTAATGCCTTTAGTGACAAAGGTACTCATAAATGGGGCAGAACTTCTGGGTGCAAACAGGGAGAAGCATCGAAGAAAAGTTATCTTCTTAGTAACTTAGGATTCTCAGTAGCCTCTCTCCTTGTGTGGTACCAGTACATGCTGGTGCTTTTGTTTAAGAGAGTGAAATGTGTGGCCTTTAGGTTTAGTAAACTTCCTGACCTCTCCTTACTTCAGGAAGAGAAATTTGAATTGCGTTGTTCAATGTATTTGCTGTTTGCAGTGCAGGTCCATGCAGTTGTAGCCACTGTTCTTTTGTTCCTTTTTACTGTGTTAAAAACGGGTTGCTGACTACAGCTGAAATAGGTGTCAAATGTCAGATAAGGCATTTTATATGTATGTGCATGCATGCACACACATTTAGTAGAGACTTGCTGGAAGATTTAGACTGTGTACTTCAGATGTCTCTCCTGGTGCTTTTTCAGGTTCTCACTAAGTGGTCAGTGTCCTATTAACTGCCAGACAGTGGCTGTTGTGTGAGCCCATTTCTGTGCTGCTGTGACTTCATCTTTTATGTCAAATGTTAGGTCTGAACAGAGTGAGCTGGCTGGTTTTATTATGTATAAGGCAATATTTCTCCACTCTGAGTGCTGTATAAGCTTTTGAGGGAAAGCTTGTAAATGTGTCTGTATTTTTGGGTTTGTGCTATTTTTATAGGTGAAAACTTGTACATAAGTTGTCTGGTCTGTTGGGATTTCTGAACTACACAGATGAAAGAAAGCGATAGTTGAATGTTTGAAAAGATTATTAGGGTTATGAAAACAGCAGATTTTATCATTGTAACTTGAATAACTAGCACTTTGACAAATCTGCTTTTTACTTAAAATTCAGGATTTGTCTGTTTAGTTGAAAATGTTTATGTTTTTGCTATATTCTCTAGAGTCTAGCTCAGTGGTTCAGGTACAACAAGGGATTCTTGCTAAGGTTTTTGGGATGCTAAAGGTACTATATATAGGTAATATAATAGCTTTGTCTGACATAAATAGTGAAAAATTCCTGGAAAAATTTAACCAGTGCAGAGATTATAATCAGTCAACATATTTCATAACTATGCTGCTGTCATTTTGACCTGCTGTTAAGGGCTGTAATAGGTACTGGGGCTGAAAGTTAATTATTTGTGTGCATGCATACCTGCTGTCTCCCACATGAAAAAGTTATGCAGTTGTAATGTGGAGTGTGAAACCTTGGATGGACAATGGCTGGATTTGTTTTCTTTTTTTAGCCGAGCTTGCATAAATTCATATTCATGTCCCATACTCTCTTGACTAGTACTGGTAAAGTACAGACATCAATCCACTGTCAATTCTTGTTTGAAGAAAGTATAGAAGTTTAGGTTATTTATGCTCTAGGTTTTCAAAACTGCCTCTTCCTTACTAAGTTATGGTACCTGATCAGACAATCAAATTAGTTGTCACTGACTTGAACAGATTTTTTCATTTTATCCTTAGTAGTGAGCTATTTCTGTTAGTTACATGGTTATTTTCTTTGTTAGGTACCGATTGAAACAAACAAGAAACCCCAAATCATACTTATGAAAGAAATAGGGCTCGTTTTGAGACCTTTAGGGCATGTTTTAAATTTAGTACAGGTTGAAGTGAAGTACTTGGGATGGAGGTTATGTTCTACAGGTAACTGGAGAGAGTGTCAGTCTGAAATAGCTGATTTATGAACAAAATGTGCAAGGAAATTTTTTCCAGGACAAGTCAGTGACATTCTTGCAAATGATGCACCATTTATAGAAGTCAGTTTAATTACTATGGGTACTATTAGCTTGTGCTTGATGCTGGAGAAATGTAATTATACTGATTCCAGAGGAGGTGGCGATCTGCAGCAGTAACACGTCTGTTTGAGATAGTAATTCCTCTCCAAAAGTGAGACAGCTGTGTGAGGAGAGCTCTGATCTAGCATTTAGAATGTGTGTATTTTCTAGATTTTGTCCCTTCCTGCTACACCATCTTAACTCTATAATGGAACTTTGAACCTTTTTTGCTTTTACTCCTGTTTGGCCAAACCTCCGAAAATTTTCTGTGGGATTTAGTACTTAGATTTTCAAAATAATAATGAGAAAAATTACTTCAGCAACAGGATTCATAATGGAGCAGAAGTGAGTTTTCAATGCAATTTTTGTGCTCAGTATTATGATTTTGTTTGGTGTTTATTAGACATGAACATTAATATCTCTCCTGAGTGAACCAAACATTAGATTCTGGTTGGAAATTGTTAGAAGAGAATTGTGAGGCTTTTTTTTAATTAAAGGCTTTAAATTAAAGTGTAAAAAACTTACAGGGTTATTATTTTTATTGTTGTTATTATTATTACTATCTGTGATTATTACCCTGCTGTGACAGAAAATCCTGTAAAATCTGCTTCCTGGCATAGAATTGAAGTGTGCTAGTTTCCAAGAGTTACCTTCATCTGAGATGTAATTTTTTTTCTTTCACGAGTCTCTAGTCATCTGAATCAATTTCAATTTCACCTGTAGAATTTTGAAGCTTGTGCTGTACTATGCAGTGTGCGTACAGGTTGTTTTCAGTCACCTTTTGATTGACCATAGTGACTTTTTATCGGGTAAGAGTTCCTGCCATATAAAAAGAAAAGAGTGTAAATTTAGAAATTAGTCAATACTGCACACAAAAGAAACATTATTGTACTAGATTAAATATTTGTTCAGTTGAAGCATTGAGATGTAATTTCTTGTGTTGATAATTAAAACTGAATTTATTTAATTGTCAGTAAAATTAAATTTGATGTGAGTTGGGTAGTCCTGATCATAGTGATTGTAGTTGGCATTCTTTTTGTTTGTTTATTGGGATTCTTTTTTTTGTTGGCTTGGTCTGGGTTTGTTGTTTCTTTTTGTTTTGGCAACCTCTATACACTGGTGCTATCTTTTGAACTCTGAAATTCTTGTATCTTCAGAAGTCTTATTTTGGCTATTGCTTGATACTTTCTTCTTTGTCCAGCTGATGAATACTGGGTGTTTTTAATCCTGGCTGTGCTTTTTCCTCCTCTTCAAACAATAAGCAAAATAGATTCCATCAAACTTTAATCAAGAAAATACTTGTAAATCTGATGAATATCCTTGTTATTCTTGGTATGGTAAAATGGATTAAAACCCCTACATTTAATTTATTTCATATTTACTATGTGGTAGCATTGGATTAGGCTACTTTACTTGTTCCATGCCTTTCAGCTCAATTAATTTTTTCTCTTCTTAATGAAGAACTGACTCAAAACTAGTACTAGGCAAATTAGAATATCCCTTTGAAATTTTGAATGAAAAGTCATTCATGTTAAATGGTATTCTACAGTAGAAGTTTAAGATTGCCCCTCCCCATCCTCATTCTAGGTAATTTTCTTGCTATGATTTTGTAGATGGCTTAGATTTTTTCTTTTTCTTCTTTCTGTTAGTGTCTGCATTCAGATGCAGTTATAGCATAGGCCCATTTTTGGGTTATGTTTGCTTGTCAATAGCTGTAACAAATATTGGGTACTTGGGCTTTTTGGGAGGAGGGGAGGTTGTTTATTTTGGGTTTTTTTGAAGTTGTACAATTAGATTTCAAAAAAGGAAGGCTGTCTTTCAGTTGGCTACATTGCAGTCTTTAGTGTTCCATTTTTTTCCTCAATTAACTTATTTTAATGGTATTTATGAAAGTGAAAATTCAGAAGTTCCTACAATTAATGCTTCAGTGTTGTTTAGATTCTCTTGTCTCTCTTGTTGTAATTTTAATTTCATTTTGTTGAATTCTGACTATGTAGTCAATTGAATTTTTCTCAAATACTGTACATACTAAAGGTGTTTGTACAAGTTGCATATGTTGAGATTTTCTTTAAAGAGAAAAATCTCTTAAGTAGCGAGGAAAGCAGAATATTTTTTGCCTTATATAGGTATTGTATTTCGCAGTTCTGTGAGGGGAGAAACTACATCTAAGAGTTTCAATGTTTTCTAGCAAAAAGGTGTAGAATCTTGATTGATTAACTGTAG
Organism: Edolisoma coerulescens; assembly: GCA_013397115.1. Classification (NCBI taxonomy): domain Eukaryota; kingdom Metazoa; phylum Chordata; class Aves; order Passeriformes; family Campephagidae; genus Edolisoma; species Edolisoma coerulescens. The sequence goes on from VWZW01004383.1 coordinate 10,180, forward strand.
ATTTTTATTTTTTTAATGCATGGTCTTTCCTATTTCATAGACTTCTGTTTATTATATGAGACTGGTGATAATAGTTGGTTTGAAATATGTAGTTTGTCAAAAAAGTAGATATGCCGGGAAAGCAGCTAGACTTAATTTTGCCTGGGTAAATCTTTACTTTTTTGAAACAGGAGATCAGCAAAATCTCGAAGCAGAAGTCCATATTCATCAAGGCACTCCAGGTCTCGTAGCAGACACAGATTGTCTAGATCCAGAAGTCGTCATTCAAGTATTTCTCCTAGTACATTGACTCTGAAGAGTAGCCTGGCTGCTGAGCTCAACAAAAACAAAAAAGCAAGAGCTGCTGAGGCAGCCAAAGCCAGTGCGAAAGCTTCCAATACTTCAACACCTACTAAGGGAAACACTGACACTGCTTCAAGTGCGCCTCAAGTGAACAATGTTAAGGACCTGAAGAAAATCAAAACTGAGCATACACCTTCTCCTACCAGCAGTGCAAATCTGAAAAACGACAAGGCAAAAGCGAAGGTCTCGCTTCCTGAAACAAAAGCAGAAAATAATTTAATTGCAGACAAAATTACTAAACAGAAGCCTACAGCAGTAAAAGAGAATAAATTGACTGTAGTGAAACAGCCACCAGTCCCTGTAAAAGAGAAAAGCAAACCGAGTACACCAAGTGTAGTAGCCAAGGAGAAGGATCGAATTGTTGCACTACCGACCTCCACACTGCCACCCTTGCCTTTGCCTCCCACGCTGCCTGAAGATAAAGAAACTGATAGGTGAGTTGTGACAGAGATTTGCTTTTGGGGTTGTTAGTTCCTTTTTTATAATTGTTATTGTTATTTCCTTTGGAAAATAAATATAAAACTATATCCTAGATCAGGCTATGCATTATTTAATTTGTTCTTGCTCTTCAATTGTTTAACTGGTGGTTATTAGTGAACTGGAGGAATTTGATCTTAAAAATAATTTAATTACTTATTGAAAAAAGGAGAATTTGGTCTAAGAGGAATCTTTCAATAAAAAGTCTACTAGAGAAATCCTTTAAAAATTGCTGGTACATAATAGATTTGGGACTAATGAAAGGATGCATTCAAGAATTCAAGATTTCAAGTTTGGTGTGAACATATACATACTTCTGGGGAACAGTTGAATTCAGTAGCAATATGTGAAAATTATTTAGCTGGGGTTTGAAGTAAAGATTCTTTTCCCTTTGAAAGGCAGTTGTTTTGTAGCTGGGCATTATTTTAATGTAATTTATTTCAAAGATCAGTATTATGTTGAGTATGTATAATGGAAGTGAGGTTCATGGCTTGTCATTTGTGTTAATTTTGAAGTGTAAAAATTGGTCTGTAGTGAAGAAATTAATTTCCGTGTTCCAAGTGTCATCTGAATTTAGGCTTTATCAAGTCTGTTCATAGTCCTAGCAGAGAAAATGTGCTGTGATTTGTATTGGAAAATTATGCTGTTAGAGAAGTTATTTTTGGTTTTACTGATGGTATTGCATGCCTCTCACAGGTATACAAGAAATCACCTCACAAGTAAGCCAGAAATTTTTAGCTAGAGGTGTAAATATTTCTCTCGTGTTTGCTGGTAATTTGTGTTAGACATTAAGGGTGCATAGGAGGCCTTGGGAAATAAATACAACCTAACAGAGTATTAGACAGTTATATATTTTTTTAGTAGTAAAGAAGAAATATTTTCTTGCCCTTCGGCATTAAACTCTAGCAAATGTAATAATGGTATAGTGAAGGGATGATTGCATCTACATTTGTGACAAAGCCATCCTCTCTAGGTAAATTATAATCCTGATACTGTGAGCAAGATTTACTGTTTTAACTAAAATCTAGTCTAACTATTTTAACTAACTATGACTGGCATTGCAGTATTAATTGCAACAATATGAAATGAGATTTTGTGTTGAAGCTGGCTGATTGCTTCTGACTATTATTATTATATTTTAATGGATCACCTGTTTTAAGTTAGCTAAACTGAGAAGTTAAGCTACAATTAAGCTGTGGTTCTTTCAGCACTGGGCTTATTCTCCTTTCAAAACAAAAAGCCTACTGCTTGCAAACAGCTGCATTAGAAAGATTAATGAGAAGTCTTTTATGCTTTGCTTAGTTTTGCCTATAGGATGTTATAAACTTCAGATCAGAAATTACAAGTCATGATAAAGCTTAAGTCATCAAAGGCAGAAGATCAATGTTTTTAAGGGCAGAGGAGGGCAAAGGCTCAAGAGTAACTGTGGGGAAATTGTGTCAACAAGAAAGCTTGAGCTTGATGCTATGCAGAACTGTCTGGTTCCTTCAGTAAGAATCTCACAAACCCACAAATAAGCGACCTAAGAGAACATAAATGTTGCAACCACACAGTGTAGGTTAGCTGAAAGGAAATTTGCCCTGGTTGTCAATGATTTAGCAGACCTGAAAAAAGCTGCTCTTGGCTGCCTCTATTTTCATGTGCCACTTTTAAAATCTGTTTCAGAACCTTTCATATATTATGCTTTCACTCATATTGAAAATTTTGGGGAAAAATTATGAGAGAAATACTAATATATGAGCTTCAAAAATAAGAATTTTTTATTGCCATGACAGTTACATGCACTGCACTAAGATGGTTTATTCTTTATAGCATGTTAACCATTATATTTGTGATGAGGGCAATCTATGCTTCCTTGTGATGCTTCTTTAAAATGGGGCAATGGCAGTTTGGGAAGTGGTAAAAGACATAAAAGTGTTTAGTTTTCACGGAGAAGCATAGACATATGCAAAACACTGGAATGCTTTATTTGAATATATACAGATTACTAATTGCAAGAAAAGTAAGAAAAAATGTATGTGTTCTCCATTATGGGAGTTGGCAGTAACTTTTCATTTATCTGCTTTATCTGTGGAACTAAGCAGGTAAGAAGTTGTAGAAAAACCTTCACAGAGAAGGATGAACAGTGCGATTTGGCAAATGCAGCTAACTTGGAAAATGTTCCCTCAAAGCATGACTTAAGTTTTATCGATACAGTGACGGAAATTAAAAGAGTGAATACTGTGTGAGAGTCCTGTAGGGGAGAAATAATTATGTAATTATATAAAGTTTAGAGATGGTCGTGGCTTTAAAATTACTGGATATGCAGTAGCTGAACACATCTAGCTAAACTAAAAGAAGATCTGATAAAACGGAACCATGTGCTTAAGAAAAAAAATCCTGCAGCAGTTATGATACCCCACTAGAATGGGAAGAGCATCTCTAAAATCACTGTGTAATTGTTAAAAGAATACATTGCTGTACATGTGTTTGGGGATTTTTCTCAAGACAGAGATGGACAGTTAGTGTCTGTTATCTAATTATGGTTGGTTAAAAATCAGTCAGGTATCAGTAACCCATGTCAGAAAAACATTGTCATTTTTTCATCTGTTTGTTTTTTTTTTCCCACTTGATATGCATGCTGATCACTAGAAATGTGTTGAATCTGGAGTGTTTCAGCAGAAGTATGCAATTAGAATTTGTAAATGAGGTGATGTGGACAGCCTCGTAATTCCCTGCAGTGTTAATGTAAGCATGAAGCTCATTATCTATGGAGACCTGTTTTAGAGAGAACTGGATGAGTTAGATTTTCTCTCTTATATGAGAAGTCAGAGTACAGATTTTACCACCGTATTTTTGATGTCTGGCAGCACCTGAGCTCTGAATATTTTTAATAGTCTAGGCTATAAGCCTAGAAGCTTATGTGACAGAAGAAGTCTGGCCTGGTAAGGCTCCCTGTGTCATCTGATCTCAGCTTTCACAGGTCTGATTTCACAGTTCTGTAGAATTGTGGTAGTTAACTGTGCATCTTCCAAAGAGCTATTTGTAAGTAATTTATCCAAGTCCTGCAAATTTTAAGAGCAAAGATTTCAAATGTTGGTGCATTGACAGTCTAGAATGTATTTTTTTAAAAAAATAATTCTAATAAGTTTTGCTTTTATGTTAATATTCTGCTATCTTCAACTTATTAGCAAATTGTGGTTTTTTTAATAGTTTGAGAGAGAATCTTTCAGTGAAGTCAGTTAAAGAAACAGAGAAGAAACTTCGCCATCTGCTTGCAGACTTGCCACTTCCACCTGAGTTGCCTGGAGGAGCTGAGGTACCCAAAAGTCCTGAAGAAAAGAAACCAGCAGTTCAGTTACATAGCAAGAGAAGACCAAAGTATGTTTATTAAACTTTCTTTAAAGCTTATCAAGCAAGTAGACATGATAATAGTTTCTTTAAAATATGTTCTTGTCAAAAGAGTTCTGCTTTTTAATGACATTTTTAATGTTAATGTGGCTTGACTCAAACTGCATGGTTTATTGCCACTTAATGGTAATAAGACAGTTAACTAATAATGTCTCATATAGTGTTGAGGGTGTCTTCAAAGTTAAGACAATGCCTAGATATACTAGCTGTGTTCTTAAAAATGTTTGTTGCTTTCTAGAATATGTGGACCACGACATGGTGAAACAAAAGAAAAAGAAATAGACTGGGGAAAGCGCTGTGTGGATAAATTTGATATCATTGGTATTATTGGTGAAGGCACTTACGGGCAAGTTTACAAAGCCAGAGATAAAGATACAGGTAAGTTCAAAAAATGTAAATGTAATCCTACAATTTTAAATGAACAGGATGGTTTTGGTTTTTTTTTTATATTGAGTAAAATCTGTGGTATTCTGCCCTGTCATGTTTGGAAGGATTTTAGTTGTTGGTGTGTTCAGTTTTAAGTCTAACATTTGTCTAAATCAGAAATTATTGCTTGCTGCATTGGAAAATTATTTATATGTAAAGCTGTGGCTGAAATCAAGCTGAGTAGTCTTAAATTCTAATTCTTATTTCTGGAGTTTTGATGCTCTGTATAAAGTTGAACTAGTAAAGAAGAGAGGCTAAATGTCCTGGCGAAACTAAATGTCACCCTCGGCAGGTTGGCAAACAGTAATGAAGTTTGTAAAGGGACGAAACTGTGAAAGAAGCTATGCATAGTTTGTACTCCAGTAGTCACTAGTTCATAGTAGGAAGAGAATCTGTTTCTGTGCAACACAGCCCTGAAGAGTTGCACATGGGGTATTCTTGCAATATAACTGACTTTACAACAGTGACATTATTTTTTAATTTCATGTTAAACTATTGCTGAAATGAGCAAGCAGTCACCACTAGGATACATAATATTGTCACTACTTCTAAATAGATGATCCAAATTCTTTATAGATGCTGTATGCTGCGTGATTGTTTTATGCTCAGTTAGTAGTTCTTTCTATGACTGCTTGCCCTTCTGGCTTATTTGTGCATGCTTTGAATGCTGGACAATTTTTTACTTCAGCGGTAACTGAATCCCATGGGTCCACATACCAACCTCAGTTCCTTCCTTCTGATCTCCAGAAGAATAAGCAGTGTAATTATAATTCCTTCTTCATTCTTTACCTGTCCTTGTCTCAGTTTGCAAACTTTAGTTCTAGTTGAACTGTCACAGATTTTTACCTCTACCTTGAGAACCTTTGCAAATCATTGTTAGGATCTCCTGGGATTCTCTTCTTTGTGCAGTAGCGTTTTAATCCTGCCATAACCATATTGCCTCTTTGGCAAACTTCAGGTTATTTGTACATCACAGTCTCCTCTTAGGTTCCCATAGAAGTTGTTGCTTTCTGCATTGAATGGGACCATACAGATTCAGCAGGCAAAGCTGTTAGCTTTGGATTCAAATCCTGTGTGGAGAGTGGCATTATGGCCTTTGAGGTCCCTTAGAAGAAGCTGTGTAATGGGCTTTCCGAGCAAGTGAATGTTGTGTCATGCTGGAATGGGATCTATTATGAGTGTATTGTATAAGTTAGTGTAGGGTAAGTACTTCTTAGAACTAATGAAGATGTCTGGGCTGTCAATAAACTTCCCAGACACAGCAATAAACTTCCAAGAACAAAATGATTGAACTAGCATATATAGGCTGTGGACATCCTCCATCACGAGTAGATCATGCTCCTGCCATTTTTTAGAATCCAGTTTGATCCAGCCCACCCTGCAGTAAAATAATAAGGGAAAATCTCCTCGCTGTAAAAATGGCAGTGCCACTTGTTCTTGTAGAAGGTATACTGATTAATTTGAGAACTCTTTTAAGTCATCTGCCTCGTATCTTGAACTGCATAGTATTTCCGGCTAGATATATGCATTCTGACCTGTGGTGATGTAGTATTAAGAAATCCAGAGCAGTCACAGGCCTCTGTCTCTAAAGCTGCTGCTGATAATCACTCTTTACTGGTAGACATGGTGTGGAATACCGGGATGTGTGAGTGCGCTATGCAGGAGGAAGAAGGATAGCCCTTATAGTGTGTAGCTGAAAATTCTCATTTGTAGTTTTGCTTCTCTATGTGATGCTGATTTCTGTTCAGCATAGTGCTTGGTGCAAGCATCAGGGTTTTAAAAAACAAACATACAAGTCAATACTAAATCCCATGGTTTGGTTGCTAATCTTAATGGGTTTTATTTAAATTTTTGCTTAGGGGAAATGGTAGCACTGAAGAAAGTACGTCTGGATAATGAAAAGGAAGGGTTTCCAATTACAGCTATTCGAGAGATTAAGATTCTTCGACAGCTTAATCATCAAAGCATTATCAACATGAAGGAAATAGTGACGGATAAGGAAGATGCTTTGGACTTCAAGAAGGACAAAGGTATATATGCTCTTTCTGGACCTGTTCTTACAGTGATAGTCTGCTATGCTGGATTCGAAGTTACGCTTCATTAAAAGATACGTTTGCAAATTGTGATGACAAGGGATTTTAATTTTGATTTAAATACTATAAGAAGTTGTTTATTTAACTCAGCTATGCCTTTTGCTTTTAGAAATATTTTCTGCAAATATTTTGTGGGATAAAAAATGTATTGCTTGATTCCGGTTTTGCTGTAAGAGGAGCAGATGTTTGACTCCTTGACACCCATGGATTAGGGAGGCCAGCAATAACAGGAAGCTCTTAACTGTGAGCTTTTTTTAACCTTTTAGTTTTTTAGTACTTTCTCTTACCATTTAGAGCATAGTAGGCTGAATGCTGAAGAGGTGTTTTTCATTTTAGGCCTTGGTTTTATTTGGATTGTTCTTCAGTTACTTTTTTTAATGATTGGGCATGTGTGTTCTGAGGGCTAGAAGAAAAGAATGGAAAGCAAGACTTGTATAGTGGTAGTATTTTTCCCCAAATAGAAGGCATGCAGACTTCTACTCTTCTGGTTCCTTCAGTTTTAAGTCTGTCTTGTTTGAATTGCTTCAACCTTCTTAGTCTAGAGAATCAAGCAAACAGAGTGAAAATCATACGCTGCTGTTGCTTGGTACTTTTGATATTGGAATGGTATTTTGCCACTGGAGGCATTTCATTTTAGGTCTAGGTGTTACAAACCTATCATTTTGGGGGTATTTTAGTGTCCTGTGGGCAATTTGTTACGTAGTTTGGCTTAGGAGAGTGTTTGGAATGTGGTACCTGTCCTCCTTCCCTGTTCTCCCTCCCTGGGTTTTTATACAGCATGCCCAGCAGCAATGCAGGTAGAAAATGCTATATGTACTGCATGGCCAGCTGAAACACCAGGTGATGTGATGATTCCGAAGGTGGTTATCAAGCAGGAATTAGTTTGGATTTTTTTCCTAGCTTCTTTAAAGAGTATAATACCTTGAAGGGTATACAGCACTGACGTGCTTTTTTTATTGTGTTTAGAAGTGGGAAGTATCTAGCAAGGGTTTCTCAAGAGTTGTGCAGGTTCAGTGGTCAGGCCCCACTCAAAATCCTGACAGCCTGCACCAGTCAGTTTGGTCTTTGTATGTGAATCTTGCACTAAGTTTTAATTAGGTTTAACCTACTTGGCTAATGAGACCACACTGAGTCTTGACTTAATACTTAATGACTCATTAATGGATTTTCTTTCTTTCTGTTTAGTGCCTTATTTAGAATTGAATAGTAAATTTTTTTTTTGTTCTTCAAACTGCATCTCATTCATTTCAAATGAATTTTTGTCCAAGTTTGTATTTGTGCTTTTGGTATTACTTTTGATTTAATTTCTTAAATTAAGAATTAAGCATATTAAAATAACTACATTTTCTGAAAATTGACAAGGGCAGGGGCTTCTCTGGAGATGCTAGAATAGAATTAATTTTTGATAGTTGAGTAAGTTCTGATAGTTTATTGAAAACATTTGCAGGATAATGAGACTGCTGTTACAACTTGTCTGTGAAAAGATGGGAGTTGTGGTTTTTTTCAGGCACTGTATTCTGTATTTCTGTAATGAGTAGTTCATTGTGAGACAGGGATTTATAGCTGAGTTGTGGCCAAATTGCAGTCTGTGCAGGGAACAAATGCAAGTGGGAGGAGGTTTGGTCATTTTCACAGTAAAGTGTTGCAAATGCAGAAGTAGGGTGCTTAACAAGGAAGGGTTAGAAAACTGGTAGTGATATCTTACAACAGGCAGAGCTTACAGTAAAAGCCCCTATGATGAACATGCTTATGCTTAATGTATGTTACATGTTTACCATAGCTTTGAAATATGACTTGGAAAACCCTGCTGATATCCCACTTGTAAGAGTAGGGAATGAGAACATTTTTGCTATCACATGTTTTTCTAGTAAGTATGAGTAAAGTTAATTTTGTTTCTAAGGCTGTATATCATATCCTGACAAAGTACTCCTCTGCTTTTTCACTTAAGGCAGTGTGGGTTTTTTTTTTTGTTGGATCTCAGTAGTTTAATATACAGTACATTCAGTTTTCTGACAATAATGTAAGTGTTGGGCCCACTTCACAGTATTGATTTAAAGATGCTTCTTAAGATAGTAACATTGGACTGCAAGCCAGCAGTGGCTTGGGTTGTATGAGTTTGTCCTGATATTTTGAGCTGCATTACGTGTTTTTAAGTGACATACTCAAAAGTTTGGAAGAGAGAGGATTACTGGTTCCCCATTTTAAAGTCTGTCTCAATATTTTCAACATCTTTTTATTTTCAAAGAAAATGGAAGAAATTATATCTGTGTTTTATCCTGGCCAGCTTGGACTATAAATTTAAAGACAGGAACAGCTTTGATAGATAGTACTGGTTTTATTCTTTCTGTACTAACCATTAGAAAAAGGAGTGTAACGTATTGGAGCGGTGTGTTACAAATTTTCTAAGTGCATTTCTCTCCATCAGTGGAAGTCAGCACCATAGGCAGCATAATTGTATGGGGTGGGCATATACAAAGCAGAGTGGGTGATTCATGGAGTCTGTATACTGAAGATCAGAAGTTTTTAACTTTGCAGTCTTCATTATGCATGAGACGTGCTTGATGATAAAGTTGGAAAACGGCATTACTGATTACTAATTGGTAATGTAACAGCTTGATTCTCAGGCACAGTCCTGACAGGTAGAATGTTTATGTTGGGTGTGGCCACAAGGAGTATCCATTTTATATGTTTCTTGTGTAGGCTTTTCTCACCTGCCTGTCATTCAGAGGGAGACAGGTGAATACACAAACTTATGGATGGGAACTCATGACTCCGAGGTTGTATTCAGTCTTTCGTGTGTTGAGCCACATTATCAGTTATAAAATGAATTATTGGGAAAACGGCCCTCTTACTCTGGGCTGTTGTCAGTTTTGGTTTTTTTTCCTTAGTGAGTGTGTCACTTATATAACTTTGTTTTACTTTGGACACTTGAGATGGTTCTTCAGTTCTCAGTTGCCTCTAGCTGGAAGATGTTTGCAAGTGCTCAACAGTCCAGCTATGGGATTGACATGATCTCTTTTTACTAAACAAATGGGAAGTGCCTGACTTAGCTTTTGTTGCTGTGAATGTAAATACAGTAAGTGTACTGCCTGACATCCCTTCCCCCTTTTGGTTGGGATAAGCATTTTTGCTAACCTGAGGGAGGATGTAAAACTTGGCATGGAGACCAGTAATAAACAATCTGGTTAACATTGCAGCTCGGGGGTTTTTTCCTGTTTTTTTTTTTGTGTGTGTGAATTACCTTTTTATGTATGTGTATTTCTGTAATTAATTTTAAGATCTAAGTTTAGAGTAAGTTTTGAATTGATTTGCAGTAAAAATTAGCAAACTTTTTTAGGGATGAAGTTGGTATTTATATTGACAGTACTGTAGTACAGGAGGACACTGACTCTGCAGTACATTGTAATATGACTGACAGGTTACTTTCTCACAGCTGTCGAGGAGTACTTCGAAATCTTGTGGTTTGGAAGGAGTCTATGATGGAAGTCATGTAGTCCATGTTACATGGTAGCTGGTTTTGTCTGTGTTTCCTAGGAAGTTGAGTAAAAGCAGAGATCCAAAATGCAGAAACCTCTAATGCTCTACAGTTTGCCTTGCTGCTCCCAAAGTAGCTGAGCGAAACTTACCCAAATAGTTTTCATGCTAGAGCTAAGTTATCAGGAATAGTGTGACTGCTTGAGTGGTGCTTCCCATTTCTGTGTGCTGTACTGGGCTTTGGTCTGGAATGAGTGCAGACCTAATTGTGTGGCTTTTCAACTTGATCCATGTCAAAATGAGAAAAATCTCTGATTATTAATTTTTTAAATTTTAAATTTAAATTTTTTGTTTTGGTTTAGTTGTTTGGGTTTTTTTTTTCTTATTTCCCTGTATTACTTGGGGAAACAAAGACAGTATTTACTTCCAGGGCTTCAGTATGCAGCTGGTTCGTATCCCTGTTTCAGAATATATGTGGAGTTCCTGCAAATGGAAGATGCAGTTGAACTTGAAAGGGGAGAATAACACTATCATTAAATAGAAATTTAATATTGGATGAAAATGTAAAAAAATAGTATAGCAGGAATGTTTTCTTTAGTCTTAAGGTGGTTAATTCAGTAGCTATGGCTGTATTTGTTGTTCTGGAAATTAGAAAATAGATTAATAAAACCTGAGTTGAAAGAAAAGACGAATGTCTATTGAAGGAACTTTAAGGAATTTAAGTGTAAGGAACTTCAAGGAATTGGTGGACAATTTCTTCTTTAGTTTTCAAGTTGTGTTTGATAAAATCCTGTTTAAAACTCTTGGAATAGTGTATCATGAGTACTGGAAAAGAAATGTTAAGGAAATAGAAGAGTAAATGTAATATCATTATATTTAATCAGTCAAAAGGAAGAATAATCTATGTATTGCATAGAAGAAGCTGGAGGAGGCTTATTAGCAAAATGAAAGTCTGATTGAGTCTCATTTTGAAAACTGAGTAGAGAACAAATGTTGAAAACCTGTTTCACAACTCAGCATTGTACATACTATGTACTGAACAAGGCAGGGATACTGGGGTTTGTTTAAAGCATTTCTGTATTTCAAGATACTATTGTAATGCATTTATACTGGAATTGAATTTAAGTTTGCATATAGTAAGGCATTTCTGGTCTCCTGGTTCCTCTGATCTCTATCTAATCAGATATTTTGAGAAACACTGAATACCTTTCCTATGAATTACATTTTGAAAACTTGCTTAAAAGCCATCATCTATGGAGGCTTTTGGATCATTCTTCCCTGCACCACCACCCTCCCCTCCCAGTCTGAACCACTTTATCTTTGGGAACAAATGATGGCCTGTTTTGTTGGGTCTGTGTGATTTGAAGACAGTCCAAGGAAATCCAGAGCCTGCCTGTGTCACAAAAACGCAAAGTATGTTTTGTTAGGATTTTTTTGCCTCTCAGAAAATCCACTGTTTATTGCAGATCATTAGTGCCATGTGTTGTTGAGTTACCTCTCTTGTATGCATACCTTTACTGCATTATACCCCAGCTCATTTTGTGTTAAGAAACTGCTTCTGTTAGAGCTCCATGACTTGAAACATATGACCGAGAGGAGATGTGTTAATCCTTTAATTATTCTAAATTGGTACCTCAGTTGCTGAACCCCATCAGTCTTATCTGACAAAATGGTCAGAAAGGTGAATTTTTCTAAGTGCAAACAAAAGGAGTAAGGTGAAGGTTATTTCCATCCATGTGGATCTCCTTTATTTATTGTGTACCTCCCTAACAGATTCAGCTGCTCTCTCTTATCCCATATTCAGAAATAGGCAGTGTTCCTACTGTTCAGCTGTTCCAGCTGCTGCTCTGTCAACATGTAGTGACATTAAGGTTTCTGATTATCTCAGTAGATGAAGGAAAGTAGATGAGCTGTGTCATGTTAGCAAAGGAAATGAGGCACCCAGGACACAACCCCTCTGTTAGTGCTTTGTTGCAGGGTATGGAAATGGACTGTAGGCTTTCTCCCACCCCACAGGTGGGAAGTGCAGGTCTTTAACACAACAGCAGTAAGATGAGGAACTTTAAAGTCAATTAAGTAATTCTGAGTTCTTTTGAATTGCATGCACTTTGCTGTGAGAGAGCTTTAGATGTTTTTATGACACTGCTTCCCAGAATGGGGACTGGGCAAAGCTACCATCAAGGAAAACGCCATTTTAAAATGTAACCTCCAAGTTATGAAATGTTTTGCCCTCATAAAAGAAGAAACTGTTATTTTTTTCTGTTATGTTTTCCTTTTTTGAGAAATGGATATTTGTGCGGCATTTGTTTTGATAGAACTGAAGTATGCTGTGAACTTGAACTCAGACTAAGCTGTAGTAAGCACACTTCTCCCTTTGCACAGTTCATTTGTCTTCTCTGACTGTTTTCTTCTTCCTGAATGACTAGCTGCTTTCACTTTTATGGAGGATCAAATCCCTCAACGTGATGAAAAGCAATGAAGATTTGAAATTAGCAGGTGGAATAACATAACAATTTTATTGGCAGAAACTGCAGATCTCTGTCAGAAAAGGGTACCATGTTTGTCTAGGAATAAATTAACAGGAGTTCCACTTCAGTTTGCTTGATAATTTTTTTGCAGCTACAGTTGCTTCCAAGTATAGCTTAAGTAATACTGAAGATCAGGTTTGAATGGTAAGATTGCCAAGGTTAGTAGACTAATTTTCATGAATGAATGAAGACTACCAGTTTTACTTTTTAAAACAAATTTTAATAACATGTAGTTAGGAAATAGGCAAGAATGCAGAAGTGTAATGAATCTGTGCATTTGTTCTTGATCTCATAAGGAAGGAATATTTAGCATTTATACTGTTTTAGTGTATGTTTCTTAATAAGAGTTGCAGAGAATGTAAATAATCAGATGGCACCTCCCAGGTACTGCTCTACTTTGTTTATGAATCTCCTCTATTGTTGTCAGCTTTCCTTCTTGCATGAGGGTACCAATTGTGATTGCTGGTTATAAATAGCAGTGAAAAAAGTCCTAGGAGTTAGTGAATTTCCTAGAGCAGGAAATTGCTCAAGGCACGGATCCTACTTTGCATATAAACAAGAGGTCTCTGTTCAGCTGTTCTCACTAAACAGTTCTACAGTCAATCTTTCTCCTTGTCATATACACACATGCGGCCGACTGCCATGACAGAAGTAACTTTCTCTTGTACTCCAGAGCAAGAAGGTACCAAGATTCACTGGTATTCATTCAGTTTTGTTGAGCTGACGTCCTCTGAAAGGCATATCTAGGTTATTCTGACACTGCAGCATTAATACCAGGTGTTTTGTTTTGAGGCACTGTAAAATATGTTGTGGTTCATACTTCAGTCGTTGAAGTAGATCTAACAGCAGATTGCAAGCTATCTAGTTTGAAAAGACCGAGATTAGGAGCCTCTGTTCTTTTCTATGTTTAACTGGATTGGTGAACTCAGTTATGCAAATAGTAACACAGCAGACTTTTGATTATTCATAACTCTTAATACTTCCTTCTCTCCTTGTGAAGTGATGGGATTGTGTTGTACCTGCTTGATTCACCTTGTTTCACCCCCTCTGTACACAACAGCAGGGGTGTTTTATGATGAGTATTTTGCTTCCTCTGTATAACATAGAAAAGGACCTAAATCAAAACCAATGAACTTCTTGAATGTCTTATGCAGTGGCCTGTGGTTTAGCTGATGTATGCTGATTGTTGTTACAAGTTTAACACTTACTGTATGAGTAATCTTCTTCCTGAATAGCAGATGGACCTAGCATTCTTTTTTCCCTTTTCAGCTACTAAACAAGAAAACGAGTCAGTTCAATTAGAATGTGGCCGTGTGTGTGTATGGCTTCCGTCAAGCTGACTTCTCTTTATTGCACTAAGACTTTCACTAGTTTGAGTTGAAACTTGCTTAGGAACAAGAACATGTAATGAGTTCTTGTTGGGCAGAAGCTATGTCTAGTGGTGCATTTAAGGAGGTGCTTTTGGAAATGCAAAGTAGACAGACCCACTTGAATGTGGTTTCTGCATTGCTTCCTTTGCTCTGCAGGGGCTGCACTGTTCTGTGTGTCCCAGGGTGAAGAAGGGAAAGAACGAAGTACTGAGAAGTAGATTGTACTGGGAATGGTTGTGTTGGAGATTGGTTATTGCTGCTTCTGAAGCACTCAGCACTTTTCCTCTTTAAGAGTGCTTATATGTATCAAAGAGCCTTGACTTAATTGCTTTGTTGGTAGAATTACGCAGGCTAATGTGAGATAAGACCAGATTCTCTTGTGCTTAATGTATGCATGTGGCAACTTAAAATATGAACTCTGTCTTTGCAGAGCTGCTGTTACTAGTAGGATAGTTCTGCTTTCTCATTTTGTCCTGTCTTATAGGTATTTTTAGTCTGAGAAGGGCAGGTTTATTTCTGACCCAGTTGCACAGAAACCTTTAAAAAAATTAATCACTGAGTCATGACAGATGAGCAATAATGCACAATAATGCTTGTACATATTTTGTTTCTAGATTTCTCTCCAAACTTTACATAGGTAATATTAACACAGTTAATTTTTCGTGAAATAAAATGGATGGAGATCGACAGTTGTAGGAAGAGTACATGTTCATCTAGACTAAAGCACCGTGTGGTAACATTATACCTCTTTTCACAAACATTTGACTAGTATAATTGTTTATATGAAACAGCAATTTATTAAACCTTTTTACTGTACTATATTTCATTGGACATGAGATACAGCCATAAATACTGCAGAAAATTTTAGCAGTTGTATAAAAAATGCTTCCGATTTTAAAAAGTAGGCAACGGCAATGCTTTGGACTGCTGTTAAATCAGTTTTTCTCTCTGTGTTTCTCCTACCCTTTCCCTTTCTTTTTGTAGGTGCATTTTACCTGGTATTTGAATATATGGACCATGACTTGATGGGACTGCTGGAATCTGGTTTGGTTCATTTTAATGAAAATCATATTAAATCTTTTATGAGACAGCTGATGGAGGGCTTGGCCTATTGCCACAAGAAGAACTTTTTGCACAGAGATATCAAATGTTCAAATATTCTACTAAATAATAGGTATGAATATTACTTAAAAGTACATACCAAAAATTGTATGTTAACAACATCTCTAAATCGTTTTTTTAGTCTTCACAGTTCACCTGATTGGAGTCATTAGCAAAACTTATTTTTTAAATTGCCTAGTTTCTTTAAAATCAATTGTAAAATACTAATCCAGTAATGTTCCTGCTTAAGGAGCCTGCAGCTGTGTATTAAACTTAATCTGTGTTAAAAGAGAAGACTCAATTTTTATCCTGCTAAGTCAGAGTATTGGGGGAAAATTATTTGAGTTCAAATATATTAAAACAGAATGGTAGGATGTAAGTGTTTGATGTGTATTCTTTCTACCATCTCACTTCAAGATCGAAGTGTGGCTAGGCTGTTTCTTCATGACAGTTCTGAGGTCCTTGCTGTCATCAGTCAGGATAATGCTTTAAAAGAGTATTTGATCAGGCATGTTCAAACATGCCTTACCTTACAGTTATTGCTATAATCAAAGGGGGAGAATAATTTGTTTCTTACTACTTTAACACGTGGTAATTACAAATCATATTAGTAAGTGTGGTGTTTTCGGTGTGCAGCAGCAGCGGCAAATAAAAAGCCAGTGTGAAGGTAGTGGATGACTTCATTACCAGCTGTTGTGCATCATAACCTGGAGTACTAAATCCAGGGAGCAACTGTAAGAGCAAGGTTTATAACAGCAAAAAAAGGGTATAGTTAAAAAAAAAAAAGAGCAGGTAGTCACCTGGGATTTGTTGTCACAGGAGGTTTTCCGGTAGTGTCAGGAGTTTCAAAAAAGATGAGACACATTCAAGGATAGGATCATTAACACCTGCTAATGGGAATGGATGCTTTAGCATCCTTAACACAATGATTGTGGGTTGTGGTTAAGTATGAGGAAGATGAGCCCCAAGGGGAGTGGGTTCACATGTTCTCCCTAAAAATCTACTGCTGCTGTTGGAGATGAAATACTGGGCAAAATGGATCAAAGGTCTATTTTGATAGGCCAAGTTTTCTCCCAGCTTTCTCCAAATTAAATTTTCTGCTTCCTTCTCCTTTTTCCCTTAGAGTGAACTAACACTAGACTGCTTTCAGCTCTGTATCCTACTGCAGCCTTGCCAGATTATGATACAGACTCTTAAACAGATATACACGTTTCTCCCTATTACTCACTGTGCCCACACACCTAATCTCACTGCCTGCTAATCTCCAGGGTTAGTGTTTCTCTGTGCACCTTTGGGAACTCAGAAGCTGGGTGTAACCTGACAGTGGAGAAGAGTGCATTCTGGTAGAGGAGGAGCTTGTTATTTTATTGCTCTCCAATCCAGATTACACAGTTGGGTGTTCTCCCCCTAGGATAGTGTCTGAGCGTCCTTAGATTTTTCCACCAGTAGCAGAAAAATGTGATCGTATATCTGAATAATTTTAAGCCAGTGTTTCAGAAATCCTATTACCAGTTACAGCCTGAATCCAAACATGTGGATTATGTATCTTTTACATAGGCAACTTCGAATTCTTGAGCAAATACATTTATCTTCTAAATACCTTCTCAGAAATAAGTATGTAAATTTGCAGGAAACATTTCTTTGTTTATGGGTGTTCCCCAAGAAATCAGAGTAAAGGTCTGAGGAGAAAAGTGGATGGAAACTATAACCTGCATATTTATTCATCACAAAACGGTCATGTACATGCTGTTACCACAAAATGGTCAAGCTAGCAGCAAATCTTGCTATAATTTGGTAAAATAACATGTATTTGAAAGTGATGGGAGTTATAAAAGTTTATCAGTACAGAAAAGGAAAACCACATATAACAGTTCAACATTCATTTCGTATATTAGAGAAGCTTGCAGATAGCTTTCTGTTTGAATCATCCAGACTTTACAAACAGTTGGAATTTCTGGTCATTGAGCAGTGCCTTTTAGCTGTGGGAACTGCCAGGCAAGAGCTCTGTATCTTCTACTCTTCCCCTCATTTATGGGAAAACTCAGGAATGGGTTAGGGGTTTTGTCATTCAGCAAGTTGGCTGCTGACAAAAATAGAAGCCGTTATCTGGTTGGTCACCCTGATTTAAAGGCTATATTTAAACTGTACAAGAGCAGAACAGGACTTTGATGGCTTCCTAGAAGGAAGCATGACTGCTGATAGTTGTTTGCTGTACAAATGGTCATGCTAGTAGTAAGGCCTGAGAAAACAGCAGTTTCTTCCCTCAGTTTTTTCCTGCAGAGTTACTGACTTGAATATTTTATGGTATAGACCTAAATTTCGACTAACATCCAGTGATGTAAATGCCATTTGATAAGCATACCTAATTTTGCTTACTTGTCTTTGCTATTCAGTAAGTTAGCATACTGTTTACTGAAGAGATGGAGAGATAGCAAAGCATTGCCTCTTCATTAATGTGGTTTGGTGAAGATCAGTTGCAGCTGTTTCAGTCTTAAACTTTACCTGATTTTGGGGGAGGAAAGTTTTAACAGGATTAACCACTAAATAATTCTTTTCTTTTTCCACCAGAGGGCAGATAAAGCTCGCAGATTTTGGGCTTGCTCGGCTGTACAACTCGGAAGAAAGGTAAGATATAATTATACTGTGAAAAAGCATTCAGAAGTTTAATCTTTTTGCATAACTATTATGAGAGCCAGAAGACTGTTTTGTTTAGAGGAAATGTTGCTGTACTGTAATACAAGTAATTGCTTAGGAAATTGAAAGAAATACATGTTGTCTTACTCTGCATAAAACCAAAAAAGTCTCTTTGTGCAAATGTATTGCTTTTCCAGGTGTTCTGGATAAATAACAGTAGAGACTGGCCATGTATTGATTGGAAATTAAGTTACAGTCCTAAGTTTCTAGTCCTGTAAACCTAAGGTATATTTCTTGTATTGGTATACCAAAGACTTCATTTAGGGAAAGCAAACTTTTTTTTTTTCTGACACAAAGTAGCATGCAGTTCCTATTTAATAAGCATTACTTTTGTGTAAGATTTAACCTTAACATTTCAAGAGGTTCATTGTATTCTTCAGGCAGTCAGTGTTGTTGAATCGGCTGGAAACAGAGATAAAAGTTTAAATAAAAGTTATCCTGAAACTTCTTGTGACTTGTGCTTCTGTTGTTCTTGGCTTCATTATGCTTATACTCCAGGAAACAGGTGCACAGTTTTTTATGATTAAGAACTTCAGTATTTACTTTGTAATGTTGTATTTGTCATGTGGAACTGACTTTTCAAAATTCAGGCGGAATGTTCACTACAGTAGTATGTCCATGAGGTGGTTGGATACAGAGGTGGTTGGATACCTGAGCTTACTTTGATTTCTGTATGTCTTATTTGGGACATAATATCCATAATGTTAACTTTATGGGTTTATTGTTCTGTACAGAGCTCTTAGGTTGTTGGTAAATGTGTTAGCATTAGTTTCACTGAGCTGTTGTCTCTGAACTGTTATTTCAGGAAAATATGCTTAAGTACAGTTATGAAAACTGTTGAGTATAATAGCAAAGTGAGATAATCTTAAGCAGCTGCTAGCTAATTATTTTTTGGTTTGGAAATACTTAATAATAAAAGGATGTTATCCTACCTTTTGTTTCAACATGCACCAAACTGGCCTAATGTTTTTTTTCCTCTGATTTACCATGTTTTGCTTGGGGTTTTTTTAATGTTTGTTTTTAAATTAATTTAAATTTTGTTTGTAAAACTCACTGTTCATTAAGGATTAAAAGTTCAGTGTGCTTATAATGCCAGTAACAGATTTTACTGTACATCAGACAGCAACATTATTATGCCATTATGCATAAATGAAATCAAGATTAAGATTTAATTAAGCTAGCTAATAGAATTGCCAGTTGAACATGGGAGAATAATTAGAATCTCAGTAGATTTTTGACAATTCTTTTGTCATTTATTTTCCTTCTGACCTGCAGTAACAGATGTAGTTAATGTAAATTAACAAGTGTATAATAGCTGCTGTTTTCAGTTCATGTACTTTGCATGTGGTATACTGTTGTTTAGAATTTAATACTGTTTGAAAGGGCACAGAATTTAGTAGGGGCATGAGGGGGAGGAAATAAAAATTTAAGTAAATTCCCATTGGTTGTTGTAGTTGTGCTCCTTTAAATGTTAATCTGGTGGATTTAACGTGTTTGGAGTAGGAGATATGACAGATTGCATGACAAGACAACTGTTCAAATAAAAATCACCATATACTAAATATATGAGCAATGTATCTGTGGAGATAGTCCATACCATATAAACATTTCGTAGAGGAATGCTTGCTTTAGATAGAGATAAATATGATAAATGATGGGATTGTTTCCAAAAACGTACTACCTTTTTAAAATGAATTGGGGTTATGTGCATTAGTGAAAGAAAGACTCAGATGATTTTACAGAAATGATACCTGTACTACTGAGAATGCTATAAAAGCTTGTTAGGCTTTATTCTATGGTTGTTCATACTTAATGTTACTCTTTCTGTTTGGAGTACTGTTTGGTGTTGATAACAGTGAAAAACTGAAAAAACCTGAAAGAATTCTGGGATCACTTTTAAAATATCCTGGTTGAAACAAAACAAAATCATGTATCTCTTTTCTGCTTTCCATTCTGAACTGTTGATGCTGTAGTTCAGCCTGTGCACAAATAAAGTGTGTCTGCGTTAGTAGAAATCTTTCCTTTAGTGGGAGGATGGAAAGGATTATTCACAGTGACCAAAATTTCTGGTTAGAGCTGTGGAGAATTAAAGATGTTGTGAAATATAGGAAGATACTAGAAGCATTCCAGGCTTTGGAATCAAAATTGTTGAACGATGTAGTTCCAGAAAAGGGCTTTATCTCTTTTGCTCATACCTACAGAGGGAAAAGTGACTTTTTTTCTTCTTTTTAAAGTGCTTGTAGAGGTCCTGTGTTCAGTATGGTAATAACCAATAGTTTCATGGAAGTTACTGGTTTTATCTAAGCAGGTCCTGCTCCTGAAATGACTAGCAATGTAATAAATATACAGTATTGCTTTCTGAATAATAATGGAGATACAGAATTCACATAGCATCAAGGTGGCTGTGTGATTATTATTTATATCTTCAATCTGACCTTTTGTAGCCTTCCTCGGGCAATTGTGTTTGCTTTTGTGCAGTTACAGCTTTGCAGGACTAAAATTAAAAGAGAGTGGACGATTGTACTGTTCTTAAACAGCATCACGGAAGTAAAGTCCTTAAGGTATCATTTTTTCAGAAGTGTAATCGTACTAAAATGATAGTCCTCTCTTTTTCCTCCTCCCAACAGCCGACCATACACCAACAAAGTTATTACGTTATGGTATCGGCCTCCTGAACTTCTGCTTGGGGAAGAAAGATACACACCAGCTATCGATGTCTGGAGCTGTGGGTAAGAGTTTGGACAGAAGTGTAGCAAGGATAAAAACAAGCCAAAAATAAATCTTAAAGTTTCTTTCAGTCTGTACTGAAAGCCATAATGATGGAATTATGCAAAACTGTTTTACAGCTGTATCCTGGGTGAACTTTTTACAAAAAAGCCAATATTTCAAGCAAATCAAGAACTTGCTCAACTGGAACTCATAAGGTAACTTGCAAGCACTTCTATAATAGGTGCCTCATAAACTGACGGGTTTCTTTTCTTAGTGTTAAAATCTGAGATAATGCACTGCAAACTCTTGCAAGTGCTCAGTTACTGCCCTGAGTGAGATGTTAGAGGTTTTGAGGGGCGTGTAACACAAGTGACTTTGGCACAGACATGAAGGTTTTTTTGAGTGTTCTGTGTTCCTAGCAGTGTGCAGTTGATGAGTAAGATGGGCTTTTGTAGAGTAGCTGGAGTTGCCTATTACTGAAATGTAAAGAGAGAGTAATCAAAATGCCTGTAATTTTTAAGATTATTTTGCAACTTGCTTGCAGCAAATCAAAATGAGAACACAGACAATAAAAAGGACAAGTGGGATTTGGGAGGAATAGGTATTTGGGGTGCTGCTGGCCATGAGTTCTTGTTTCAAGCCTACCACGTACACACTTGGGCTTTATTACTTTTGCAGGAAAATTTCTGTTCCCTTACAAACTGCCAGACTTTTGATGGAGATAAAAATTCTGTTTCTTACCTTGTTCTCAATAAATCATAGAATGATAAGTATTAATTCAGTATAACCAGAGCCTCTTTTTCTTTCCCTTTATTCAGCAAGCAAAATATGCTCTTGATTCTGATATCATAATTGACATTGTGAAGGAGGCGAGGTGCTCTTCCTAGACACAAGGGGAAAAGAGGGTGGGTCCTACAGAACTTACAGAAAGTGAACAGTAAATGGTCAAATTAACTTAATAAAAAATATTACAAAGTTATATATTGCAATGTTTTTCAAAACAGATTGAACAGTAGCATGTTTCTGTGTAATGTGTTATTAGCTGGCCTGAAAAGATGAAGATTTTAGGAGGTGCAAAGCATATCAGGGGTCGTTTTTGGCATAAGAAGAATTTAACTCATGAGTTTGGGAATTTTTGTTTTTGAGCACTAGATGGCATTGAAGCACATGAGAATGAGTAATTCCAAGTTTTTCTTTCTTTGTGTTGTACCTCTGGTACAAAACCCTAAAACTTTGTGATTTCCTTCTGCTGGAAGCTTCTGTTTGTAGCTCATTTTTCCTCTTCACTGATGCTATGTGTTTTTTGCTATTTGAACATTATATCAGTTTTATCAACATCTCTGCTGTGATCATGTTGCAGTCAACAATTCTACATTTATCTTTTCAAACTTTATCAAAGATAGAGCTGAAGTAAATTCTGATAGTAAGAGATTGATTATTTTTATTCTTCCTCTTGAAAATTACGTACCCCAACCTGCATAAAGTCAGATTGGTTTGCATAGCACCTGGGCCATAACTAATAGATCATTAGGTCTCTTACACTAACCATTTAAATCTAATAAAAAGGAGGGCTGAACTAGGGAAATGTATTTGCAAAATGTCCTTTTATGACTGCCTGCATCAGAATGTGAAACCTTGCATATGTGGAAATACCTTATTAGTTCTGCTCAGAAGTGTGGTGTCGATCAACTTGTGCTTAGCCATCCTTGGTTGGAAAAAAGGATGGGGATGGAATGTGAAGCATAAGAGTATGGGCAGCTCCATTTGTGGAGATAGATGAGGCTTGAGACATAAAACTCATAACTGAAGTAAAAAATACCGAGGTTTTCTAGTGGTTTCTGCCTTTAGGACTTACTGAATTATTTGGGTTTTTTCCCTTATGTCTTCAGTGTTAAATAAGTTCTCAATGAAAAGTGCTTTTTTAGCTATTTGGTATATCTTTCTTCAATTGTTTTGGGAGCTAAGGCCATAAAAGTTACTCTAAATGTGGGCTATCCAGTTCATCTAGTCAGATACCTGGCGTACTCTTCAGACGTAGCTGGTTAAGTTTTTCAAAACATCTGTGTAGAGGATGTGTGGACTCTGCTGAGGCAGAAACTATAAGTTTAGTCTCTACCCTTTGTAGACAATTCACCATTATTTAATGATGTTAGGCATTTGACAGTGGAGAACTTTTAGCTAAAAATAACCTGAACATTAGAATTGAAAATTATTTTTGTTTTCATTGTACTTGCAAGAATAAAAATGACAGCTGTGCTCACTTGTTGTTTTGGATCTCATACCCTTTTTTCCCTTCTTTTTGGTGCAGCCGAATTTGTGGAAGCCCTTGTCCAGCAGTGTGGCCTGATGTTATAAAATTAGCTTATTTCAACACAATGAAACCAAAGAAGCAGTATCGTCGAAAACTGAGAGAAGAATTTGCTTTGTAAGGATGAAGAATTAGTTTAGTCAACTGTAATAGCATTAAGTTTTCTCAGAGACTTTATGAACTTCAGTATTTTTTGGAGAATGAACATAGATCAAGTGTAAAGAAAAATGGCTTTAGGTTCTTGTCCTTCCCGTGATACCCACAGAGCTTGTATTAACCCTTATTTAATAGGACCGTCAAGAAGAGGAAAGAAGGCCCTAAAATTTCAGCCACCTGTCAGCTTTCACCTAAGGAAACATTTGTTTGGTACACCTGCTTGTTGCCCTGTCCAAAAAACAGCTCAGAGTATTTAATTGGTTTTTATTAATAAAACTGGCTACAGCTAAATATGTAGTCTGGTTAACATTACAGTCTTTTGGGTCATAAACTCATTCAACACAGAGGAGTTACCTGAACCGTATGTTCTAAAGTACTACCATTGGACTAGTTTTGTGCATATGTCACAAGTGAAAGGTATGGAAAACAGATGTAAGCTTATTTTAAAGGGGTTGTTCCTCTCCTTCAGGTACAGCGGGTTTCAAGAGAAATGCATCGTCTTGTTCATACTAATGAGACTAATACCTTTGAAGCAATAGAATTATTGTCCATGAATCAATCAAAAGTCCAGCTTCTTGGTGGGAAATTCCAAAATGTAAAGTAACAATATAGTCTTGGCTTAAAAATGTGGATGTGGTTTTTTGTAAGGACAAGGCTTCAAGCAACGAAAGAACACAAGGCGAAGAAGGCTTGGGTTTGTAATAGCACAGGTAGTAAAAGGTGAAGTTTATCTCTGCCTCTTGCTATCAAGCTCAGGCTGTTGGGTGTGTTTTGTTAGTATGTAAGTTACCTGAGGATTTAATGATCAGTTGTCTTGGAAGGGATGTGTTTATTAAAATTTGCACAGAAGTGTGTTATACAAAATAAAGATGTGATGCTTTCCTCTATTTTGCACTTTTGTAGCATCCCACCAGCTGCATTAGATTTATTCGATTATATGCTTGCCCTGGATCCCAGCAAGCGCTGCACAGCTGAACAAGCTCTTCAGTGCGAGTTTCTGCGAGACGTGGAACCATCTAAAATGCCTCCTCCAGAGTAAGTAGTTTCCACTGGTAATGCTACTGACCGCTAGAAGTGTGAACATGCACTGATTTCATTAAGTTCATTGTGGTTCAGTAAAGGAGATGGTGGCAGAAACGTTGACATATACAGTTGTTGAAAGGTGATTCTGCGGTAAAATGCTTGTGTAGCTAAGGTAACAGTGGTTGTGAGGATCTGAGAATTGATTGATCATTCGTAGGACTAGTTATTGAGTTACTACCTTTGAAGAAAATACTCTTCCATGAATATTTCTAATATTTAAAAAAAACATAATTTCCCTTTTATCTCGGTTTATCAGTGTCTGCTTTTTCCAGGGATTTTTAGGTCCTCCATGAATCTGAATTGCCTTCTTTGATTATAGAATGACACTGGGTATAGAATTCTGCACAGGTACATGAGAGTTTAAGTGAAATACAGTAAACTGTTTCATGAGCCAGATGAGAGTCTTGGTTTTACAGGTGGGAAAAGTGAAAGTGTGCAGGGTTGTTCCTGTCAGTTTCTCTAGAGGAAATGTATTGCAATGTCCTGTAGGATTTTTGCAGTGACTTTGCAGTCATTTTAATCAATACAAGTCATATTGGAGCATGTCCTGAGGAAAACAATGAAAAGGTACTAGAGAATCTGCAGGTCTCATTCTTTCCTCAATATAGCTGTCAGAACATAGAACCTAGGATATTGTTTGAGCAAACTGAACCTTCAGGGCAGCCTGTACTGACTTCTTTTTTAATTAGTTACCAGCTGGGAAAAGTGTTTGAGTTTTATCTAAGGATTTTATTAAAATTCTTTCTAGACTTACCTGTTACATACACAAGGTTGTTCTACAGAGTCACAGAATGGGTGAGGTGGGCAGGGACCATGTTGGGTCATCTGGTCCAACCTCCCTGCTCAACCAGGGTCATTCCAGAGCACATGGCACAGGATTGTGTCCAGATGATTCTTGAGTATCTCCAGTGAGGGAGACTCCACATTCTCTCTGGGCAAACATTACTAATGTTCCTGAAACATGAGGTGAAGAGGTTTCATTGCCTGAATATGACTATATCACTGTGTGAAAATCAGAAATCAGCAGTCTCAGGCTGTTTGCTGAAGTGTCAGAACCACTTTTGTACAGCATGTTGCTTATGTGCATTTTAAAGTAAGTGAATGGGAAGATCATCTTTTCTTCAGGGATGTGGTAATGCATCCATTCTAGAAGCTGATATATGGAAATTCAAAACAAACTAGTCACAGTTGCCCTTTTAAAAATTAAGAGGAACCACACTCACTTCTGGCACAGCACAGGAAAGTGTCGACTGTTCTCTTGAAAGACTGAAGTTCTGTTTTGGGAAGGAGCAGCTGTTCATTCAAAAAGTGACATGCTGATTGCAAGGACCATAGGATACTTCTCACAATGAGTTCTTGCTTCCAGTTGTTTTTCAGAAAATACGTGGCAGGTGGAGGGAGAGAATAAAGGAAACAGTTGTCATGATTGCCTTTCCAGTGTCTCTTGTCATCTGTCAGCTAATTTTTCCATGTTCCTGGCTAAGGCAGTTAATATGTAATAGGAAAACATAAACCACTATTTTTACTGCCCATCTCAGTATTTCTGTTATTTATGGATGGGTCTTCGTGTTCCTCAGGAAATCAGAATTGAGATGCCTGCAGGGAACTGTAATAGAAGGACAGAATTGGTGGCAGATAAGTTTCTTAAAATAATTTTGCCTCTGCATTCATATGTCTAAAAGGATATCCCCTTGTTCTTCCTGGTATCCCAGCTTGGCTAGTGTCAAGTGCTATTTATTCATGCAACTTATTTCTGCAACTTTTTCCTTTTTTTTCCCCCGACTTTCTTGGTTGCCTGAGCTGTTCACTATAAATACTAGATATCCATGTCTGTTACTGTAGACAAATATGTGACCTAATGACTCAGCAGTACTTTTATGAGCAGACAGAAGGACCCTGAAAAAAACCACTTTTCATCTGATAACTTAGTTATAATTGTATCATAGTATGCATGTTGTATTTCATAGCAACTGTGCAGCATTGATTTTGAAGTTTTGAATTACACAAATAATTAGGAAAATAATTCTCATTTTAAGATACTTTTTCCCCTTTTCTGCCAGAAGGACTTGTGCTTCTGAAAGAGGCACTCAGTAAAGAGATTTCAGCCAGAAAAAGCAGGTCTGAGATTTTGCTGGCTTTTGAATGTTTCGTGATGTATTTCCGAGTTCTAGTAGGTTCACCTTTCAAAAGTTACATTAGGTATAATTTAAGTGTTTATTTTACCAGTATGGTTAAAAAAAATTTTAAAATAGGGATAAAACTGATTATCTCCAATCATTCTTTGCAGCCTTCCTTTGTGGCAGGATTGCCATGAGCTGTGGAGTAAGAAACGCAGAAGACAGAAGCAGATGGGCATGACTGATGACTCTGCAGCAACTAAAGTCCCTAGGAAGGATCTGTCTCTAGGCATGGATGAGAGCAGAACCAACACCCCACAAGGCATGCAAACTTCTTCCCAACTCAAAACTCAGGGCAGCTCTAGTGTAGCACTTGGTCAGTAATATTTTGAGTTCTTATGATTACCTACTAGTTGGATTGCACCTCTAGAAATTTTAGATGTTATTTGCAGAGTATTGACGTCTCCTGGATTCTTGAGGGAGGAACAGTATTGTAAGTTTAATCTTTGTTACAAAATATTTGCCCTTGCTTTTGGAAACATAAGTGTTCCTTTCTAATTTTACCTAACTTTTCAGCCTGGTCAGAGCAGCTACCTTGCTTGCTCTGTATTTTGAGGGGATTTTAGCTCTTGCTCATCTATAATTCTTTTGTAATTCCACAAGCCAGTGACTGTTCAAAGTTTCTCACAATCTCCATAGATTGGATAAGCTTTATTGGTATTGATAAACTGCTCAGAAGGCAGAGTTTAAAACAATCATAATTTCAAATTAAAATGCAGATTCCGTCTGCATGTTATGGTAGTCTTCAGCTTTCCAGGTTGTTGGGACTAAATCAAATTGTAAAAAAAAAAAAAATNTGAATTGCACTGCCAGTAATTCTGAAACTTAATAAAAATATCTTGCTTGAGACAAGTTTTACTAATATAATATAACAAAAATGTAATGGTTCCAATATGGAGACCATTTGAGATACACGGCAGTGAAGTGATGGTTCTCACAAAATATGTAGAAATATAGAGAGTAACAACACCAGATGGATATCTGTAAGTTTAATGTAAGACTACTTTTGATTGTGCGGAGCTACCACTGATAGAGTTCAGCTGAAAAACACAGTTTATGCATTCATAGTAACTGACAATTCTTTAATACTAACTATCTTGAATCAACCCTTAATTTAACAGTAGAGCAGAGCTCCAAATATTCTCTGCAAAGATACATAGAAAGTAGTTATTTTGATTGTATTTTATTGCAATTTATTGCCTCTTGCTCCATTCATCTGGTTTCTCACTGTAAACCAGTTGTGAGATTCTCCTAATCCATATGTTTAGGCTAAAGTTTCGGCAGCATTTTCAAGAATGACTTTCTGTAACTCTTTTCCCCCCATCAATGAAGTTATATTAGAAGTTTAAAGAGTCCAAAGGATATCTTCTTTGTGCTTTTATAACATAACAGCCTGATGAGAAACTACTGTTAGTCATTAATACTGACTATGCAAAATAAAATAAGCAAATAGAGAAGGAATCATTCAGACCTGTATTTCTGTTTACCTATATGTACACAGAAAAATATATCTAGATAGAAAAGAAGACAATTTTATTTTCAGTGGAGCATAGAGGCATTTCCTGTATTAAACAAAACACTTCTGGAAGCCGTAATGCACCTCAGATAATATTATTAATAAGACACATTATATAACTCCATGACCAAATGCATGCTTTAGCCAAAACTCTTGCATTTGTTTCTAAGCACCCCAAAAGGAGAGGTTAAAAAGACATTGGATCAATTGCTAATGTTCTGATTCATGAATGGGACCCCTGGTTATTGCATTTTGCAATTTAACAGGAGCTGTTCAGAGCTCAATAATTTTGTTATGACAGATTTTCCCAGAATACAGTTTCCTGTTAGAATGAACTTAAAGCTAACCAAAGAGTATGGAATAAGTAGATTAGTTTCCCTGTTTGGCATTCTTCTGATGAATTTCCACTGAGAGTCTGAGAGAAGTTTTAATGTTGAGTATACCATCCTCAGATGTGACAATATCTTCTGTTAATCACAACATCTGAGTGAGAGTCAGCAGTACAAGGCATAAGAAATTGTGATTTATTTTTTTGTATTGCCAAAGAGAAGGTGGTTTATATTTATATAAATATATAAAAATTTTGAAATCCCTGGATCCCACTGAAGTAGGTTCCAAGTGCTTGTATCCTGGTGCACATCCACAAGTAGAGTTGTGGGTTTTGCAGCATTTTTCAGCTGTGCTGCTCTTAAATCTTGCAAGGCAAATACTTAATGTTTTTGTGTGTCATGCATGGCTTTTAATCTGCTATGAATTAATGTATTAGTAAGATAGCACAACGGCAAGGATAGAAGAGGACTGAATGTGTTTGTGCTGACCTGGGTTAAAAAAAAATTCAGAGTTCTGCCAGCATGCTCACACACTCATTTTCTAATTTTTAACTGCTTTCTTCTTTAAGTCATGTACTCGACAGGGCATGTTGCAAGCCATGGTGCTTCACTTCTTTCAAAATAAATCACCATGGGTGTTTGAAGCTAAGAAACTACTTTGATATTCAAGCTTCCTTATTCATATTCCCCTGCATCATCATAATCTGCTCTTATTTGTGGCAAACTCCATTTAATTGAATTAACTGTATATCATCACGCATTTCCTGCTACTGAGTGATTGACTTCTTGTCCCTCAAAGTCAGCACTTCCTTTTGCATTTGTACTGTGAGCTCCTGGGCCACCTAGAGCCAGGTCACTTGGGCAAGTGTTAAAACCCAGACGATGAATTAGAATGGGCCGGAATATGACTGGAAATGGATTTTGCAGATGGCTACATTTTAACAAAGGGTTGTGATATGTCAAAGATAGGAAATTTTATGGGGATTGGAAATCTTACAGCTGCCTAAAGCAGGTGGCCTTAAGCCCCAGCTTAGTTATATTGTGGAAAATTGAGCTCTAGCTTGGTGTTTTTCCATCTGTCCCAGTGTGTTGTGTGCACCTCATGGAAGTCACTTTGGTTATATTGGATCTTACTGTTCCATTTCCTATAGATACTCCCCAAAGACAGTTAATATGTAAAAGCATTCCATTTCTATGTTGTCCAAACCCATGCTTTGCCAGTTGTGTCAGCCATGCTAGATTAGTCTTCTTTTGAGTTTCTGAAATATGCCAGTTCTGAATAATACTTAAAAACACCTCTTTTGTCTTTAGCAAAAACAAGCACTGGACAGCAGTTAAACCAGAATGAAGTGGCAATCCTGCTAAACCTGCTACAGTCTAAAACAAGTGTTAGTTTGGCACAGTTTGCCCAAGTATTGAATATTAAGGTAAACCCAGAGACTCAGCAGCAACTAAATAAAATAAATCTTCCTGCTGGAATTTTGTCAGCAGGTGAAAAACAGTCAGATCAGCAGCAGCAGCCGCCGCCGCCTCCGCCACCACCTCCAGAGCAGGAGCCTCTAAAACAGCCGATGGTCACGCAGCCCCCTGTGCCACCTGCTCAGCTGGGTCAGCCTAAAGTTGAAACTGATGCTGCCCAGGCAGCTGTGCAGAGTGCATTTGCTGTTCTGTTGTCTCAGTTAATAAAGGCTCAGCAAACAAAACAAAAAGATTTTGTGTTGGAGGAGAAGGAAAATGGATCAGGAAATGAAATGTCATTACAACTCAGGCAGCCTCCAGAGCCCGCCACTCCTGTGTCTGTCAGCCGGGACGACGTGGAATCTCCGGCACCTGGCTACCCACATCTGATCAAGTCATTATACATGTCTGCAGGTACTGAAGGCCTTTATTGCTAACCAGCAAATACCTGGAGCATTGGAGATGTAATAGTTTGGGAGGAGAGAATTAACATGTTTGCCATAAGAATCTGTGTGAGTATAGGAGATTAAATTGATTTGGTCACATTTTACATCTGGATCAGAGGATTTGTCTCTTAGTGTAACAGGTGTCATGCAGACGGAGCAAACAATGATACCCAGCCTAAGAGGTACACATGTATTAGTGATGAAATACTGATCATTATTCAGGGGGTTGAGGTTTTCTTAATGGTGAGTGTGATGGAGAAGACAGTGTTTTCTAGCAGATGTAGAGATATAATCTGCCAGTTTTGACTGTGTGTTTAGGTAAAGCTTATTTTGGTGAGACTGTATTTTATTTTGGGTTTTAATGCTGACTAGAGCAGTTCCTTAATGTCAAATTCAGTGGTTACCTCTAACTGTCACACACATGGCTAAAGGTTTCCATTGAGGTCTAGTAGTGGCTTCTGTAGTCTTCCCACAGTTTAGAGCTCTGTTCATCTTTTTGTATTGCAAATTCAGGTTTATTGTGGTAGTTCATGTATTGTTTTGTGGTGTTTGCAGCTGTTGAAAGAAATATTCTGAAGTGCTTTGAGGCTGTTCTTGGAGGGTTTTGGGGGTTTTTTTGAGAGGTGTACTTTTTTAGTTCATGTTTATTTTAAACCTTGAGTTTTGCTGTTCTTTGATAGGATGGCCTTTTGTCCCTTGAGACTTCTATCCCTATCTGCGAATCTTTCCTGATCCCTCTGTGAACTTTTAGTATTTGTGTTGCTTGAGTTTTATTCTGGTTGTTTGGTTTTGATGGAGCTTTTTTAAGGAGCTTGTACTGTTTTTCTTTAACTGACTGCTTTGTAATCTTACTTTAAGGAGTAACCTGCATCATGCTCCTGAGGCAAATGAGCTGTTGCCAAATTTTGTCCAAAATAATCTATATAATTACTGATAAATTTAACTAATAAATTCATGAGAATTGAAGTTAAAAAACCTCTGTTTTTCCAGGAAGGAGTTCTTTTCTTTCTAGTCCTGTTATTTGTATATTTTGTATACTTTTGTTCCAAAGCTTTTCTTTTTCATCTTCTTAGGTCAAGAGGATTTGGGTAGGCAGTCTGAGATGAGGCTTCTGAACCAAACACCGGAGCAGGAACGCCCTCGGATCTTGCCTCCAGACCAGCGTCCCCCCGAGCCACCGGAGCCTCCGCCGCTCACTGATGAAGATCTTGATTATCGGACAGAGAATCAGCATTTGCCTATAAGTAACTCTTCAGGAACAGATCCTCACGCGGGAGTGAAAGCAGCTCTTCTGCAGCTGCTGGCTCAGCATCAAGCTCAGGCGACAACGGAGGAGCCAGTACAAACGAGTGTGGATTATCAGGCTAGAGACTCCTATGTAACAGGCCCAGACTACAAGGATAACTTTGGATCATCGTCCTTCTCATCTGCCTGTTACAGCACTAGCGATGGAATGGGAAGCGGATCATCAGGAGTATTAGAAAGGAGGAGTTTCCTTGGAACCTCAGATATTCAGTCTTTGGATAACTACAGTACTGCTTCATCTCACTCTGGTGCTGCCCCTCCTCCATCAGCCTTTCCAGAATCCTTTCCCAGCTCAGTAACTGGTTATGGAGACATTTACCTCAATGCTGGCCCCATGCTGTTCAGTGGAGATAAAGACCATAGGTTTGAATACAGCCATGGCCCAATCCCGGTTTTGGGGAGCAGCAGTGATGCTTCCACAGGGCCAGAGAGTACGCACTCTTTGCCCACAAAGATGCACAACTATAGCTATGGAAGTAATTTACAGGAAAATCCCACTGGTATCAGCCACATGCATGGACAAACTTGGACTTCTCCTGCCCAAGGACCTGGCTATTCCCAAGGATACAGGGGACACATTAGCACATCTGCAGTGAGAGGGCGAGGCAGAGGATTACCATATTGAGTATCTGTTTCTCCTCAGGCACATCATTTTTATCTGGAAAAACTTTTTTTTTCCCCTAGCTGCAATTTAAAGCAGCAATTCAACAGACTTGAATAATGTTAATTCAACAGCTTTATTTTTATGTGGAAAAGGGTCTTGCATACAGTAGGAAAAATTTAAAAATGCTTACAACTCATGCTGTCTAAAAACTAGATTACTTGATTGTACATGTTCACAAACTCTAGTTCTGACTTTTATTTTGTATTTTGGCAGTTTTAAGTGGATGCTAAATTTAGGGACATCAGCTTTTTATGGCACTCTTTCA
This sequence comes from Edolisoma coerulescens, assembly GCA_013397115.1. Lineage (NCBI taxonomy): Eukaryota > Metazoa > Chordata > Aves > Passeriformes > Campephagidae > Edolisoma > Edolisoma coerulescens. The sequence goes on from VWZW01004383.1 coordinate 42,491, forward strand.
GATCTTCTGAACTATGCACATTTGTGCTTTTTTTGTAAGTTTGGACCAACTTTTATGTAAAAAAAAAAAGAAATTTTACAACAATCAAAGCAGGGCACTGATTTATTTGGTATTTTTCTTTTTACAAAACTACCTTTAGTCAAAGGTCACTGTCAGTCTTTGCACTGCTTTCAGTGTTATTGTGGAAGGTGTACTTCGTGCTCATTTCAGATAATAAAACACAACCTTTCTCTTGATGCAAAATTTTATAAATATTTGGTCAATGTTTTTTTTTTCTTTCAAAAAAAAAGAATGGGTGTTCTGGTAAAATGTTCTCTCCATCTCCCACGCTTGTTTATATAAAAACTGTTTTACTTGAATGGTAAGTGCCTTAACATGTAAGCTTAAGGTCTGCAAGAATTTGAAAGTATTTCATAGATTACTATGAACATAATGCCTAAACCTAGGTAATTAACAAGAGAATTCAGATAATAATAAGAAACGTAACCTTGTGCTGTTTGCTGCACATGGGCCAGTTACTTAGAGACCTGATCTTACCTAGATAAAATTGTAATTTCCAAATTGAACTTCATGAGAAACGTTGAAAGTGAGGAGAAGAGTGAAGAGTGTAGTTTTTCCTCAGCTCCCTGTTGGAGTTGTAGTAAGTGTTTTAGTTCCTCTGCCAAATAAACTATACTTTATATGTCCTTATCAAGTGATGACATAGTTTTTTTCTCTTAAATGTCAACAGCAGTAATTTCTTTACTTTGTGTGAAAAGCTGACACTGTTGTCTTTTTACCCCAAGTGTGGCACTGTAGGAAGTAATCAAAGGAAAAATGACCAGTATTTAAAGCAATGGCAAAATGTTTGACACTAGTTGTAATTCGCTGTAAACTTGTGATTGTGCCAATTAATTGATTTTATATCTGCTATTCCACAGAACATTTTAATATTGGAATTGAGTGTCTCGGAACAACTAAAATTATTATAGTTAAAACTCTTACCAAGAGCCACTCCTCATAGTACTTACAACTTCCAGCATGTTTTTTTTTATTTCCTCTGATAACAAGTGGTCTCTCTCCTGCAGAGAGGAGGTATAGTTATAGTTTGCCTGTACGTAATAGGATGTCTTGAAGCCCATATTGGAAACAATTTTCCAACTGATTATCCAGTTGACAAATCGGTACTTTATGTAACTGAGTGTTTAAATACTACTTTTTAAAAAGTAAAATTTCTACTTACAATATTACAAATGTCTTGTCAATGACTTTTTGGATTTTCAGAAAAGAAGCCAAAGCTGTTGGTGTTTTGTTTTAATTGAAAATCCTGGTTCATATATGGCTAATTCCCACACTGTAGAGCATGGAGAAGCTCCCTTCGCTAACTGTGTAGTGTTTGAGGATCTGGCAGCTGAGGAATGGAGAGAGTCCTGCTGCTTACGCTGTCCCCAAGTCTGCAGTTGCCTTCAATAGACAAAGTAGACATCTGAAAATAAAAGTGGCCAGATCAGTCAAATACTTACAACCTGAACAGCCTGTACTTAAGAAAGGCAAAAGCTTCACATGAATGACAGTGCACTGGACTGTTTTTCCCTTGAGTAAGGACACCCTCATAGCATTTTTCTGCTAGTAAAATTATAAAGACAAAAATCATTAGTGTCATTTAGGTATGGACAGTGTTGGCTAAGGCTCTTTGTTTACTAATCTTTAAAAAACTCAGACCCACAAATATACACAGAGATTTTTTTGGGGGTTTTTTTGTTTGTTTTTTTGGGTTTTTTTAGAATCAAGCAAAATACTTTCAAAGCTTATATGCACTTACTTTCACTAAAGATGTGCAGTCTGGGGTTACTCACCTGCACTTGAAGTGTAACTGCAGGCAATAGTTGGCTAAAAACACAGGTAAGTTCAAATGGAAAGTAGATCTCAGAGGACTAAATTAATTGACTTCCAATACAAAATGCAAGGAAAAAGTTGTGTCTCCTACCTTCCCTTTTGGACGTAAATTTTCAAGTCATTTATTTTGCTTCATTCAATGCAGAGAAGTCAGTCCCCTCTGCATGTGTAAATGACTTCGCAGTTTCCTTATGGGCTGGCAGCACTCTCATACATTGTTCTACGAAAATGGATTTCAGTCTTTGGCCATGCAAAAAACCCCAGTAGCCCCAGCACAAGTAATCCTGACTGTGAGGAGAGAGGAGATGCAATAAACAATTGACTTCTAGATGAATCAGAAACAAAACTCTGGCATGCTGTAGCAGATGAATATTGTACAATGACTTTTCCCCAGCTTAAAGATTAGTAGCCTGTGACTTTGGACACTGTATTTGCCTGGGACAACACTGTTGGGATAATTTGGAGGGAAAGTTAGTGTATTTCCGTATGTGATAACTCTGAAAAGATTGCCTTCTCTGCAACCCAGGGAATCTTCTTGGCTCTTTTGCTGACACGTTTCTTCCTGGGCTGGGTGCAGGTGAGGAGCTCTGCCCTTGAGGGTGTGGCAGGACGATTGGTGCCTGCAGCCACACTCCCCTGGCCTGGAGTTGTGTCTGGGCAGGTTAGCAGCCAGGGAACTGCCTGGATCTAAGGACAGTAGGTCCACATTCATTTGCACCAGACCCGTTTATTACCTGTCAGCATTTCTTTTGAATTAAATCACAGGACAAGGTGCTTGGTGGCATTTTACCCTTACAAGTGAACTCCACTCAGCAGAGGCTGTACTAGTTTGGCATTTTACATCATGTGGCTCTTGCACTTTTGATGCAGTAGTAGGCATTCTGAAAATAGCGTTATTTTTCTGTGGAGCTGTGGCTTTTGTTACTTTCTCCCTCATTCCTTTGGGTTTATGTTTTCTGTGCTGCAATTCCAAAGTGAGCTACAGAGACCTGGATACTACATCAAAAAGTAAGTGTTGTGTGTTTGTGTTTCTAAATTAATGTAGTGAAATACTGTAATAATGGACTATCAAATAGCAAATACTTCATTATTTATGTTAAGTGGTCTTTAGCCATACCAAGAAGAAGAAAGCGAGCACAACTGGACTGCTTATGACCATGACTTAAAACACTTATACTATTGTAATGCTTAAATTCAGCCAAAGGAAAAGGAAACCACTTTCATGGATCACTAGTTGTTGTTATTCTGAACAGAATGAGCAGTGCTAGGGAAGAGGTATAAAAATACATGTATCCTTAAATGTTAATATAATTTCTTGGAAAAATAATTTTAAAATGGCAAACTTCTATATTTTCTTATGTTTGCATAAAACATGGTCTCTGTTAAATTTTCTCCATCCCACAGTAGTGTCAGGTGCTTTCTAGAAGTAGAGGCAATAAGTGCCACGTTGTAAGTTCTTATGGTTTTGAGCGTTCTTCTCCTTTTGCTTGGTGTAGGAGGCAGTTTCAGTTTTGGTGAAGTTGGATGAGTTTGATAGATTATTGTGTGGTAAAAACTGAAGTACTGAAGTAACACAGGATACCTCTTGTCTGCAGGCAAATTAGCTTTTGGACCATGAACTCTGTTTCCAAGAGAGAAAAATGTCAGACATACTACTTGCATTCTTCTTTTCATTAATAAAACACTCAAGTGTTTTACATACAACATTTCTCCAGTCTGTTCTGTTAAAGTGTTTTTTACATGAGGAAATTTTGGCTATTACCCTTCTTGAGAGTTCTGGGATGCTCTTTATTTGCAGAAGTGTGTCATGAAATTAAGGAATCACCAGAAAATTTATTTGAATTCTGTATTTAAAAATAAAATGACCGTGGGTTGACTTAAAATCAAATTAACTTGCTTATCAGGGTAAGAAACTTTATTGCAGGAGTTATTTCGAGACAATTTAAATTGTTATGCTTCAGCTTGCTTACTCTTTGTTATTTTAAGCCATTTGTATATAAAATGTATTGTGCGGCCTGTAAATAAAATACATGAAAATTGAAGTCTTTCATTGTTTTCCCTCTCTGCTTGTCAAATAGCATTTCAAAAGAACATTGGGTTAAACTGAGAATGTTTTCAGTGCATTGAAATTCTGCAAATTATTAATAAAACCCATTTACTGCTGCAGTCCTGTTTAAAAGAAGCCCTCCAGGGACTGGCAGTGTGAGCTTTTGCTGGCAGAGTGGGCGATGTGGGAGCCAAGATGCAGCAGAGGATCCCTTCGAGCACTGATAGTGCCCTGAGAGCAGGCAGAGTGCTGGGACGTGGGTGTGGGACAGGGGCTGAGAAGCTGCTGCTTCAGTTTCTGTGAGCTGCTCAGGATGGTGGGCTATGGACAGCATGACATTTTTTCTTTGCAGTGTCCAAGCAGAGGTGCAGTTAATATTCCTCACCACTGTCTCTTTAAAGAGGATGGTGTGCATGTTAGAAGCAATGGGAAATCAAACCCAAAGAGCCAGGTATTTTCAGTGTCTGGTGAGACACTGTGAATTAAGCCTGGCTTAAGCCAACTGTGCTTTGAATGCCCGAGGCTTTTCTTGCCTTTTTCCTACTGCATTAGTTAATAGAATGAAACCTTGTGAATCTTTCAATAAATGCTATACCTCCATCCAAAAATATGGCACTTGCTGTTATTTTCAGTCCTCTTAAACTTGAGGTTGGGCAGAGTGCTGCTTCATCACTTTGTCATTGATAAAGTCAATAGATGGGCAGTGAAAATGCAGTTGGAAGTTACAGGGGCCAGCAGCAGTTACATAGGTGTCGTTTGACATTTGGTTGGCAAGATGTGTAGCTGCAGCCCACAACATCTCACTTTGTAAACAATACTTTGGTGACAGCTACAATTAAAGCCTGACTTCAGTTCTGGTGACAAGCTCAGGCTGTATTGCATAGGGTGTTGACTCGCACGCAGCAGATCTGGCACTGTGTGTAACCAATTCCAGTTGTCTGCTCAGTTTTTCCCATGCAAGCTGCTATTGCAACTCATAACAAAGCTGTGACAAAGTTGGCTCTGGTTTATGTTGGAGCATGAACCTGAAATGGTTTGAGAATGGTGCGGCATCCCTTTCACTGAGCTCTTACTGCCATAGGGGTAGCCAGCTGTGCAGTAAGGTACCAGTAATAATTCCAGTGGGATCTGCATGTCAATCGATATCCTCAGCTGCAAGTAAAATAGCATCAAGTGAAAGAGGAGACAAGTAACTGCAGAACAGCCTTTATCACCACAGAGCAAGGAATGGGTCTATGAAACTGGTGGCAAGAGAGGAAACCAGTCCCTTCATGTCAAAGCCATGAATTATTGCCTGCTAGCTTTGAAAGAACAATGCAGTTTTGCAGAAATTTCTTTTAAATTACCTGAACCAGGATTAGGTTGCTTCTATTTTTAAGGAATGGCTATAAAACCTGACAGGCCATGTGGATGAACAGGATTAGAGCTACCAAACTCCTCCACCATATGGAAGAAAATGAAAGTTGGAGCACTTCGCAGTTGCAGCAAACATGGGCAGAGAGAACTTCGTTTGACAAATAACGGTAACTGTTGCTTTTCCCAGTCAACTGCATTCACATTGATGGAGCTTGAGGGTTTTGCTTTTAAAGTCATTTACTTGTTATGGCCGCTTATTTTGGGCATTTTTTATTGCTTATGGAGAGAAGGCACAGTCAGAGGAACTTTGAGCCTTAGGGAAATGTTTTTTCTTCAGTTAGAGCAGCCCTCACCAATAGGCAATACTCGAATCATTTCACACAGCACGGCTTCCATTCTTCTCCAGCAGTTCCTCTGGGGGCACTTCGGGCATACTATTGATGTGGCAAATTCTCATAACATGGTGAATGTACCTTCAATAGGACTTTTTGCAAAGAGGCTTTGTGAACCTTTTTTTTTTCAATATTAGGAAATACAGTGTAGAAGAGACATAGCTGGTTAGAAAAGGGAATACTTGAGGCTAAGAATTACAGAAACCAGCCTGGGAGCTTGTGGTACTCCCAAGCAGATCTGGCAGCTGTGTGCTGCCCTTAAGGTAACCGGAGGGAGTAAGTGGTTACTATTTGACTTGTGCAGATAAGTCTCTCTGCTGTAGTCCCTCCTGTGTGCTAGAGTGGGGTGTCAGTTGCTAGAGGACATAGCTGGAAGCAGGTGTTCAATGTGCAGCAATGTCTAACACAGGTTCCTTTTCTCTTTCCTCCTGCAAGCTCTTTTCAGACCTGTTTTACAAATGTGCAAAGCATGTCAACAGGTTCCACCAAGGGGAACACCACACTCTCTACTGCCTTTTGAGGATCTTGGTTTTGCCCAGGTGTCAGTAGTCAGGAAGCACCGATGTCTGCTTGCCCTGCCTTTGGGAGTCTCTCTGAGCATCAATGCCCCACTGCTGCTTTCTCTCATTGCTCTGTCTCCAGGTCACCCTGAGCAAGGAATGGGCTGTATAGAGAACTGAACAGAAGCCTGACTTTAGGAGGCAATTTTCCCTGAACAAGGAGCAAGGAAGAGATTATTACTTATGTATCTAGCAAGGGTATTTTTATTTTCATTCTCCTTCATCCTTACCAACTGCAAAAAAGATCTACAGGAATGGTTTCAAAGCAAGACCTGGTTTAGTGGTATTTTTTTGTTTGTTTTGGTTTGGTTTTTTAAATGTTCTGTTTTTCTTTATTGGTATTGCCCTTCAAAGAGCATTTGGATGTTAGAAACCGCCTGCAAATCAATGTAGGATTGAGGGATTGGGACTTCTGCTTTGCAACTAACCCAGAAGCAAAAAAATACATGGAAGTTACAGAAGAGGAGCAGGCCATTCCCTGCCTTCCTGCACTAGAGTTAAAATTAAAACACATCCCCACACTGGAAAACAAAGGAAGACATGCATAGCGGACAAAAACAGCAGCCAAAGTTATCCATATGCAGTCCTGTAAACTTTCTTGCCCCACAAATACTCTTGAAAACTTGTGTCATCCCTGGGCTGGAATACTTGCCCTCAAGACAAGGAAGGCAGTGGACCTTCTGACTGCTTTCTTTGCAGAACAAAGATTAATTGTGACCATTTTTGAATCCCATTTTTTCTAAAAATTGTTCATGAGGGGGAGGGAGTGGGAATAGACTAAGAACTACAGATGACATGGGAAATGAACAGGAATCTATTAATGCTCTATATGAGAAGTGGAGTAGTAAATAATAGTTAAAAACTTATCTGCAGATGGTTTGGCAGTTCCACATCAGGAAAGTATTACTCTAAACCTGGAAGATTTTAGAAGCTATATACATTTTTCTCCCCAGACTGCTTCTTGTTATGGATTGCAGATCCTGCTGTGAGACTGCCAAGCAAGCACATACGTTTACGCAAGACAGTGAAAGAAGACATGCAGGTAGTAGTAATAATTTTTATTTGCAAACTACTTGCCATTACAATGTTGCCTTTTGGGAATAATGACAAAACAGCCAACAAGTTAAAGAAAACTTTGCAGACCTATTCTATCAGAAATTCAACCCTATTTCAGCTTTTAGCATCAGGTGAATTGGAGATGACCTCTTTCAAATGATCTCCTGCTAAGCTCCAGTTCAGTTTGAGTTTGGGTGTTTCTTGTTAGTCTCAACTGTTAGAATGCAAATTGTTTCTTCACATCCAGGGAAACATTCTGCACACTTTATTTAAGTGCCTGTCATTTGTTGCTACCTTGCAGCCTCTTCCACTTCTTTTTTTTTTTTCTGTTTCATTCCTCAGTTCTATATTAAGGTTTCAGCATTATGGAGCCTTTGTAGTGTAAAAACTATTGCACGATGCAATATAGGAAACTGTAAATCAAAGCACCATCAAAGCACTGAATAAGTACTTCCATCAAGTTCTAAAAATATTGGATTGTTTGAGATGCAGTCCCAATATGAGGCTTCCTCCTGTCTTGGCTAAAGTATGTTTCTGTCTAAATATTTAATCCATGTGACATGTTTGTGGTGGCAAGAGCAGAAGGGGAGTAAGGAGCATCCAACAGAACTAAATATGCTCACTGCGCTCCATAACAAAATAAGGAAGCTGGTAGTTTAAATTTGGGTGAGATCATCAATTTCCTCTACAGAACTGGGAAGAAAAATGCTATGAGAATGAGAGGAATCAGATATATTGACTAAATAAAAATGTTTAAATCCTTCTTCTGACAACAAAAGAGACTGCAGTTAACTGGAAGAAGTCAGGATTTCATATGCAGAATAGAAAGAACATCAAATATAGATGCTTCACTGATACTCAGTTTGAGGGAATTCTTGTGGTTTAAGTGTGATGGATATTTAGAACAGCTCCTGCTGTTTTATGGTGATAAGTGACCAAATTTCTACACAATGCAGAGACAACAGTTTGACAAGACAAAATCAACATGAAAAACATACAAGCACTTGCTCTGCTGTGCAGAGTGTTTAATAGGACAACAGCTCCACCCTTTCCAAGAGAGCACCATTTGGTTGTGTAACGCCTTGACAAGTCATGTAACTCTGTTGAAGGATTTCACAGGACAGGAAAGAGAACACATCCACAGCAGCATTATTAAATTCATCAGCACATAAACAGACCCAACAAATGGGATTAGATTTCTTATTGGTAGGATGCTCCAAAGTGCACCCGGGAAGCTGGCAGCTCCTACTGTTCTTCAGAGCCATTCTAAAACTGTTCCTAGATGGGAAGGCAAAAGCTCCCTCAAGTTGTCATTAAGCACTCTGTAGGTAGTCATAAAAAGCAAGAAATCAGGTTTGTAACACTTGCATTATACACCCTGTGTTTTGCAAAACATCATCTACATCATGTGAAGTATTACATATTGCTGGAACATAAATTCAGCATTTGCACATCTTGACCACTACTAGAAATGCATTAACATTTTTAGGCTTGATTTTCCGTAGCTTTTAAAAAATAAAATGCATGAAAAAACTTATAATTATGGTGACGCTTCTATGCTTTAGAAACTGATAATGTCACTTAAAGCTTCTGTCCAAAAAGAGTCCCCAACCAAAGAACTCTTCAGGACCTGAAGCCTCAACTCTAGAAATCAATTTGTGGATTATTTTTCTGTTTTGAAGCATGGAAAGTTTATTACAATACATTTTACAATACTGTCACAATTGGCTTTCTGACTCATTAATCTGAGAAGCTGAACCACAGGAGATGAGAGAGCAGGTGCTGCACCAGATTAGGCATCAATCAGTTATGAAGATACTCGTCATTAAAAAAAAAAAAATCTTGTTAAATTAATGCCTAGTGAGCTAAAGACTGGTTTGCTCCATGATTATTGCTTTAGAATCTTCCACTGGAAGGGGCTATGCTTCTGATTACAGCATAAACCATTTCCATATGCAGTGAAATTCAATAGTGTAAGTATTCCTTTTTTAAGGAGTTCATGACCTCCATTGCTATGGTGTTGTGAATGAAAACTTAACACTATTATCTTGGGTTGAAATTGTTCCTGCCGTCACTGCAGATTTTAGCTCAGACAAAGGATGAAAACCAAAACCCCTGTTAACTTCAGCAGGGATTTCCATTTAATTCTCCAGTGTCAGAATTTCTCTTTTGAATTGAATGTTGGGGTTTTTTAATAAAACCACCTTCCATGAAAAAAATTATGTGTAATTTTGCATACATATTTTGGCCACAGAAGACTCTCTCCTGGAGAGCTGTGAAACACACAAATATGTAGATTATCAAAGAAATCATGGAAATTCTCATTTATTCGAAGTCCTTGAATGCTTATTCTTTTATTAAGAGCAATGTTTCTGAGTCTACTTGTATTCTCTACAGTACATTTGAAAGGTGCTTGAGGAAATGAAGGGGTTCTTTTCAGAGCTCTATCAGAATCTGGAATATTTAATGAACAGTTATAGCAGAGTGTGAGAGAGATGCTCACAGAATTAAACAGCTACCACGGATCATTAGCGTGTGCTGGAAAACATGACTGACTTTCTGCTGGCATCCTTCCTCCCAGGAAGGCAATGCATTTGAAACTTGATCTGAAAATGTTATTGATGACCCAGCTTTAGGGAATGCAATAGGGAGAGCAGAAAACCAGATTCTCTTCTGCCACTAAACAATAATAAGGCTGAAGCAAGACATCTCTTGGTATTCATTCATTCTCCCATATGCAAAATGCTGGACTAATAACATTATCCTCTCTGAAGACTGATGTGATGCTTAATGAAATACAATTGATGTGCTGGTTTAACTTTGTATTAAAAGCAATGTTTACATCTGTAAGGTGAATTTCTGCTTAGCAGGATACAGGGATTAAAGCTATTTCTACAACTCTGAATCACTGTTCTTCTATTTGCTCACATCTTCCACACTTGCCTGTCTGGAGTAACAGGGAGGCAAAGTAATTAAAAGATGAGCCCTGATTTCTAAATCAGATATAAAGAGGTGTCTTCCTAAGAGAAGCACAAGAGATGGAGAGACTTCCACTAAAATACCACACTTTGCCTTGAAATACTTTTTTTTTAGATAGCAACTCTAGTTTAACAGTCTTCTTACCATAAGTTTACTGTACTTCACAACTTCCCTTATACACTTAAGGTATATAAAAGTTGGACAATTTTGCCCATTTTTAGTATGAAAAAAAAATTTGGTTTGATACTATTTTCAGACAGAATGAGCTGTATTATTAACTTCAAAGTTTAACAAAACTTGTAGCCAGAAGGCCCGTGAAACAGATGTATGAGCCCCAGCACTTCATCTGCCTTTTTTACTAGATAAAGGCATGGAGGGCTGGTGGCTGAAAGTGGCCTGGTCTGGAACTCCCTCTGGGATTCTTTCAATTCTTATGAATTTAAAATAAGGATGAAGTGACAGCAAGCAGATGTCTGTGTTTACATGACTCCAGAACAGTCCTCTCTGGAGAGGAGAGGGAAATTCCAAGAAAAAGCTGTGAATTGTTTTAACTCTTTCCGCCTGGGATACCACAAAGGCAAATCTTTGAATATTAAGGGTCTTTGTTGTGGTTTAAACAAAACTGGTGGTTTTATGTTGGAGTTGCCAGGTGAGGTTCAGACAAAGTTGTGCTGGATTTCATAGGATATGCTTCTCTCTACCACCAACTGATGGACAGTGAGATTTGGGATTTGACAAAATCTATGTAGCATTTCTTAGTAAAAAAGAGTATTTCACTTACTGCTTTAGTTTATGGATACTGAAAAGATCTGTATCCCGTACCTCTTCACAACTCGAATCATCAAAGTTATTAATTTTACTCACTCTTTGGGACTCAATATGTATAGATATTACTTGGAACTTTAAAACCAATTTTTTTTCACCATTTTGAAAGATCCTTAAAACTTGCAACTAGTAAAAAGAAATAATAATAACCAAAACATTCAACAGGACCTCAGGACAAAAATAATGAAGCACGAGTGTGAAAACTGCAGGCAGAAAAAAGCAGCAGACATGTTACAAATTGAAGTACCTTTGTAAATTGCTTTGCAGTTGATGTTGCAACAACAGTATAAAAAAAGATGATCACTGGCAGCTCCCATCCTGAGATTCACTGTTGGAAAAGCTCAATGGAATTAACTTTCTTGTTTCAGCCATCAGCAAGCTTAGTTTGAAACACATTTAAACTTTTCAATCTTAATCTGTCTGATTTGAAAACACTTGTTTCTGCTTTGTCAGTGATAGTTCAGAATGGAAAAATCTTTTTGTGATACAGATAGCCCTGAATAATAAAATGTTTATTTTGTAATAAAATAAATAAATCAATACATTAAAAATAAAAAATAATAATTTATGGGTGGCTTAAGTCACAAAAGAGTGGAAGCCTTTTACGAGAGAAGTATCTGGTCCAAATGAAGTGTCAGCCACAGAAAGCATATGGGAATAGCTGGTGGAAAATGACTCCAGAGCAAATGCAAGTCACAATGCTGTGGAACCTGTGAAGAAACAGAGTAAGGGAATGAAAACAGATCTTACCTTTCTTCAGCTTTCTACTCTTTTGTGTCCCGTATGGGGATACTTGTTACATGTTCTGAACTCTTGCCCATGGTCTGTGCTGATGCTTTGTGATATTACAAATGACTGAGAAAGACTCGTGCAAATGGTGTTTTTGAAGGTGCAGACCCTTCCACTGGATTGTCTCCTTGCCACGAGGTGCTGGAGGGGCAAGTCAGCTGTACTGATGATCATCACCAGGCCTGACACTGGATAACTTATTTTGGGATGCTTACCTAAAAACAGACTGGTTGCTGTTAAAGCCTTGACTAGATGTGTTTCTGCTGCTTTTCTCTAATACATCAATACAGTTGGAATGACACCAAAACCTTGCTTTTTCCTTCTGCTCATCAAAAGGTTTCAAGACTGAAAGCAGTCATTCTGTAGCAGATCTTCTGGCTGTTCAAAAGCTTCTGAAGTAGGATCTAGCACTGAAGTAACTGGCGCTGGACTGAAGTTGAACCATCTTTTTTAACTGGCAATAAATGATTAAGTATATTGAATAAAAAAGGTTCCTAGGCAGACAACCCTTTTATTTCTGCTGCTCACCAAACTCACTTCTCTCAGAAATGCACATCTGCTTTCTTGTCATTCATGGATTTAAAAACAGTAATACATCCTGTGGCTGCTGGAGCAAGAATACCTGATTTTATGCTTTCATGAGGTAGTTCTCCTCCATCTAACTTGTTGTACTATCAACAAGGATCTCCCCAGTGGAAATAAAAGTATTTAAGAGATGGTTGTGTTGGAAAGCTACCAGAAAAAACTGGGATCAATGCAACACTTTCCCTGTGCCTTCTTCTTACACACTTTTTCTGTTGTCTTTTTAGAGTGACTCTGCCTGTTTATTGTTGCTGAATTTGCAATGTTTAACACAGATCTGAGCACCACTTGTCTGCATGTTCAGTAGTGGCCTTTTTTTTTAATCTGCGAAGGGTGGCCACTATGGCAAGGGCATGTCTGTGTTGTACAGTTCTCACTGCACATCTGACAACAAAGTCTACCACTCAACCACTGCAGGCTCATTTAGATGAGTCAGAGGGGATCTGTGTGACTTTACTTGTCAATAGTTTTGTCATCTTCAGCAATGTAAACTAACAGGACCTAAAGTGACTGTGGTGGGTAGTTGGATGACACCCATCCCAAACCCTCCAGCAGAGCCCTGAAGGGTGGAGTGAGCCTATTTCAATGGAAAGGGCGGGGAAGGTATGCTTATTTCCATGGAAAACCAATGCCGAAGAGCCTTAACTAATGGCTGCTGGATGGACAGTACTGAAAAAAAAAAGAGGGGAAAAAAAGAGACAGCAGAAAACTCTCTGGAGAGGAAAAATTAGGTTAAGACTGCCTAAGTTAGCATCTCTGGATAGAGTGGGGTGGGGGGGGTGTGTGTTAAAGAAAAACAACGTACTTTTGGTAGGTCCCTTTAAACTGTTTGCTTGAAATATAAACTACACAAAGCCTTGTGGATATGTAATGCACTAGAATCTACTTTTCAGGCTGTAAGAGGATAGAGATTTAGTTAATGTGTACTGGGATGATCTAATAGCAGAGATAAATGAAACTGGGCTATTACCAGTTGTACATTCACAAAGTACAGACAGTAGCTATTTCCTCCTCATATCACAGCAGTGAGGATGACAGGCTACAGGAGAGCCAATGTATAAAACATGCAGCAACTGTCGCGAGAAGAAATTAAATAGTGTCAGAAAATGCAACCAGATGCAATAGATACCTTGAAAACAGGGATTCAAAGGTTCTTTGCACAAGCTTTCTGTATGCTTGGAATTTTATTTTAGAAGATATTCTAAGTACAGGAACACTGCTGGTAGTGTAAGCTGCCTTCAGTTCCAACAGGGACACAATTTGGCAGTTCATTCATTTGCAAAAAGTTATCACAGTTTCTCAAGCTGTTGCCCATAGTGTGCAGACAGCGTTCTAACATCTGGAAATAAACAACCCAGTAATTTTCCTTAGTGTAATTTGATTGCCATAGTAACCAGGAGGCTATTAAAAATTTACAGCAAGGGCAACAGCCTTAGGAAAGTGCAATGGCAAGTAATCAATAGATTCTTAGTGCCTTCTTATAGTTATTAACTCAAGTTGTACACTTGGACCATTTGCAGAGGTTAATTCTCCCTTTTATCTTTGTGACAACCCCTGAGATTTTCAAATCCTGTTTTTTCTTAGCTTAAAAAAAAGACAAAGAAACCAGATTTCACAGACAAGTGGTGAAGAGTCTCTTCCGCAAACTCAAACGTAGGAATAGTAACATGTTAGTTTCCAACATCTGTTAAGGGAATACAGCTCAAAGCCTTCTTTTACATTAACCTAAAAATCTTCATAAAGACAGACAGGAGGTGGTGGTTTGATTTAAGAACACTGTAATTGCTACTTACAGTCCAATTATTGATACTACTCCCTGGCTGGCATTGGTACTTTTTAAAGCTTATGTTAGCTGTTATTTGTGCTTTAAGCTGTGCAGTCATCCACAGAAGCTATCAATTAGCTTGATTCCTCTTCCCTTGTTTTAACATTAGCTCTGTGATGCTTGAAAAGAGAATGATTTGCATCAGAGTGAAAGAGGTTTTGTTGTTCCCTTTACTGGTATTTACACTAAGAGTTTCATCACCATCATGTTCAGCAGTTTGAACTCATAGGACTTTCCTCACGCATACAACAAAGATTTAAACCCACTGACTCTACAGTAACAGCTTTTGACCACCTTGAATACACAGCAATTAGACTGTGGCAAAATACATACGGATACCAGAAGGTTTAAGTGTAGTTTAATACAGCATCAAACAGCATGATTACTACTACACAGAAGCAGGGTAGTACATGCAGATTTTTGGTGCAGATTATAATAGCAGGAGTGTCAGCAGCATTAAAAAATTCACTCTGGAACTGTACTGGTATGACCCCTTTTAGCTGCAGGAGTTACATTCTTGTATACAAATGTTTACATGAATAGTTCAGAACAGCAGTGTGCAACAGCCACAGATCGATGAACAAAGGGCAGTGGAATTCACCTGTGATTTTACTGCAGAAGATGCTGATGAAATTTAAAATCCAGGATGTGCACTAACCAACCCCCTGATATGGTCTGAACCCCACACAGAGCTGGCGAAGCAAAGTGGCTTACTATCTGTCTCAAAACACCTCCTGGGCCCCAATGCACTGGAATGGCAAAGTCTAGGGGTAACCTCTAGGACAGGAAGGGTGGCCACACACCAAATATCTGCCTGGCTGTCTCTAGCCCAGGAGGCAAAGAGATCATTACATGATTCTTCATCAGTGTGGGCAATCCTCCCTTTTCTCTGCCAGTTCCAAGAAAATAGAAGGATGGCAAGCACCAAGATTTGGGGAAGAGAGAACAAAGTCTTTACTCTTGAGAATTCTAAGAATGAGTTTAATTCATTGCAAGACAGTGTGTGTAAAAACACTCGTACAGATTTGAATTCAGAGCAATTGCTAGGCAGAGGAGTTAACTGCAGTGCTGGTAAAAAACACTGACAGATAAATGGATGATAGAATTTTCAAAGTGTAACATTAGATACTTATACATCCCAGCTGCATGAGCAAATCCTCTGACTTCAGTGAGATTACTCAGAAGCGCAGCTTGAAAACCAAACACACTACAAAAAACCCTTCTTTAGAAGGAAGGTGAACAGCTACTTGTAGAATTTCCATATCATGCATTTTTTAAATGCTCCCCCCTCTGATGTCTAATGAAATCATTTATGTAAACTTAAGAGCACATAAAGATGTCCTTAACAAGAAAAGCAACCTGACTGCAAAAGTAGTTATCCATTCTGCTGACCAAACATATTTTACCTGGTAAGTGTTCCCAGTTTTGACATTAGGGAAATATTACATCTCAATGCATTACTTCTAATTCTAAAGAGGACAGAAACTAGAGTTTGACATGAACTTTTAAAATTCCACTTTAATTGAAATTTTAATATTCTAACTGATTTAACAATTTCAATGTGTGTATTGAGTGCCACAGAAGAATGAATATTCCATATTATAAAGCTGGAATGAAAACCCAAACCTGAAGTTTGAACTATTACAGTGCACATCTTGGGGTAACCACCCACCCAGTGTGTTGCTGCATTACATATGTACTCAGCTGATTTAAGTTCTGTTACTGTCACATCAGCAAAATTTAGGAAGTGATGCAGTTCGCTCTTAAACAGAGGAGGAAATAGCAACAAATGAATTAAATTTTTGCTGGAAGAGTTAGTCACAAGTTATACAACTTCTTTACAACAACTGAAGAGAAAGTCAAATGGACTTGATAAGACAAACACAAGGCAAACAAAACAGAATGGAAAAGTGTATGAACCCAAACTTCTGAAAAATGAGCTAACTTACCTTAAAATCTAAGAAGTCTGTTGAAGAAAGAGCAATGCCCATATACTCAGTGTGTTCATTACAGAAGAATCCCTTCATTAACACAACAAGCACTATTTTGTTTCATGGGCGCATGAAGGAAGGATATATTTTGTGCTTTACATTTTATCATCAAATGCTATTTCCAGAGTCATACTGTTACTATGAAGTGGCTTCATTAACAATGAGGAAGTGATATATCCTCTCTCCATCAGAAACATGTGGGGAAAAACTGTTTGCCATATGGTAAAAAGAAAAAAAAAACTGGTGAGGAGTTAAGTGCTTAAGCTTCCTGGATATGATGGCAAAAAAGGCAAAGCTTAAATTGGCTTTAAGTACATTATATTTATAGTTCTGAACATGTGTTCATGCATTTTACAGCTCTTCAACAATGACAACTTTAAAATTTACTGTAATTGCAGAATTTCTCCCAGAAGCCAGAAAGGTGAATCATTTTTTTAAGATTTTGGTGCTGATTCTTGACCAAATGATTGGAGTCTTTAGCAGTACGATGTACTTAAAATTGCTGGGTCATATCCTGAAGTGCACTGGAGCAGCAGCTTAACAGACGGCATTGTGGAAGGTCTGCATGGATTAAACAGTGCTTCCAGATTATTTCCTCAGTTCTCTTTCTGGAACATTTACCTTCACTGATGTCTGACACCTGGTTCCAGGAGTTAAGAGTTATTACCAGAGGAGTCTGGCTTTGACGCCTGGGTCAAGCGCAATGCCAAAGTGGAAAAATCCATCTTTGCAATGTGCAGGGGCAGCTCATACTGGCTACTGTGTAAGAAGTCCCACCTCTAACAGTCTCTTTTCTCTCAGGAATCCCTTATCTTTCCTTTCTCCCTTCCAAACCCAGACTCTTCTCATGTCCAACTGAGAATATATCATGGCTTCACTCTCTTAAATAAAATCATATGCTTCCCCAAGGTCACCAAATATTGCAAAAAACAAATTGCATTCAATCACATAGGAAATGGTAACAAAAAAAGGTGACTTGGTTAAGGACACTACAACTATTTTTTTTTTTGTGACCTTTAAAGCACCTGGAAAGGTTTAAAAAAAAATAAGTAAAGAAAACTTTACACTTCACTTTTCACAATGACATCGATTAACTTATGTACAAATTCTAAAGCCTACAACTTGTCAAGTCATCTTAGTTTCGCTGGTACCTACTGCAGATAACAATAGTAATAGCTGCCATTTAAGGCACAGTTGTTTTGGTTTTGGGATGAAGATTTAACCATTCTTGATATCCAGCAGAAATTATGTTCTCAGTTCTCTGCAGCAGCTTTTTGGATATAATACTAAAATAACAGGGTCAACTGAGGGAAGACAGAAGTGACATACTTTAAGTTCTGGTCCAAAGAGTACAAGAGACTTAGCACATTTCAACATATTAACCCACACTTACAGTTTGAAGTTGTTCCTGAAGGTGGTGTTGACCTAACACATCTTATGCTGAAACAGATAAAGAGTACAGAGGACTATTCTACCTCAGCAGAAGACAAGTTACTAAGAACAGTTTAATGGGATTCCCTGAGCTTTTCTACCTAACCGTGCCTCAGGACTACAAAAATATATTTTGAGTATGTAAGAAGCTTAAAAGAATACATGAATTTTGAAAACGAAACTAATGGTTTTATTTAACAAAGTTTTTACACTCTACCTTGGCTTAAAAGCCAAGATCAAAAAACAAATAATGGTATGTTCAACAAAAATTTATCTAACTATTGCAGGCTTAACATGGCAAGTTAAGAACACACCTGCAGCTGGAACTATTTCTTTTTTATTTTAGATTATGATATTCACTACTGGATTTAAGCATGGATCTTCCATGTAAAGACAAGCACTGAAAAAACCCAACTCATTGCTTTCCTCTTCAGTATAAAAATATAGCATGTACACACACAAAACAATTCTCCTGGCAATGATGCCAGCTGAAAGTAAAAATAAAAAATAATTGAAAAATATAAAACAGATTAAAAAAAGATGCTATGCATGTAGTAATGTCAAGTGTATAACAAAAACTGCCATTCATTCTGTACTATTCTAGGAGACGGATCCAGAAAGAACATTTGCATTTATTTAAGCTTGATGTTTTATGAGCTTTGAGACTTAAATTGCCATTGGACAGACTTGTTACTATAATCCAGAAATTTCTAATATTGATCCAAATATACAGATTTTAAACACAAAAGCAAATGACTTCAGAATTAGGTTTGTGACTCAAGAGTCAGTTCAACAAATTAAACTTCCCAAAACCAATACATTTGTTTCCTGAGATGCCTAAAAGTCATCTTTCAACTTCACATTACACTGTAATTAACAAAAATTACTATGCACAAAACCAGACATTAACTACAGCATACAAGCACATTTACAGACGTCACCTAATTTCACTGTTGTGAACTACTGTGTTAACGTGTACACCTTAACAAAGCTCCTAAAATATTCTTTATACGTTACAAAACAAGGATTTACAAATCTTTATTTTATTTCCAAGTTATTTCACTCTAAAAATGTTGAAACATAAAAAATACTTCCTAAGAGACTTTACAATAAAAGGCTAACAATCTGGCATGGGAGAGGTAAGTATATGGAAACTTGTTTCAACAGTCACAAATCAGTCGCTGGTGATTAAAGAACACTTTGTTCTTCAGAGCTGGTAGGCACTTCCACATAGCCAGAAATATAGGTTTTCCTACCACTCCTTTTGCCTCCCATACATAAAAATATCCAATGCAGTAAAAAAAAGGTAGGATAAAAGGGTGGACATGTGATGAAATAGAAGTATTATCTAAGGTCTTGATTATTGTTCATCTTGTGTAAGTGTTAAGATTCTGTCCCAAAGTTTTCCTGACAAGATGGAGTTATTTGGCCTTTAAAAGTGTTAGCTGAAATACCTCCCTTTTTTACCAGTACGTGTTGTTTGCTCACTGCTGTATTGCTGGTTTATGTCTGTAACAGAAACTGGCTCTAGGCCAGCCCATGGGTCCTCAAGCATTGAAGGTCTGTAATAGTTTTCCACATCATTAGACACTCTTTTTTCTCTGCCATGCGCTGTACCAAATGGAGTAGATGTCCTGGGTGATCCCTTTGGAAGAAAACCATCAGGTAAAGAAACATTTAATAGTCTAATTCAAACTAAAAGAAAAAAAAAATTAAAAATGTTTCCTTCTACTGTAGTAGAGCTCTGAAGCTGATTATTAATTGTAATTACTACACCTCACTTGCATCTTCCTCAGGAAATATTAACTTTAATGTATTTTACTTATGAGTGATGATTTACCAGGATAAGAAAAAAGCAGCACCACAGTCTTCTCCAAAATACTTGCTTACATCACTCTGGCACATAGCTGCAGAAAAGCAGCTCATGCTATTTTTCATAACTTGTCAACAACATGTCTAAAAAAGGTGAACAACAAAACAGGGAGTTAGAGGCTGAAGAAGAGTTGACAATATTAACAAGAGCAGAAGTCAAATATTAAGTACTTACAGATTGAACACAGTATTGTATAACTGAAATAGCTACAAAGAATTCATTGGGAAAAAATCCTCTTTCAACCAAACTAGTGGTCTGTAAAATTTGAGAACAGATGACTTTATTTTATATACAATCTCAATGTTAATCAGTGATTTAGTGGGTACTGACTTTTGCAGGGAGCTTTTCATATTTCATTTTTTCTTAGGATCAAGGATCACAACAATTGCTTCTGTAAAGCTGCTACAAGTCTGCAGCTTAAAGAGAGCTGTGACATAAAGGAATTCCTAGAATCATTTTCTCCTGTTTCATCCATTGTTCTTCTCCTCAGATTCACTCCTCTAAAAAGTGAGGTTCTGTCTAAAGCTGTATTTATTTAAATTAATTTGTTTTAACCAAAGTTAAACAACCCATACTAGAGATAGACAATAATCTCCAAGCATGCCCATTGCATTCTGCACGGTTGGAACAACAGGATGCCTTGAGGCTGGTTATCAGATTTTGTAAAGCAGGGTAAAAGCACTTGATTAATGGCTGCTTTCCCCAAAGCCCCTGAATTTTTGCATCAGCAGTGATGGTATTTGAATTTGACTAGTAAGCCCTAACAGCGCCTATGTAAATAGATCCCATGAAACAACTTCTGAGCAAAACTGAGAAACGATGCCATAAAGTGAAAGACCCAATGTTTAGCCAGAAGAATAAATTCCACTCAAACAGCTTGAACGTATTTCTGCTAATGTGCTGTGGCAAGAACACATTGATGTGTTTCCAGCAAGAACTTTTCAGGAACTCCTACAGTTTGATGATAATGGATACATGATCAAATGTGGGAACATCCATGTCTTATTTATCGGGCACTTGCTTCTAATGATTCTTTGCAGTTAGGTTATGTAGCTAAGAAGATGATCTCAAAACAGAAGAATTTGTAAAAGGTGGTGAATTACTATACTGTATCAAACCCCATGAGGATCAGAGAATCACCTCAGAATACATCTAAAAAACTTTCTAAGGGACATGGAGTTTCCTAGAGTAAGTAGACATGCTCTAGCAAAAGTGACATTTATGTTATGCACTCACATTAGTAGTGAAACAGCAGTACACAGTGCATTCTGTCCGAAATAAACAAAAAACCGCACCATCTCTAAACCACCACATTTAATGAAGATCTTTTAACTCTGACATTGTAATACAGATTGAATGTGGAGCTTATTTATTGCTGTGTTTAATCTGCAGAAGGCAAAAGAAACCTGAGCTGATATAATGATCTGCAGTACTCGGTGAAGGAGCAAAATAATTCAATGGTAAGGCTCATTTGTATGGATTTATTCAATAACCTTAAATTTCACTACAATATGATGCAGATCATCAGTAACACTGACAT
Organism: Edolisoma coerulescens; assembly: GCA_013397115.1. Taxonomy (NCBI): domain Eukaryota; kingdom Metazoa; phylum Chordata; class Aves; order Passeriformes; family Campephagidae; genus Edolisoma; species Edolisoma coerulescens. The sequence goes on from VWZW01004383.1 coordinate 63,612, forward strand.
TACACTGACATTTTAGCTTTTTTGAAATTTAGGAAATTTATTATCATGTAATACAAGACTGACAGCCTTCAGTACATGTTACATTTAAGCATGTATATTATTCAAGTTTAGAATGCTAGTCATCATATGCTTTTTCCCCTCTGAATTTTTTTTAGGGAAGAAAATTGAAATGTGATTATTCACATTATAGGCCTGCGGAAAAGGAAGACAACCATACCTGTATAAGTGACACCATTCAGTGCAAGAGGCACTATTTGGTACCAAAGACAGCTTAAAAAAACTTTCCATTAGTTGTCACTAATGCCAACAGCCTTTTCTCAATCAACTTTCCTTAAAAAACCAGTCAATCTATTCTCAGTACTTTTTCTCCAGATAACAAATCTCTCTTTAGAGTGAAAAACAGCATCTTTTAGTACTATTCATTAACATGTTACTGAGTGGAGTAATACTACCTTGAAACTAGGGACAATCAATCCTTTTATTAGCTTGCGTCACCTGATGTAATTATAGCTGCTGGCATACGCACAAAACACAAAAATCACAACTGTACCATTTCAAAAGGGTGGCGTTTCTTTGACTTTCTGTAATAATTTTTGATCCACACCACTACATAGCTGCTGCTAGTAGCTAGTTCACTAATTCCTGCTGAGTGTAGGAAATGAAACATTACCACTAAGTGAATTCTAAGTGGAGGTAAGAAATGTAACAAAGACGAATCACAGAATGGTTTGGGCTGGAAGGGACCTTAAAGATCATCTAGTTCCAACCTTCCTCCCGAGGGCAAAGACACCTTCCACTAGTCCAGGTTGCTCAAAGCCCCATCCAGCCTGGCCTTGAACAATGTCTGTGATGGTGCATCCACAACTTCTCTGGGCAACCTGTTCCAGTGTCTCACCACCCTCACAGTAAAGAGTTTCTCCCTAATATCCAATGTAAACCTACTCTCTTACAGTTTAAAGGCATCTTCCCTGTCACTACATGCTCTTGTTTCCACAAATATGTTTTCATGAAATATAAAGCAGAACCACCTCTGTGGAAAAAACAGAAAGTGCTGTTAACTACTGGCCACATAAAGGCTGAGTTAGCCATTTCAAAAGAAGCAAGCTCAGTATGTTTTTCTTCAAGTTTTCTATTTGTTTCAAAGAACGAAAGTCTGCGAGCACAAAATGAGTACAGAATGCTAATGGCATGACATTACTAGAACACTAAAGTAAACATAAACTGTCTTTTGGATTTTCCAATGCAAGTTTAAAGGGCCACTTAAGACTTTCATCTCAAAAGTGACTGTAGCACCATAAATGTCAAAGGCACTGTAGTTCATTTAACAGGATCTACAGAGGAGAGGGGACAATGCACATGCATCACGAGAAATCTGGTACTTAGAAAATGCATAAAGGCCTTCTACCTGAATCTATTTATGGCCTCATGGGCAGAGATCCTTGTCCACATCAAAGCAAATGAGGACTCATGGTTTATGAGACTAACTCCCTCTGTGATTGCCTCTACTGCCCTCCCAGGCAGAACAACTCACGTGTACACACGTAAAAGTGCAGACTCACACATTTCTTCACTCCTGGGCAAAGCTACAGACAATCAATATCCTTTGAGACTCTGAAGGAATTGCCATCAGGCCAGTGCTCCTAAACTACTCACAAGGTCTAAAGAAGGAAAGGGGAGAAGGGAAGATGTTGTGACAGTCTGAGACTGGATTCAAACGTGTACCTCCTTTATGTCATGTTTCTTATCTCAGAATGTAACCTGACTTTATGGCAGGTTTCTCACATCAAGAATGGAGCCTATGAACCTATGGGCGGGGCTCCTGTCCTCAGGTCCTGACATGAAACAGTTCTGACTAAAACTAAAGACAAAAAGATTCCTGCATATTTTTCTGCTCAATTAATTCTAAGGCAGGCTTTGAAACAAAAAAACCTTAATTGAACACCCAAAGAGTGATCTTTTGAAGGGAAATTAGACATCGATGACATAAATTATCCCTCCAGATTCTGCAGCAGAAATGCCATATGCTTGGCTTTTTCAAAAGGCACTGAGGTTAAGCAATCTGTTGGCTTCCACACCGGGAGAGTCTTTGCTATTGTGCTGAAGAAAATGTATACATTTTATAATGATTCCCTTCCACCAATTATGAGATTCCTGAGTTAACTGCATCATAAGAAAAGAACAAAATACTAGTTTTCAATGGACATGTGACAATGCAGTGCAGGCATATTAAGATTTTACTAATTGCTATTAAGATGTGACTTCATTATCATACTTTAATCCTTCAAGTATCAATAAGAGCACAAAAAATTTTATCACTGTACTGCACGTGTCATTTGTTACACTTTGAAGGTTTCTCTAATATTGCATAAAGCCAGTTATATACATAAAGTTGTTATCCTAAAAACTGTCATCCCTGTGTGCATTGCCAGTCATATGCTGCAACTAACACAGCTGAAAAAAAGCTTAACTCACAGAACCTGTTGTTGATGGCTTTCAGGAAAACTATACAAACAGAAGTTTTCAGTGCAATGCAAAGACTTCAAAATGAGAGTCTATTACCGCAACAGATGCTCTCGTTTCTGCTTAAAGGAACCCCAGCTTAATTCGCTTTAACAGAGCACTCCTTTTATCTGTCCGTGTCCCTGAAAACTCCGACTGTGGACAGGGTGTGGATAGGGCAGCTCCCATGATGGAGGACAACACGGTCAAAGTAAAAACACACTGCGCTTCACCACTGCATTAAAGAAAACTGACCAAAGGGAGGCATGTACAGGAGAAAGAGGTGTTTGCTGCCGTTTTGGGCGGTGCCTAGTTCTCTACCTTCACACGCCAGAATATGAAAAAGAAAGCGGCAAAAAGTAAAAGCAAAAGAAAAGCTGCAAAAGAATGCTCTTGTGTCTTCGCAACCCGCCAGGCCTGGGGCTCTCTTCTCTGTCCTCATCTCACAGCTGTTTGTGCTCTGTCCGTCCTCTCTACTGCGGGGGAACGGGCGGGAGGAAAAACTGATGTTGCTCAGTGCGGTTCAAGCCTCGCTCTCCCCTGAAAATCCTGTTGGCGGGTGGATACTGCGCTGGCACAAGCCCTCGACGGGCTACGGGCCCCGCTTAGAAGGAGCATCAACACCTCCCTCCCTCCTTCCTTCCTTCCTTCCCTCCCTCCCCGTGTCCCTCTCCGCCTTGCCCCATACCTGGAAGTGCCTGTGGAAGCCGCCCGGCGAGCGCTTGTGCTGCGGCAGCGGATGCAGAGGCGCTCCGGCCGGGGACGCGCAGCCGTACGGAGCTGGGTACCGGGGACTGACGCTCGGCGGCCTGCGCGGGGTCTGCGCCCCCGGCGAGGGGCTCCCGAAGCGCCTGTGGAATCCGGGACCTCGGGGCGAGAGGCCGCTGCCGTACGGCCCGGGCCGGTAGCCGTAGGGCGGCGTGTGGTGAGGGCTCCCGTAGCCCCGAGGAGAGAGCGGCAGGGGCCCTCCGCCGGAGGGAGGGCTCCGGACGCCGCCGCCCGCGTCGGGAGGTGTCGGTGCGCGGAATCCCGGCCGGTACATGGCCGGGATAGGCCGGGAATGGCGGCGGCGACGGGAGCGGAACCTGTGCAATGGCGGCACCGCCGCATCCGCTCTTTTCTCTTCCCCCGCCTCTTCCCCGCCAGGCGGCCGGCAGGTTCCGGCCTCTAAACGTTCCGTGGCGGGGAGGGCGAGGCGCCGTCTATCCCGCCTGGAAGCGGGAGGGCGGGAGAGAGGGCCCATCAGCTTCACACAGCGGTCTGTGCGCCGACCCCCAGGGATTCTGAGCGTTTTCAAGCTGAAGGGCAGTAATCTGGAGCGAGAGTCTCCGATGATGCCTGGTAACTCAGATGATGAGGCTCACGGCGTTAGTGGGCTGGGCGTGGCTGTCAGCGAATGCCCGCGGTTCTACAGCTGCTAAAAAGCAACGAAATGAACTCCTGTAAAGCAAAGCGAGTGTTTACCTCACATTTCACGTCACTTCAGATATGCTTATTGTGCGCCTTTGTTCTGGAGTCTTTTAATGTCTGAGCCTGCAAATGCTACGTGTTACGGCAGCCCCGATTGAAAACATACACAGAGTGACATTTAAAGAGCACTTTAATGGAAAGGGTTTTCTTCAAAATAATTTTGAACTGTCAACAATTAAGTGAGTGGTAGCTCAAGCAAAGACTTAGACAAACTTGTGGCAAAATGCTCTTTTGTAGGAGAACGTCATATTTAGCACAAAGTAAATTTAACAATGTTATTTATTACCATTCCTGCTCTGTTCTCAGGTATATATTAATGCAAATCCTCAACAACTCTGTAAAAAATAGTAAAGGTTTTTTTTTATTATTATTTATTTCTGTCAGTACAACAAAACACTACTCGCTTTTAGGACATTGCAACATAGGAAAATTAAAAAGGGCTTTCAGAACAGCAGTGAACAAAAGTTAATTATTAAAATAAGCAGAATGTTTATATGCTTTCTATACCAGTCTTGCTTTTCTTTGGCTTTAAACAGGTTTTTTTTCAATGGCAACAACTAACTTTGTATTCTCAGGGAACTCAGCTCCTCACTATGTTATACAATCTCTCTGTGAAAAATGAGGCAATATCTTTTAAATTCTAAAATGGAAAGAGGCTAAACCTGCTCATTTAAAATTTTTTATAATCCTTTAGCCTGGAAGACTATCTGTTTTTATCGTGCACACAAGGAATGCCATGTCTACCCAAGACAGTTTATCAATGTAAGTTACCAAATTATCTGATCTATCTCATTCCAAAAAAGCACAGTTTAATTTAAACCCTTTTCACACCAAATGAGTTAGAAATACATATTGTTGTGCACATGTTGAGTTATACTGGGGTAATTTAGCTCTTTAATTTCTTCTTCTTGACAAATCTTTAAGCATCCATGTAATACTTTTGATAACACGTAGCATGTCCAGTCAACAAATCTGTCATGTGGGTTTTTTCTGTGTTCTTCCCCAGCATTCAGGCAGACTGACATGTGACATTTCTTAAGCCTGTGCTATTCGTAATGCCCGTTTTCAAGCAGTCAGAAGTTTCGGCTGCTTTTGAGATACAGCAGTTGCCTTATCCTCACATGTTTTTCATAAATAAAAGCCAAACCTCTGTTTGGGCTTTTTCATTCTATTAGAGAGACAAGAAGACACCGTGGTGTTCCTGTAACAAGCCTTCTGCTCTGTCCTAACACAGACTAAAAATAGTCTGAGGGTACTTCGTTCAGGGAAGAGTTGCTCAAAGGTCAGTTCAAGCTAACCCTTCTATAGCTATACCCAACTGAAGATACAGCTTACAGTGTAGGTAATATTGCACCTTCAGTGACGGAGAACTGAGGTGTAGGATCTGCCTCGTGCCGGTGAGCGGATGGACTGGCATCCAGTGCGGCTGCCTACCTTGGTAAGTGCCGAAAACCCTTCAGGGTGGTGGGCCGGTATTGTATTTTTATTCCGCCTTGGCAATATTGTATGTCACGGTCTGTATGCCGAACTGGACGTACAAATTTCCAGCCACCAAACAGCGGAATTCCTGCCGCAAACATCTGCAGGACGCCTCCCTGCTTTATGAAGTCCAGCCAGGACTGCTTCATAGGACAGGAGAGGCGCACGCTCCCGCCGCTGCCGCGGAGGGGGAGCGCGGCAACCAGCCGGGACCGGGACTGGGCTCGGGGCCGCCCGCGCGTGCGCACCCCCCGTCCCGAGAGATCCAAGTCTGTCCCGGGAGTGGGAGCGGGAGCGGGAGGGATCGGAGCCGGTGGCGGTGGCGCCTGCGCCGAGCGCTCAATGCTATCTCGAGTGGCGGGGATGCTGCGCGCCGGGCTGGGAAGACGGAGCCGGTGTTGCGGAGGGCTCTGGAGGAGCCCGTGCCCCGCAGCTGCCGGCGGCAGCGCCAGAGCCCTGAGCGCTGCTTCTGCCTCCCCCTCCCCTGGTAGCGGCGGCGGGGCGCGGAGCGGAGGCGCTCCCCCGGCAGGTACCGAGCCGTGCCGCGCCCTCCTCCTCCTCCGCCCCCTCTCTGGCCGCGTCGGGCCCCTCTGTCTGGGTGATCCCGCCGGGCTCGGAGTTGGTGCGGCGGGGGCGGGGATCGGAGCCGCTTCGCTGGGGGGGCGGGCGTGAAACACCTGCGGGAGGTTCCTGCGAGCGGGTGGCGAAGGGGTCCCTGCGCGGCCGTGCTGTGCGGAGCGCAGCCCCTGGGCAGCCTCGGGGGCCTCGGACTTTGCACCGCGGCCGTGCGCGCTGCCCGCAGGACCGCGCCGCTTGTGACACGGAGCGTGTCGGCTCTCCAGGCAGCCTCGGCTAATGGCATGCCCCGCTCCAGGCNNNGCTCTGCTCCTGGCCTGTTTTTTTTTGTAAGGTTACCAAAGGGTCACTGTGTACAGTTGTGCTTTTTAAATTTTTTAAAAGTGAAATTAAATAAACCCAAGCTGCAACAAAGTGATCGTTCTCTGGCTTCAAGTTTCTCTGTTATTAAGTAACATAGAAAAATAGTAACAATAGAGTTGGTGGCACTAGAATCTAGAAGAAGTTTGCAGTTCTGCCTCCCACCATGAATATACCAAGTGTGTCCCGGGCTGGAGTGTACCCACTGACTGTGAATTAGTCCACGGTAGCGATGGACTTGATTGTAACTTACTGCATGGATAAAGTAAAAAGAAATGTGCAAAGTAGAGACAATAGACTTGAGCAGTCATGTCTTCTGGAATTGAAAGTAACTGGAATGGGATCTGTTAATTTGCATTGTTACAAAAATTAATTGGCTCTCTTCTAGGTGCCCTCCTCTGTCACTTACAAGTATTAAGGAATTCTTTTTTGAATATGACACAAGAATTAATTTCTGTTCTATGGAACGATCTCTCTGTTGGTTGCTTATTCATATTGTTAGACTAGGTCAACCTTGGGACAAGCTATTGAACTCAACTAAAGAATGTAAATCATATTCAGAGTGAGGGTCTATTTATTCTTAATCGAGTTATTTATGAAAGATACATATGATAGTCTAATTCACAATAAATTCAAGTATCATGGGAATCGAGAGTTTACACAGAGGATATAGTTAGAGCTGGGAGAGCGATTTTTCATTCAGTCATCAAGTTACTGGTATAAATAAAAGCAAAAATACAAGAGAAAATGTGAGTTTGCATTTTAGAAAATTTAGACTGCTGAGTCAGAATTCTAACGAAGTCTAACTTTGGGTATGTGCCTTCTTAGGAAGCTAGTGATGAAAGGAAAAAACCCAGGAGATGTTTCTAGTAAATGCTGATCAATTCTGATCTCTTGTGTTTGTTTATGACGTGGTTTTGTTTCTTTTTGTTCCTACAATAGATAGCACTCCCTTATTCAGGATTCATGTACCAGAACTGCTGTTTCTCTGATGTCAAAAGGTTACTGTCTACTGCAGTTTTTTCAGCAAATTAGTGTCCCACTGGAATACAAATCTAGCTCCTATTTATTTTTTTTGGTGAACATATGTGTTCTTCTGTTCTGAAGAGACTAACAGGTCTATCCATTTCCTCAATTTTCAAAAGCAAACTTTTGATCTCTCTTCTTTCTTGCATTTCTTCATCATTGTGGACATCTGTTATTGTCTAGCATTAATAAAAAAGAAAAAAAATCACAATGGTCTGTTTGTCTTCAGAACAGCAGTTGCGCTTTCCTATTCTGTTCCAGCTGTGGAAGAGTCCTAATCCCTGAATGGAGTGTTAGATGATGCCATAATGTGAGTGATATGATAATTAGTAAGGGTTCATCAGTTTTAGTTATGCATGAATACATATTTACAGCCTAATCTTAGCACTTTACAGGCTTTTTTGAGAAATATCTTTAAGGATTCCTACAACTTGGCTGCTGGTAGAGAACCTGTTGCTATTGTTCTGGTAGTGTATCCATGAGTAGCCCGAAATATTGGCTCAGGATGAGAATAGGTGAGCTATTAAACAACAAAGTGCAGCTCTAAAAGGCGTGGAAGTAATAAAGGAAGGCGGACCTTTTAAAACTGAAATTATGTCTTTTTAATTTTGGGGGAGCTTCAGTAAAGCTTTTTACATATTTTTGGTAAAAAGAGTAATGTTTTTGTGGAGCAAATGGTGCACCCAGCTTTATGAGACTGAAGTTATACTGGAGGGTCTGTGGTGTTTTCCTGGCACAACTGTTTTCCAACATCTGGAACTCACAGATGTGTGGAGCACTGAAGAGAAGTAGCAGCCTGAGATTTTCCTAAAGGCTTTGAAAGTGCAAAACACATGGCCATTCTAGATGTGCATGTTTTCAACATGCTGCTTGGTCTGCATGTTGTATTAAAGCCCAAAACCTGTTAAATGGAAATCTCCCTGGGGTAATTGGTAACAATGGAGGAAAATTTCTTAAAGATGAACAATGGGATGCAAGTGTCCTCATTGAGAGCAGTACAGTTAATGAAAATATTTTAGCAGAAGCCTTGAATTTCCAATGCTGCTTCAGTTCTCTGTAGCCTTTTTTTATCTCTCTCTTGATGTACACCTCCTTCTTCCCATATGTAGGAAGAAGAGTTATGAGGGTGACTGAAGCATGGTTCAGGTCTAATGGAGGGAATGTGGAGCAGGTGATACAGGCATGCCCTGCTGCATGATATAGGAGATGCACCACACTGCCCTGCAGGCTTTGAATGAATGTGGTTTGTTTGATTCCCACCCCCTCACCCCACCACATGTTTTACATCTTTCTCTTATGGAGACAAGCGCCAAAAAGAGATGCTTGCCACTTGTTAGTATGTGTCATTTTAGTGGTGTTACTGGCCAGGTGCTTTTGTTTTGTGTGTGATATGAGACCACTTTCCAAACAGTAACCAAATGACCATCCACACAGGGTGATGAAGTGTTTGTGTCCCCAGCCTACAATTAAAGACTGAGTGAGAGGAGGGTAACCCAAGGCCACCAAAAAAGTAGTTGGCCAACCTGTGCTCTAGACTGTGAGATTACTTGCTCTGTCTGTGATGTTTATTGCTATTATGATTCAGGTTTCTTAGACCTGGTCAGGTTGGAAAGGGTGAGGGAAAGGAAGAAAGCATTGTGATTTCCTAATAATTATCTTGCATGTGCAGCTGCCATTGAGAGAGTATTTCCTTGGCTCATACATTCTGCCTTAAGTTTTGTAATGGGGATATTCTTTTTCTGTGTGTGTGATGCAAATGGATAGGTCTACACAGGTCAAAACACTTTGTGAGTTCTACTATGCTTCCCATTGGTCTGCTATCCTTACTTTTAGTTTGTGTCATTCTGATGTTGCTTGCTAAAATGCTTTTGTTGTATCTTTCTTCAGATTAGTCTTTAAAAGCTGTTTGAGTGTTTGTAGAAGGCAAATCTAAAGTATTGCTATAAAGTAGCTTTATTGTAGAATTGCTGGGGAGTTAGGTTATGAAATGTCATCCATAAGGTTTTCCAGCTTTGAAAGACTTTACTAATGTAGTATACTCCTAATAACAAGCTTGTTCAGAAAGCTTTATAATCATTTATTAGGGGAGGGAGATGAGGGAGGATGGTGAGAGAGTGTCATAAAAACAACATGGTTTATTTTTTTTTTAAGATCTAAGTCACTGTTTTTTGTTTCCTGTTAGGTGCTAGTAATGTAAAGCCATTGGATGGTGTGAAAATTCTTGATTTAACAAGGTTTGTGTTTTGTCTGTCATTTGTAACAGTGTGTCTAAATGCAAATATTCTGATTTGAAAAGCTAAGAAAACAATTTTTTTTTTTTAATATTAAAGGATTCTTGCGGGGCCATTTGCCACAATGAATTTGGGAGATCTAGGGGCTGAAGTTATCAAAGTGGAAAGACCAGGTAAAATTTTTATTTGTTTATTTTAGATATAATAAGAACTGGATATTATGTGTATGTGTGTGTGTATATATATATATATATATTTATATATAGTAAGGACTTTGGGTAATTAGCTTCTAATTTAATTTTCTGTATTTTTAGCTTAACACAATGGTTTTCTTCTTCCACTCAGCGCATGCACTTCTTATCCAAAGAGTTGCTAAGGATTGGGTAGTGGTAAAAAAATGCTTCATTCTTATGGTATAGCTATGCTTTTTAGTTTGTAAGACCATACAAGAAGAAAAACAAAATTGCATGGCATTCGTGTCATTTTTAGAAATAGTACCCTCACTTGACTCTCAGTTTTATGCATCATTATGCATTTGAGGTGTGTAATTGTGCCATGGCAGCTGTGCATTATGTAATGTATTTTTTCCTTTAAGTTTCCATATTTTAAATTTCCCTCTTTTGGTATTACTAGTTTTGAAACTAGTTGGTGAAAATAATTGAGATACTAAACAATATTACACTCCCTATATTTTATAACATAACAGTCTGTAATAATTTATAACATAAATTGAGGTACTAAACATACTACATTCTCTATATTTTATTTATAATAGGAAATATTGAATGTTTGAACATTTAATGAAACACTGAATATCTAAAAAAGGTTTTGCCGTATCAATCTATAGGTCATCCTTATTTGCTGACCATTGTTATAAAGGTTTTCACTTTTGTGACCAGGCAAAGGTACATCAATTTTGTAATGTCAGATTAGACCGAAACTGGTTGTATTCCAAACATCTAGGTAGTAGGAATGGAGCAATGCCAGCAATTAAGTATGAAGTAATGGGTTTGGAGCTTTGCGTTGTTTGTGATTGAAGGAGAACGGCAGCTTCAGAATTCTAAATTTCAAACATTTTAGAATGTGAGTAATTCTCTCTTTGTGAGAGGATGTCTACTTTCACAGGAGTATTAAACCAAAAAGAACAGTATCCCCACTAATGTTCTACATGGAAAGTATTACTGAAATGTTTGCTTTGAATCACTTAAAGTACTCACACAGAGAAGAGATTGCCCCTGCCCTCCTAAGCATCCTGCTTGAACCAAAATATTCTTTTGAGACATTAAACAGTACAAATGTTGATAAACAATTTATATGTTTGCATAACTTCTGCCACTGTAGATCTTTAATGGCTGTAGACTTTTGTGTTACTGTAGTGTATAGCATAATTATGACAGTGGCTATGAAATATAACACCTAAGGTTCTTCAGCTAGTTTCTGTGTCTATGCTGGTCTTCTGTGTTGCCTCACTGAGGAAAGTTTTCAGTTATGTGAAGCTAACAAGTAGACGAAGTCTAGATATTGAAATAGACACAGGAATGCGCATGCTTCCTAACACTTAGGACAGTGATTGTATCTGAATTTGAATTTAGCTTTAATTCTATTTAAAATAGATTGCTAGTTCTTATGATGTTTAAGAAAAGTTAAAAATTGGAAATTAGGCATAAATGATATGGTGATACCAGTGTCTGCAGCCCATTTAAGGCAGGATTTCTGGAAGAGCTGGAGGTGGGGCACTATAGCAAGTGCTTCTTTTTGTTGGTGTTGTGCAGCATGCACATTAATCAGTTATTGTCTATCAGTGGTATCTTGATGTTGTGTCTGGAGTGTTTCAGGAATAGCTTACTCACCATACAAACTGTGACTTGGTGCAGGCAAGAGCCTCTACTAAATTCTTCAGGATTGACGGAAAGAGTTGCATTGTATCTCTACTTTAAGTTAAAACAAACAAAACTACCAAAAAAGCTCCAACGCCCCTTTTCCCAGCCTCCCCAAGACAACAACCAAAATACCAACCCACAAGTAAAAAAACAACCAAAAAACCTACAAATACACTAGTGGTGTGTGGCTGTATTAGTATTTTAAAGACTAAATGGAATCCCAGCACTAGCAAAAACTTTGTTCACTTTGCTTAATTGCATTCACTTTTAGGTGGTTTTTGATATAAATATCGTAAAATATATATGTTAAACTAATATTTGTCCTGCCTGCTAGATGAAGCTTAGGTGACTTAAATGTAATATTGGAGCAAAGCTTTTTATTCTTTTTATTTGTTTGCTGTGTGATATTGGACAACTATGAATATGTGATGGTATTTCTTTCAGGAGCTGGTGATGACACAAGAGCCTGGGGCCCACCTTTTGCTGGGACAGAAAGTGTTTATTTTCTCAGCGTCAATAGAAATAAAAAGGTAAATGGGGTGTGGAACTGAACTTGTTTTCTGTAATTATAACTGAATATATAACACTTCTTAGTTTGATTCTTAACATATATAATAGAGCAATACTTACATTGACCTAAAGTTATTATGAATACATTTCAGGAGAGAACCCACTAGTTTTTAGAGCACAAAAGACTGCAAATCTCTTGGTGTGGTGCTGTAGGCAGCTTAGGCAAAATGAAAAAGCAAGAGCGCTCCTGGTGGCCTTCAGTTGCTGGTGCTAATTAACTGAAAACGAAACCTGCTGAAAGTAAGGATTATTTTATTTGAGTGATCTTTTTTTCAGGTGCATCAGCTCAGCTGACCTGTGTCAGCTGGCAGCTGGAGCTGGAAGAGTGCTGCCATTATACCACAGTGAGGTTGGCTAAATCTATCTTGTGAAACTTTGGGATTAACATGAAGTTTCATTACATACCTGAATTGTTTAATGGCTTGTTACCATTGGAACAAATGTTTCTCATGTCCCCCTGTGTACTTGCAGTAGTGGGTCCTGTGTAAATATATAGTGAACAGGCTGCACATCTGTCAGACTGGTTTTGGTGCTTGTCTGATCCATTAATGAGGTATAGTTCAGCTTGCTTTGCTGAGAGAATTTTTTTTTTCGGAAGGTGGTGGGCTATGTGTTAAAATTTATTTATCCAGATTAGCTATAGTGTGAAATTTGACTGTTGGTTATGTTTAGAAGAGGCTGATAATCCCTTTCCCATAATTTTTCACATAAATTACTGTTCTATTTTTTTTAATCCCCAGAGTATAGCTATCAACATGAAGGATTCAAAAGGAGTAAAGCTGATCAAAGAGGTAGGTTTTGATAGCATGCAAGGTGTGCTATTTTATATTGTTGTGATCCTGAATAATAAGGATTAAATTCTGCATTTCAAGTATTAATTTGATGATTTAAAAAATCTATGTATGCAGTAGATTTTGTAAATTACCGTATATAGCCTCTGTATTCCATGCTTTTGGACTCAATGTTCAGTGTAACTTCTAATGACTTTAGATTTAAATTTACATGAAAATGTCATCAAAATCTTCAAATGAAATATTGTGAGGAAAAGCCTATTCCTTTCTTGTTACTGCTGCTGTATTTGATCTTGCTGTACTACTGCATTAGAAAGATGGACTGATCTGGTGAAGTCAATGAGCAGTTTAGAGGAGATGCGGTGCTCCAGTAAATGCAGTTTTTTGAATGTTATGGTGTATTCATGACTTGAGTTGCTGTACATCTTTCTGAAAAACATTGTCCTGCAGGTGAAACTTAGTATTTGTTTCTTTTTCAGTATTTGACTTCAGGGTCTTTTAAGGTGATCCATTTCTCTATTTAAAAGTAATAAAAGCATCAAATTTCACATTTTGTGAAACTCATGTTTTGTCATCCCTTTATTTATTATTTGTTGAGAAATGCAAGATCTGCTGCTTGCTAGTGCTGTGTTTTAAGCCCTGCAGTAGTAGCAGCTGTCTTCCGTTACTGTTTGTTTCAGTATCAGTTCCAGTCCCTTTTTCACAGTGAGACTGCGTGTGTCATGCAGTAGGTGGAATTTTTCTGGTAGTATTTTTTTGCTGGGAATATTGCATGAAATGGAAATAGATTAAGTTTCCTGATGCTTTTGATTTGTTAACTATGCAAAGGTACTTCATATGGAAATCTTTGGGGATTATAAGCCAAGGATTCTACAGTGCCTTTTCTTTTTGCAGAACAGAGCCATTTATTGTTGATTTTTTATGGAGCTATATGTTTATCTTCTAAAAAATTTGGAAGCAGAAATTTTCATTTGGAAAAATTTTTCATGATATAACACAGACATCTTTTTGGATAAACTAGGCATATTCTAATTAAGTGCTATAAACATTTTTCCTCTTATGGAAGAAGACTAATTTGTTATATGACCTTTAAAAATGGTGGAAGAAAAACTACTCAAACTACCCACTGACTCCATATGTGTGGGCTGAAGGTATTTGAAGAGTTAAAGGCAGCTGGGCCTATGAGTCAAGATGAGGTGGAGGAAAAAATGGCATCACCTGTTAAATATTTACCACACTAGCTGTAAAAATGAGGAGACTTCCTGTGACGAAGTAATTTCTTGTATTTTCTATGCTTTTTAAAAGTTGCTTTAATAACCACTGTAGCTTTCGGTTCCTTAAATCGATGCCATCCCTATCTGTGATATAGCAACATTGAGAACTGATGAGGCTCTGTTTGTCATGCTACTTGTGGAGTTGTTCAGCATTTTGTTTGATTTTGAGTGATATATTTTGAAAGCATTTGGTGCAGAGGTCTTGACATTCCATTATTCATCTCAAATGGAACTTCTTTTTGGAGTTTTGTCAAAAAGTATGTGTAAAGGGAAGTTATTTATAACGGGCTTTTGTTTTCAGTTGTCTCCTGCTATCATCTGGACGGATGTGTACAGAATTGAGCATTGTTCAGCATTGTATTTGTTACTATGACAAGTAGTGTCCACATCTTTAAAGTAGCTGATGACAAGTATAAGTTGATGTTTGTGACACTGCTTACTCGTACCTAAATATGAGTTGTGTCACCAGTGTAAATGCTACAAAGAAATGTAATAAGGTTATAATTTTTTACCTTTATTAAGAAAGCTATCATGGTTAGAATAGATTTTATTTCCTCATATATATTGTATAGGTGGAAGAGGGCAAATTTCAATTTAGAATCATGTTAAAAACAGGAGTAGAGAGTCTTCAGGTATATGACAAAAGCACAGACTTGATATTTAGTCAGTAGTATCAAGTGAGCTGAAGAAATCTGTTAATCAGGAGTCCTGGCTGCTTTTCATCCTTTGGCACAGCATTTTTTCAAGGGTATATTCTTTCATACATGATTACTTGATTTCCACAAAATTTTTCTTGTGTCTTCTTTATTTCTTTATTCTATGTCACTTGTAGCTCTTTCTTCCCTTTTAATGTTTTTGGCTGACTCTTAACTACCTTCCAAATATTTGTCTGTCTTCCAGAATGAAAATTTTTTTTTTCTCTTCAGTGATTGTATATGTGCCAGTCTCATGCTCTGACATCTTTTTGTAGTATCTCTTTAGAACATTATTTATCAGTTATTGTCAGAAACTCATTTTAAGAACCTTGAGCGTGCTTATCTCCTGTGAATTATTTAGCCTTAACTAACGATCTTTTTTTTTAATTCATGAAGAACTCTCTTCCACTACTTTTAGCTGATAGGTCAATGCGTCCCATGCACTGCTCTCTTGATAAAGCAAACTACTCACATATATATATATATATACACACATATATATATTTGTTTATATGTATGTGTATGCAGAATCTCCTCTGTAGAGTTCTTTTAAAAACCAAAACACACAAAACAATCCCCAAACAAACAACAAACCAAAAAAAAAAAAACCAACAAAAACTTCCAAGAGGTATGCATGGTTTCCTTTACGAAGTTAGTAGCATCATTATTTGTTATTCAGTTTAATGACTACTTTGGCATGAACTGTGCTGTTTTTTATTTCCTGAGGCATAGATGTTGAGCCTATCAGTGTCCTTTCTGGAAGAGATAGTACTGCTACTCAGGTCTGTGTTGTATTGCTCTTTTAGTAGATGTTAAAATACAAGTCATGTTTAGAGGAATTTTAGGGCACAAAGTATGAAATTTTAGTTGACAATGGACTTAAAACTCCACTGAGACTGAAAATCTCTGTGAGTTTTAAGAACATATAGTTTGTTTGGATCAGACTCTGTATCCAGTTTTCCACAATGGCAGAATTGTTGGTTCAGTGAGCATCAGTGCTATATATAGACTGCTGCCTTTATGCATTAAAAACTATTTCCAATAAAGACTTTAGATGCAGAGCTGGCACAGCACTTGTAAGGTGTCTTGAGACCTCCTTTCTCTGAGAGTATGTACCCTGCTAAACTGGGCCCAAGTCGTTATGTCCTCACTTAGCATTGTTACCATTCCACATATGTTGCCCAGTCCAGAAGTATGGTCCTTTTCATGCTATAGTACTGTGTGTCATGCTTTCTTCCTCAGTGGCTCGTAGGAGATGATAATTCTTCAATATAACATGGACAACAACTTTCAACTGTTTTAGGCCATCCAATCACTGTAATTTTCATAGATTATAAAATCACAGTGAAAGCAATACACAAATTGTAACCAATTTCATCTCTTGAATGAATTAGGCTAAAGCTGTAGCATTACCGGTTTGAAAAGTATTTATGTATGAACTGTGATGGATTTAAATAGAAAATAAAACCTCTTTAACTTTATTTTTCATAAGGGCATTGTGATTTCTGTTATGATGACACCACTTTATAGAAGCTTGTCTAATAAACTCTGTATTTAATTGGCTGCATATAGCATTAAGCAATTAATATATCAGTTATTCTTAAAAATGGGTGCACAAATGTGTGTACCTGTCAGGGAATGTTTCTTAAGTTCCTGTGCACTCACACACACACCACACAATTTACCAGGCAAAAAGCCTACAAGTCCTTCAAGCCGTACATCTTTGTTTTAACATGTAGTTCTTGTGCTTCAGGAGTTAACTTGAGTTAGTCTTATTGAAATTTGCATATCTATATCTGCTTATAACTTTTGTAAGAGAGATTGCAATTTAAAGCTGATCAGGGTTATACGTTAGTCTTAACATCAGTAGATTTTTGGACAAGGTCATTCATTTGAAGGCAATGAAAAAAGTCATATTGCTGAGCTTGACAGCACTATTGTATTTGATGTGACTTTAAGATCTAAATTTTAACTTTTTAATTTTAAATGCTGTTTGGCTCCCTATTCTACTTCTACATGTAGGAAGTTGGATATATGGCCTTGTTATGGTAATTGTAATCAATGATTTGAAAATTAAAACCTATTAAAAAAACATTTCTAATAGAGAGAAAACGTGAATGATGGAGATATATCACTTCAATTTTCTTGAGTAAAAGGGGCTAGAAAGAATGTATGTGAAGATTGTTCTGTAAACTATGTCAAGCCTTAGGAAATTAATGTGATACTGATAATATCACTGTTTTGTCCAATCACTTTAGGATTTTGACAGTCTTCTTTCTAGATATGCAGCATCTCTAAGATGTAGTTTGCAGAAATGCACAGTCTAACAAGCAAAAAAAATATTCCTATAAGCTTGTCAATTTTCTTTTGTTAGGAAGACTGGAGCCATTTTGATTAGCAAGATTTTAAAATTAAGTTATATTGGAATTTATTCAACTTTTGGGAGGTAATTAACAGATTTTATTCATCCTTTTCTTTTCTAAAGCTTGCAGCAGCATCTGATGTTTTTGTGGAAAACTTTGTCCCTGGGAAGCTGGCTGAAATGGGTCTAGGTTATGAAGACATTAAAAAGATTGCTCCTCATGTAGTATACTGTTCAATAACAGGTATTTTATTTTCAATTCTTTGTGTTCATTATTTCCTTTATTTCAGTCAAAGTGTTATAAAAGTCATGTGGTTGTATAGAAGTAGGCTACTTGGATGTCAATTCAGACAAATTGAAAATTTAAATGCGTTCAATTCAAAAACAGGTATAGAAAAGCTGTGAGGAAGCAACCATGCCACAACAGCTTAGTAGCTGTTCAGTGTCATTACTATGCCAGCCTGACATGTTCCTATTGATTTCAGAGGAGCCAGGATGGGCTGGCCTCATTGGATTTTGCTTTAAACTAGCTGAAAACTGAGATTTCTTTTCTTTTTTTTCTCTCCCAGCAGTTTTACTGAATCAATTTACATATTGTGTATTTTAAATCTGGTAATCTCAGTGGTTTTTGCTGCCCTGAAGTACCTCTCTCTTCAGAGTTGTGCAGTTACCTGTTCGTGGAAGCTTTATGTGACTTTTTTACAGTCTACTGCTTGGTAACCGAAACAGTGGAAGAGTTGTATGTACTTTATAAAAGCAGGGAAGAATGAAAAGAAAGTAGACATATATATGCAGTTCCTGATATTCATATAAAAATAATTTTAAGTCTGAAAAACTGCTTAAAAAAACTCAAACAAAAACCACCCCCAAAAATCTTAATCAAGCACTAAAATGAAAAGTCTAATATTAAAATGCAATTAAATAACAGCAGAAGTTAGAGATATTTTTAGATGGGTTTAAAATCTTAGTTAGAAACCTGTCTTGCTCCTGAATTTCTGCAGAATAAATGGCTTTGGCTTTTTGGTTACTGGGTATGGATGTCATTTAATAGAAATCAAATAGCTTTTTAGTCTCTTGGGATGTATTTATCATATTTATGTGGCAAATGTCTGAAAATGTCAAGAGCAGAAAGACAATTATATTCAGGGCTTGCTGAGAATCTTTGTTTAAATACCTATTTAGGTTGGTCAGTGGCTAGTTAT
The DNA here is from genome assembly GCA_013397115.1 of Edolisoma coerulescens. Classification (NCBI taxonomy): domain Eukaryota; kingdom Metazoa; phylum Chordata; class Aves; order Passeriformes; family Campephagidae; genus Edolisoma; species Edolisoma coerulescens. The sequence continues at coordinate 82,027 of VWZW01004383.1, forward strand.
TACAATGTTTTTCACATTTGTTTGTGCATATAATCTCACAGCTGGAATTTGTTAAGTGGGTTTGTGTCGCTCTCTTGGACACGAAATAAGCACGCAAGACACAGCTTGTCAGGTCAAAAGCAGCCAGGGCAGCGAGGCCAGAAAAGCCTGACCTCTGCCCTCCGTCGTTTATTTTATATGTTCTTAGAAACCACCGTGGATTGGAGGATGAAGATTTCCTCCTCTCAATCTCTCTGGTCAATGGAAATGTCTATCATACAAAGTTCACCTAGCAAAGGAATGCAAAACAATCCAGGCACGGTTAGCAAAACATGAGCATGTTTACAGAAAGTGCGTGAGAAACGATTCACAGAGATTGCAAGCTGAAGAACTGCAAAATGCAGGGCGACAGGTTTGCATTTTTTTGTTTGCTTTTTTTTTTTGTTTAGTTGCTGTACCCATAATGATGAAAAATAATAAAATTACATCCAAACAATCTGTGTGAGGTACAACACCCTCTCATTATGTGTCAGATGCTCCAGTATCCTAATCAACTTTGTGACTCTGTGCTTGCCTCAGTAAGTCGATGTCTGCCTTGTACTGGGTAGCCTAGAGCTGGGCACAGGACTGCAGACATGGTCTCAACAGTGCTGAGAAGAGGGAAAGGCTCTACCCCACTGGCCTGCTTGACACTCTTCCCAGACAACTGTTGTCCTCTGCTACAAGGATGCATACTTTTGTATGTTTTAAGTGCTCCCTCAACTGAGGGTAACTCTTCCTTGCTGCAGACTTTCCCTCTAGTCTCAGGGACCTAGGACTCCTGAGAGACATCTTTTTTTGGTAAATACTGAGGCAAAAAAGCATTAAATGCATCCACCTTCATGGCCTTTGTTCATTTTGCTGTAGGTCCATGTCTTCCCTAGTCTTCCTTCTACTGATTATTTGCTTGCAGAATCTTTTTGTGTTGCCTTTCATGTCTTTTGCCAAATTCAACTCCAGGTCAGCCTGTGCTGGTGATCAAACAGCATCTCTATACTTCTAGGTCACTTGCCTCTGATTTCACTGCTTGGAAGACAAGTTGGACAAAAATCACACAATCTTGCTGTTGAGAGCTTTGTGTAATGCGTAACTTATAGTTGTGTTCTATAATGGAAAACACATAAGCATTATTCATGGACTATGACAACTTGAAGTTGAAAGTATTTGGGAGGTAAGAGCTAAGTGATGTTTGTCAGGCATCTATAAAGCAACTTGGAATCTTAAATCATGGTTGTTTAAGTCTTGGATACTCAACAGGTGATAAGCAACATCTATTTACGGATGATGCATCTTTTAGGAGTAAAGACATAAGGTCCAGTGGCCTTAAAAAAAAAGTCAGCTCATAAATCCATTGAGTTAAGACAGGAAATACTAAAGCCTCAATCTAAGCATATTAAAAGAAGCAACCAGACTAGGCACAAATGTACATCTGGGACAAAGGGAGCTTGATGGTGGTATGCAGGAAGGCTTTTTTGACACAATCAGGCAGAAAACTGATTTAAGAAGAATTCCCGATTGACTTCTAAAATCTCTGTGATGTGATTCTAGATATTACAATTCCTAACTATTTTGTGCTATGGTTGACTTTGCTGCATTCAAATATGCTTGGGGATTTTTTGGGGTCTTTTTTGGGTTTTTTTTTGTTTTTTTTTGTGAAGAGATGGGAATAGGTATGAGGCTCTTGGACTCGAGGGTCAGGCAAATGATAGTGAAGGTGAAGGTCTATCCGGGGCAAGTCAGTCAGCCAGACACATTACAACTACAGGTGTAAAAAAAGGAGAGGTGATTGTTGTAGGTGACTCCCCTCTGAGGGGAACTGGGAGCCCCGTATACTGACTGGTCCTGTCCCACAGGGAAATCTGCCGCCTCCTTGGGGCCTAAGTAAGAGATATTACTAGAAGTCTCCTTGGACTGGTTCAGCCCTCTGATTGTTACTTAATTCTGGGTGTCCAGGTCAGCAGTGACAACTCCTAGGGCAATCAAAAAGGACTTCAGGGCACTGGGATGACTGGTTGAAGGGATAAGGGCACAGGTGGTGTTTCCCTCAATGCTTTCGGTCACAGGGAAGAATGCTGAAAGAAACAGGAGAACCCTGATCAACACATGGCTTAAAGGCTGGTGCCATTGGTGCAATTTTGGCTTTTTTATCATGGGGTAGTTTGTAGAGTACTAGACTGGCTGCAGGCAAATGAGGCTTGCCTGTCTAAAAGGGTGAAAAGGATTCTAGGCCCGTGAGTTGGCAGGGATGATTGAGAGGGCTTTAAACTTGGTTGGAAGGGGGAAGCAGATGAGACCAGACTTGCTAGAGATAAGCCTGAGGTGGCATGCCTGTGTTGGGGGTAAAATTGATAGCCCAGCTGAAGTGCATCTACATCAGTATGGGTAACAAACAGGAGGAGCTGGAGGCCATTGTGCAGCAGGAAAGTTATGATGTAGTTGCTATCATGGAAATGAAATGGGATGAGGCATGTAAATGGAGTGCTGCAGTAGGTGGCTACAAGCACTTCAGAAGGGACAAGCAAGGAAGGAGAGGTGATGGGGTGGCTCTGTACATTAGGGAATGTTTCAGCTGTGTAGAGCTCAAGGATAATGATGACAAGGTTGAGTATCTATGGGTAAGAATCAGGAGGAAGGCCAACAAGGCAGACATCCTGACCAGAGTCTGTTGTAGACAACCCAACCAGGATGAAGGGATGAATGAACTAGTCTGTAAGCATCTGGCTGATGTTTCACAATTGCTAGCCCTTGTTCTTGTGGGAGACTAACTTGTGGGATGTCTGCCAGAAACTCAACACAGTGGAGAGGAGGCAGTCTAGGAGGTTCCTGCAGTGTGTGGAAGACAACTTCCTGAAACAGCTGGTAAGTGAGCTTAACAAGGGGGGTGCCCCACTAGACCTGCTGTTTACAAACAGAGAAGGGCTGGTGGGAAATGTGGTGGTCAGACGACATCTTTGGCACAGTGACGATAAAATGATAAAGTATTCAATTCTTGGTGAAGTAAGGAAGGGGGTAAGCAAAACCTCTACCTTGGACTTTGGGAGGGTGGACTTTGACCTGTCCAGGACACTGGTTCAGAGTGTTCCTTGGGAAACAGCCCTTAGAAACAAAGGGGTCCGAAAGGCTGGACATACTTTAAGAAGGAAATTGTAAAGGCACAGGAGCAGGCTGTCTCTATGTGCCAAAAGAAGCTGACAGGGAAGAAGACTGGCCTGACTGAATAAGGAGATTTTGCTGGAACTTGGGGAAGAAAAGAGAGTTTAGGAAGAAGTGGCAGGCAACTCCGGAAGAGTACGAGGGTATTATTAGGTCACATAGAAAGAAAATCAGAAAGACAGAAGCTCTTCTAGAACTCAATGCGGCCACCTCTGTGAAAGATAAGAGAAAGTGTTTTTATAAATACATTAACAACAGAAGAATGGCTAAGGAAAATTTCCAACCTTTATTGGATGTAAAGAGGAGCATTGTAACCAAGGGTAAGGCTGAGCAGTTAATGCCTCTTTTGCCTCAGTCTTCAACAGAAAAATGGGTTATCAGCCAGCTCCCTGAACTGGTAGACAGGGACAGGGAGCAGAATAGAACCCCTGTAATCCTGGAGTAATTAGTTTGTGACCTGCTGTGCCAGTTGGACACTCACAAGTGTCTAACAAGTCCATGGGGTGAGAAGGGATTCACCCAAGCGTAGCGAGGGAGCTGACAGAAGAGCTTGCCAAGCTGCTGTCCATCATTTATCATCACTCCTGGCTAACCGGGGAGGTCCCAGACAAGTGGAGGTTGATCAATGTGATGCCCATCCATAAGAAGGGCCAGAAGGAGGATTCAGGGAACTGCAGGCCTGTCAACCTGACCTTGGTGCCCAGGGAAGTTGTGGAACACATTATCTTGAGTGCATTACATTGCATGTAAAGGATAGCCAGGGGATCAGGCCCAGCCAGCCCAGTTTGTGAAAGGCAGGTCCTGTTTGACCAACCTGATCTCCTTTTATGACCAGATGGCCCACCTAGTCGATGGGGGAAGGGCTGTGGATGTGTCTACCTGGACTTCAGCAAAGCCTTTGACACTGTCCCCTGCAGCATTCTCCCAGAGAAGCTGACAGCCCACAGCTTGGACAGGTGCACACTTTCCTGGGTGAAGAACTGGCTGGACAGCTGGGCCCAGAGAGTGGTGGTGAATGGTGCCACATCCATTTTGTGGCTGGTTATGAGTTGGGTTCCTCAGGGTTCGATATTGGGGCCAGTCCTGTTTAATAAAGTTATTGATGATGTGGACAAGGGGATTGGGTGCACCCTCAGTAAGTTTGAGGACGTCACCAAGGTGGGAGGGAGTGTTGGTCTGCTGGAGGGTAGAAATATCTGCAGAAGGTTCTGGTCAGGCTGGATTGATGGGCTGAGGCCAGTGGTGCAAGGTTCAGTAAGGTGAAGTGCCAGGTTCTGCACTTGGGTTGCAACAATCCCCTGCAGCACTACAGGCTGGGGGAAGAGTGGCTGGAAAGCTGCCCAGCAGAAAGGGACCTGGGCATGCTGATTGACAGCAGCTGAACCTGAGCCAGCAGTATGCCCAGGTAGCCAAGAAGCCCAGTCCTGGCATGTATCAAAAATAGTGATTGTCCCTCTGTACTCAGCACTGGCTGGTTCAGCACCTGCTGGGCATTTTGTGTTTGTGGTTACAGTGATAGTAGCCACTGCCCTGTCATGGGTTGGGTTATTTGCCAGATCTTTGAAGTGGTTCAGATGCTGGAGGGCTGCACTCATTGTGATACTGTTTTTGTGTATCCTATTATGTAGGAATTGCTATTTTGTACTGCTTGATGTGAGCCAAATCAGGCTGGGCTTGTCTTCAGAATATATCACATTGGTCATGTGCCGTAAATGGTTCATGTGTGCTATCTGTAATATAACAACACTCGTATGTATTTCATTATTTCTCTTTCTGGATAGTACATAAATTATCATAGAGATGTTATCAGCTTACTTTTTATTTATTATTTACTTTGCCCTCCTTTCTCTAAGCTACAGTATCACCACGAAGTCAAATCAATCCCAGTTCTAGTAGTATATGTTCCTTCTATCCTCCTTTTCTCATCATTTCTGATGGCCTACAAATAACAACACTAAAAAAAAGCAGAGCCATGACAAAAAGGTCTTTCAAGTCTTCATTCAAAAGAACAGAAATTCTTGGTGTTTTAAGGAAGCAACTGTAATTTGTGGATTTTTTTAATGTAGCAAAACACATCTGCTTCCTTTTTTGGTTTTGTGTTTAAGAACAGCTGAAACATTCTGCAAGAAATTTTGAAAGCATTCAAACTTCTCATTCTTGTACAACTTAAAATTCAAGATTTGACTGCATTACATAAAATAATTTTTGTTAATGAAACATATATGGAGGTGACTGATTCAGGTGAATAGTCACGTATTGTATCAGAATATAAAATCTAGGAGACACGTCTCTTAGAAATCAGAAAGTATACTACTTTATAACTTAAAACAGTATTGAGCCATTTTTCTTTAATATGGGAATAATTTTTATGTGGAGTTGCCTCTCTAAATTTTGGACAATTGCAAATAGTAAAATAATGTACCGTGATAGTAAAATGAAATACAATGCAATTTTTTCAGAAAGTCCAGGGTCATATGTAGGTGAAGAGTTTAGACATAGGTATGCCAGAAGCGCTGTCTCTTTTTATGGCATTTTGGAAGTTGTGATTAGCAAACTGAGTTTCTTATTCAAACAGCTCTGATTGAATTTATACAGCTCTGCAGTAAGTGCTGCAGGGTTTTGAGGATTTCCGGGACATTTCCCAATGTTCTTGCTGCTTTGAGTGCACTTGAGCTCCAAATTGCCTGTTCTCACTCACAAGCTGGCTTTGCTTGGCTAGAACTAGTTTAAATATAATATATTATGATAGTTCTGTGGTTGAGATTGGTTTAAGTTTTGGAAAATTGCATGATTAAAGAAAACCATGCACAGGTCACAAGGGAGCGACCATTTCGATATGGTCTGTGTAATGCTCTCACTAGGAAAGTCACAGTTTATTCCTGAACGGGAGGGGGCACTGTTTGAAAGGACAACATGGTTTCCAAATCAAACCACTTTTTTTTTTTTCCTTAGAGCCTCTGAAAGTAATATGTTTTCAAAGAATTTTACAATTTGTTTCTAAATTATGAAAGGTACTCCTCTCAGGTTCTCTACCTCAGCCCTTTGCTCTGCTAATCTACGTGAATTGTGATTACTCTTCTTTTGTGCAGGTTTTTTTACTCCTCCTTTTCTAGGAAGTAATACTTTATATCATATGCAGGTTGCTTTGTATGTTGCTGGTGGTATTGCAAAATCTTGGTTTAGTATTTTATGTCATTTTATTTCTTAGAATATAAATGTGATGCTTAGTTTTCTGCCTTTTAAGGAAATTTTACTCCTGTAAAGACTTATTAGTTTATTTATGCATGAAAGAAATTGGATACCGAATTACAGAATCACAGAATAAGTAAGGTTGAAAGTGTGTCATATGGTCCAACCTCCCTGCTCAAGAAGGGTCATCCTAGAGCACGTGGCACAGGATTGTGTCCTGATGGCAACTGAATATCTCCAGTGAGGGAGACACAACAACCTCTCTGGGCAATCTGTTCCAGTGCTTGGTCACTTGATGGATCTTCCAGTGTATCAGTCTCTGCCCGTTGCCTCTTGTCCTATTCCTTTGCATCACTGAGAATTTGCATCATGGCTCCATCCTCTCAGCACCCCCCATTAAATATTTATACACATTCATGAGGTCTCCTCTCAGTTGCCTCTTCTCAAGGCTGAACAGGCCCAGCTCCCTCAGCCTGTCCTTGTAAGAGAGATGCTTCGGTCCCTTATTCCTCTCCGTTGACCTCCAATGGACCCACTCCAGGAGCTCCATGTCACTCTTGTCCTGAAGAGCCCAGAACCAGACACAGCACTCCAGATGTGGCCTCACCAGGGCTGAGAAGAGGGGCAGGATCACCTCCCTCCACCTGCTGGCAATGCTCTTCCTAAAGCACCTGCGGATACCATTGGCCGCCTTGGCCACAAGGGCTCACTGCTGGCTCCTGGACAGCTTGTTGTCCACCAGGACCCACAGGTCCTTCTCTGCAGAGCTGCTTTCCAGCAGTTTGGCCCCCAGCCTGTACTGGTGCAGGGGATTGATCTTCCCCAGGCTCAGGACCCTGCAACTGCCTTTGTTGAATTTCAGACAGAATTTCTTTCCTGCCCATCTCTCAGTCTTCCAGTTCTTCTCTCCCATCTCTCTCAAGGCCCTCTTGAAGACCATTTTGAAGCCCTCAGGGGTATCAGCCGCTCCTCCCAGCTTTGTGTCACCAGTGAACTTGCTGAGGAGACATCTGCCCCTTCACCCATGTCACTGATGAACAAGCTAAACAATACTGGGCCGAGTAGTGAACCTTGGGAACACCACTTGGGACAGGCCTCCAGCTAGACCCTGTGCCACTGATCATGATTCTTTGGGATCTGTCACTACACATAGCCATAATATAGAAAATCTGCCATGAATATATACTTAGTTTCAACCAAAAGTAACTATGAAAGTAAGTTTTTTGGAATTAGTATTTTAATTAACTTTGTGTTACTGTAATAGTTTATATTTCTTGGAGATTTGCACTCTCTACTCCACAAAACTTAGTCTTAACTCTGAATTTACATACACTTTGACTACGCTAAACTGTTTGTTTGTTGGCAAACAGTATGTTGCTAAAAAGGCAAAAATTAGGTGGAAAGAGTAACAGATATAGAAGTGTTGCAGGTCACCTGAGTTTTCTATGGGTCTGAATCTGGAATTTTTGTATATGTAGCTTTTATTTAATGTACATGAAGTTGTAAAGATACATAAATGAACACATTTCAAAACAGTAAGTCCTCTGTGTCTCTTGAGTGATTCTGCTTAACCTATGAGAAGGAAAGTAGTTCTTCACCCGTTTACATAAGGTTTAGTAATAACTTAACAAGAATTTGGTACTTCCCAGTATCTTGTTCCCTACAGTTAATTGGTAGTGGCTTCTCATGAGAAGATGTAATGTTATAGTTTTGATGCATATCCTACTTTGTGTCTAGTATTTTCACAACAGGAAAGAAAAGCCAACCGCAATGTGTTTTGCTGGGCAAAGGCTAGCCAAAGTGTTCTTCAGATCCTCTAATTTGTGAACTAACTGTGGTAAGATGTGGAATTGCCTTGGATTAGGTACAGTTTTTAGACTCCCTCTTACCAAATGTTTCCGGCCCATAAAATTACACATCACTTTGAGTGTCTGTGTCTTCATGCCTGCACATTCCCATGATGATTGATGTTTTTGTGACTTCTATATGGTTTAAGTCTGGATATAGTTACCTGATACAAACTGATAGATTACCTGCCAAAAAAATTATAGCTCCAGTTTAAAAAAATCATTGGGCAAAATAGTTTCTTGATGGTGTAAATTATTTGTTGATAGCATACTAGTAAAAAATCAAGTTGTATTCAGAAGCTGACTCAGGCAATGGTTGTAGTTGTAACTAAATAATAGCAGCTATATGAATGGTCTTGATCATTAATCTGTTTAACAGTTATTAAAATTTGTGACTGGAAATTGCTAAAAAAAAGTTTTGTGGGCTTTTTCTTTTCTTTGTAATTACAAAAAAGAAAACTGACCCTAAAACTAGGCACAACAATTTGAGGGAAAGAAAAGAAAAAAACAAAAAAGAAGGTTAAAAAACCACCTGCATTGCAAAATGTCTGGTTGAGTCAAATAGCCAGTTCAAGTAGCATGATGTGCAGAATGAATTGGAAATTAGCAGAATTAACCAATAATTAGAGTTATAACTGACTTCAAAGTATATTAAAAGCAGCAAAAATTTGGAGAATGTATTAATTAAGGGATTTGGAAAGTGCAAAAATGAGTATTAAGTGTTGTGGTACCAATATTCAGTAAAAGATGTTCATGGAGAATTTTTCAATAAATGTATTGTTTTCTACTAATGGAAAATAGTGCATGTGCGAAAGAGACATTGTCAGAACAAACTGCGTATCATGCTTCCAGTAGTTCTTAATGTGTTTTAAGAATAAGGAGGGAGGTCTGGAAAATTGTGAACATTATACAGCTCTTAAGCAAACACAAGAATCACAGGTTTGCAAGCCTTGAGGTAGGAGCTTAAGTGCTCACAATGATTGAATAAAGCATTTGGAGGGGAAAAATATAAAATATGCTTTTACCTGAGCTTGATTTGATAAAAATAGAGCCTTCCAGCATTGGAAGAGAAAATCAAGCTTCTCTAATCTGTTAGTTTTTGCATTATGCAGCTGGAAGATGGATGGATTAAAGAGTTGATCTGCCATTTTTTTGATACCTTGAAGTTATCTGTGTGGGCAGTTAAGAGAAGTTAATCAGAATAGATAGAGATAAAATAGTCTGAGACCATTTGTTAATCAGCAGATACACAAATTATTTTTAAGACAAGGTAATTCATTGTCTGTATAAAGGTAATAGAACTTGTGCTATATATTTTGACTGTAGTAAAGTTTTTGATGCTTTTGAGTAATGCTTTCATAGAAAAGCTAGGAAAATGTGAGGTACAAGAAATAAAAAAAAATTGGTTCAAGAGGGATCAGAAGCTCCCTCATAGCTTACTGTAGATATTTCATGATTGAATGGACAAAAATGCTTCAGAACTGATGTTGCTGGGCATTTTTTTTGCATAATATAGGTGATGGATTACGATGTGGATGAGCCCAAAATTCTGATGCCACCATTCTGGTGCTACTGGGGGCTTGTGAGGTTTAGATTTGAGGGGCAGGAGGAACCTGGAGCTGATTTACAGGTAGAAAGCATCACTTTCCTTACAGCCTTATACTGTCCTTTAGAATATTTTCTGGGGGTCTAGCTAACTCTCAGAAGAGTCATGGAGGATTTGCCTCAGGAGCTCTGCTCAGTTTTTCTTACTGAAGCCTGGAATTGGAACCCTTCCTAACAGTCTCTCTGTCAACACAGTCCCATGGACAGTCATGTGATGAAGTCCTAATGTAAAAGGTCCTTTTAGTGGCCTGAGAGCTCTATGCCGCTCTGAAAGACCACAAAGCTGAAGGGAGTTAGCTTATACAACGGGATTAGAATTAAAAATTACCTTGACCATATTGTTTACATAAATAAAAGAGGAAGGGTAGAATTAAAGTCCGGAACAAATACAATTTATTATGCCTAATCAAAAATAGTCAAGTAATTTTAATATAGTATGGGGAGCACTGGGTTAGAAAAGGGTTCTTGGAAGACTTGGTTGTAATGATGGGGAATGATCAAAGTTGAACATGAGTCAATGATGGTATCATTAGATGAAGGACTAGTGTCATACTGGATTATATAAAGATGAATATGGCCTAAAGGACTGTTTCTTTACCCTGCTCCACACTGGTAAGGTTGGAAGGTGAAGTCTAGTTCTGGGTACCACATTTCAAAAACTATGTGGAAAACTGAAGAGAGTTGAGAAAAAAACAATCTATAAGTAAAAACATTGTATATGAAAGGTAGCTTGAAACTCCAGGTTTTTCCTTTAAAAAAATGCTGCTGTGATCCGAAGGAAGTACTGTGGTTGGCCATCTAACCATCTCTTCCTAAAGCATTCTGTACATTTTCACACAGCAGTTCTTAAATGAAGATTCTTATAGTATGTGAAAGCATCAAAAAACCTTGTTTAATGCATAGAATTAGCCAAAATGCTACTTGGAATTCAAAGAATGAGTGTGTTAAGAAAACAAAATCTCAAGAAAAATTTTGGGAGATAGTAATTAAAATAAGAGTTCAGACCTGACAGCTGGAGAAGTGGATTGTGTCTGTTTTCAGAGATTTAAGTAATTGGGACTACAAGTGCAGCATACAAAATGGAAAATGATATGGATATTGAATACTTTTGTGCTTTTCTGCCCTGCACCAATGTGCTGCTTTGTAATTCTCAGTGTAAACTGCATATTTGTGCAGGTTGGTAACTGGTTCCTCGTGCAGTAAAGAACCGGCTTTATGGCATACAGCAGGAGCTCTAAGAGTTTATTATGCCTCTCACGTGCAATCACTCCAATACCTGAGGTGGCCATCAATATATGAGCAAATAGACTGAGGCTTTTAAGACTATATTAATTCTAAATATGATTTTCTTCAAGAATTGGGAACAGTTTTAACTTATATAGCACAAGTATTAAATATTATAAAGCCATAGCCTCATAAAGAAGTTAATTGTTTTGACTGAAAGTTTGCTTGATGTAAATAAAAGCCAAGGAGTTGGTTCCCCTTATGCTTCCAGGCAGTAGAACAGTTTTTCAAACTACCATTCCTTTCTTCCCGCCTTCACCATATGAATAAAGCAACTAAAGAAACTGATAAGACAATTTTAATCTCTATTTGTATTATACAGTGTTTGCAAGCAGAATTCCTACAATTTAATATTTTTTAAAAAACTTAATGCGGAAGAGGTAGAGTTTTGTATTATCTTATAAGTTCAAGATAGCTGATTTCTTTCTAGATATCTAAACAGATTTGTGCCTTGGTCTGAAAAACTAGTCCTATGCTATTTGAGTATTTAAGTTGTGTCAATTTTTCCTTTTGGCTGAGCCATCAAACTAGAAAACTTCAGTGTGAAGAGGGAAAGTGATTGCTTATGTGCAGAAATTAATTGGCAGAAATGCATATATCCAAATACTACTTCAATGATGTCAAAAAAGTACTTTTTCACTACAACTTAGACAAAAAAGAAGTCACTTGTTCCTGTGAATGATGAAATGATTTTTGTTTCTAAGGAAGGAGTCAATCACCACAGCAGTGCATTGGTGTATCAGTGGTGGTTTTAGGTGGTACATAGTTCTGCTGGTAAATTCCCTGAGAGAACTGCTTTGATCTGTTTATGTAGCTTCTTTCCTTTACAGAAGGGAACTTTTGAGGCCAGGCAGACTACATTTATGTGACTTAATAAAGTTGTGTAGAAACAAAAACAAGAGCTCTCTCTAAACCAGCGTGATACATTGGACCTCAAGTATTCTAGCTGCATTGCCTTTGTGGCCTTACTGGTTGAGCCATTTATCATGGTGTAGCAGTATGTACTGTTGATTTCCTCTCAGTACTTCGTTAGGATCGAAAGATAATTTGTGTACATGCAGAACTCTAGGAAGGAAATTCTGGAAATAGATATCCATTGATTTAAAGTGAGGTGGTAGTATGGCTGATGGTTCTGAAAATTGCCCTTAAGTGTCATGTTTTAGGGACTTGATTCATTTTGGCAGTAAGTGTTTAGATAGTTTTGTGCCTCTCCTTTACTCTGTCTTGTGGAAAGTAACCTGTGAAGTCCCAAACCTTGTGCTTGGCACAAGACCCATTCCAAAATAGTCTTCTGTCTTAAGATTGGCACTTTGTGGCCAGTATTTCTTCCCAGGGTAAAGTACTTAGTATATGGAGTATAAACTGCAATCCTAAACACATGAAATTTAATTATTGTAAATGTTAATTATACATAAAATTAAGCAAATATTGTTATAGCCTTCCGCAGTTGTCTGCTTTATTCAGAATTAAGTGATGAGGACCAATGGGAGCTTTTAATTTCTCTTCTTAGCTCATGGTGCCAATTACCATTCTACTGAAACACAGCAACACAAACAGGGCGTACCTTCTGATGGTGTATAAAGAATTTGATCTTAATTTCTGCTGCTTTTGAAGATCTCCTGAATCTTTCCAGCTGTTTGTTTTGCATCAAAGGTGGTCCATCTGCCAGGAGGTGTTTACCTCATGCTTTTCTAGACAAAAACGAAAGCATTAAATAGATCTATTAGACCCAGGGTTATTTTTCCTCTTTACTGGGATTAGTAACATATTTGGTGTTTTTTCTTAATAAAGAGTTGGGTTATTTTGTGTTGATTTCTACTTTTACTGAAAAAAAATCCTGATGGTTCTGATGAAAACTGGGAAACAGTGACACTTACTGCTAATCAGACCTGCAAACAGATGTCAAATAATGGGACTACTTTGAATTACTTCTACTTTTATTGTTCACATATTTTTCATGTTTCTTTTTAAGAACCATATGTTTTAAAAGCCTGATTCGTAGGATTTGAATTTTTTGGCACAGTGTGTTAAAAGTATTGTAATGTTTTTCAAAATATTCAGTTTTCTTTTTGGTTTATTTTTTTGCTTATGTTGTGATTAGGTAAGTTTGAAGTGTCTATTTACCTAAAGTGCCTGAAAATTGCAAAGGTTTTCTGTGTATCTTACCCCTAAGAAGTTGATTTTGGAAATTTTGATTAACTTTATCTACTTAATCAGGAAGACTATCAGCCGCAAACTGTTGGAACTGTTGGGATAGTACTCAAGAGTAGTATTAGGCTTATCCTCTTCGTGTTGTCATCTATCTTTCTCCGTTTCTGGAGACAGAATATGCAGCTAGCTGGTCTTGAGTCTCCATTTATTTTCATATTTCTGTGCTGCTCTATGCTTAAACCCCTTTAAATACGCTTTTACAGCCCCTTTGGACAACATAAGTTGCCAAGAGGTTGCAGAGTAAAATGTGAACAAGCAAGGTTTGACTGAGGTGTGTTGCAGAGCAATTAAGCTTGGTAACTCTTAACTGGAGGAGAAGCAAAATGGACTTGAGTTTGGAGTTTACACTTTTCTAGTGGCGATGGCAACAATGTTTTTTAACCTGTACTATGCACAAAAATGTGTATTCAGTTCCAGAGTGACTGAAATATAAGTATTACAAAGCTGCATTTTAGAGTGTTTTACCATAAAACCAAACTTCAAGATATCTCCTTCTACAGGATTAGTGTAGTTGTGCTGTGTCAAGATGCAGAACCAAAGGTTAATTTTCCTACTTAAAGCACATTCCTGTTGCTGGTGGGTTTATATGTTTTTCTCTACTGCTTGCAAAATTAACATAGACCAAAACACCTCTATTTGAAAGAGGAAGATTCTGTAAAATTCAGCCGGTTGACAAACTTTTTGGAACTGGGCAAGAGGCTGGTTTCTATACTACAGGCTTCTGTCAGCACAGCTGTGCTGGACAGGATTGTGAAGAGGTGCTGATGTTGACTGGTTTAATTGTTTTGGCAGAAGCCATTAGCTTTACATTATTATATTGACGAAACTTTTCTTTTGCTAGTAAAATTGTTCTGCTTGGAGATGTTTCTCTGTAAATGGTTTTGCATTTTAGTATGAAGTGCAAGTTGGTCTGGAAAGCTGCATTTGCCCTATATTTGCAGGGTTTTGCCAGTACTTCTAAAATGCTAAAGGGCTCTGATATTGACACAGACCAAACTTTCAAAGTGTATCAGTAACACAAACAAGTATGAAAAGGATGGAGGCTGAGAGGTGGCACGTTGAAAAAAGGGTTACTGAGAAACATATGGGAGCTGAGAGAATCCCTTTTCTGCTGGTTCTTGATGGTTCCTTGCAGGATTCAGATCTGCTGTACACCTTCAGGGAGGTGGGTGTTTTAGCTGAGTGACACTAAGTCTTCGACTTTTTGCTGCTTCTGTCATCAACACATCAGCAGCAGCTAGAGTGCATTAAATTTTTTTTCCTGTAAATGGTTGCGCTACCCTTTTGCACTGGTATTTAGCATAGCAGGGGTGCTTAGCTGTTTTTTCCACTATTATTTTTTCAGTCACACATAGCCTGAATGTCCAAAATACTGTGAGTTTAGGTACAAGAAACAGTTGAAAACGAGTCCTGTTCTGAAACACTGTGTTCCCATTCTTTGTTCGATATGAAGCATATACAAAGTTTAATGAACCAGTCATAATTCCTCCTTGCTTTAAAATTAAGTATTGACTTCCAGCAGTGCATGAAAGTAATGGTTTTTTTATGCCTTCTCACTCTATTGCTTGTTTTTCCATCTAAGTAGCAGTATTTTGTATAAAATCAAAAACTTCAGAATTTTGGACTCTGTCCTAATGAAGAATACCATATCAGACGGAGAGCCTGGGCGTTGTAAGATTTAACACTTAGTTAGTTTGCAGATTAGACACTGAAAATCCTGGATATGAGAAGCACAGTACAACTGTGAAGACACTTACTGATGGTGTAATGTTTATTTTTCAGTAGCTATTATGCTTGGACTGGTGCCTAGCTAAGTTAACAGAAAGAAAGCTGGAAGACTTTAGGCATCTTCAGAAGCCATGCAGCAGGCTTTTGTAAAGCAGTATTTATTGTGTTTGAGTTATAATAGTCTAAAGAGAAGACACAAGAAAAGATCATGAAATATTTTGTTTGTTATTACTACTCTGCTTGTTTCCAAATGAATTATGTTTTGGGGAATCTCTAGTTTAATGGCATTCTTATCTGCTTTAACTTGTTTTGTTAATCTTTTTTCCTTGCTTGATGGATTTCATGAAGATTGCAGGAGCTTTTCTTTGTTTGGTCTGTTTCATTGTTTCAGTTGGTGAGGTTTTGTGATTTCACCAAAGAAACAAGTATAGCTAATTAAAATGGTGAAAAGATCCAGTGTCTCTGTTGTGCCCTTTCATGGGTATTGTCTGTGGGTGTTGTTAGATTTGTAGGACTGTAAGTAACTGCTGTTGACCTGAAAATGTTTCCCAGTAAGCATATGGTTTTCATTACTTGTGTTTTTAGAATACTGTCATAAAACACTGTCAGTAGCTAGCAAACAGAAAGAAAACAGTTTTCGGTGTAGAAGACACAAACCATTGAAAAATAGCCTGGTTTTTGTCATTTTTAGAAATTAAAATGGTGGCAGTATCTGACACCTTTCCATGTACCTGATTGTTAAAAGCATTTTGTATGCCAGTGTTTATGTCAACAGCTGAAACCCATTGATCTGCAACTTGTCTTGTAGAGAAAACTTTGACATAGGAAGTAGTGAATGTTACTGTGAAGTAAGGGTGTAATGAGAATAGGTTTGTGGATAACCATCTTCTCATAAGTAAAAGCTTTTGTAAAGAGGAAAGAATAATCTGTTATACATGGGAAAAGAAATAACTGTTAAAATTTCTGCAAAAAAAGGTTCCTATTAAACATTTAGAAAAGCTTTCTAACAGAGAGGATGGCTTTCTTTTCCAGGAGTAGAGTCCTTGTGGGTATTGCAAAGTCAGGATGGGGGTAACTAATGCCATTGTGATCGTGTCTTACAGTGACCTCACCACCATTTCAAGAGGAAAATAAGAGGCCAAAATTTTGTAACCTCTTTTACAAGACTACATCTTTCAAAATTATTTTATGCAACTGCAACTGTAAGGTGCTTATTCATATAAAACTATATTCTTTGTAAAATGATAAGGGGTGCTATATATCATGTACCTGCTCAGAACATATAATATATGATTGATGGTCAGTTTCTTTTATTTCTGTCAAATTAAATTCATGATCTTAAAATATATGGGAATGAATTTGTTAATAAATCTAACTTCTTTTAAGATTAAAACTGAAAAGTGTAAATATCTTTACTTCCAGATCACGTATTTTATCATATCTCTTCTGTTTACGTATTTTGTGTGCGTAGACTAAAGAAAACTAAAATCAGGCTCGAAAAATATCACTGAAGTTATTGAAAGGGTTGAAATGACAGCCTGGAATTCTAAGAATATATTGCATTCCATATGACTTAATCCTCTTTGGGAATTAAACTTTATAGATTTGTTTTGAAAAATTTGAGAAATGTTTGGAAAGTTTAAAAAACAATTACATACTGATTTTGAGTTCGTTTGATACACTTTTCCAACTTCAGCCCCTGAGGCACTATGTATTTGATCTTAGAGAGAGAAGTCAGGGTCATAATATGCATTCTCAGCCATGGACCTGCAACCCCCAGGGGAAGTGCTTGGTCAAGATCAGCTCCTTCATTGGACACTGCTGCACAGATTTGTCTGTAACATGTAACTATGTACAGTCACAACAAATGGATGTCTTTTTAGGTAATATCCGCTTTAGAATGAACATAATCTGTTTCAGATGAGAAATAATTAAGTAATTACTTTACGTTTCTGTCATGGGGTCATAGATAATCATGTCCTTTTCAGAGGACTTTTCTGTGGCTATCCTGGAATGACACTGCTTGGCCGTAGCATCATAAGTATTCATAGAAAAAACACCTTGCAGGTACTTCTTAAGTTTACACTATATTCTTCACTATAAGAAGTAACAAAATTATTAGTATCTCTTGAGCTGAAGTCTGGTGTCTTTCTGTTGACTCCTGACTGATTTCCAGATTAGCCAGATATTTCTCACAAATATTTGCTCCCTTACCTTAGTAGTAAGAGTGTGGCAGAGCTGGGTTGGTAGAACAGTCCTAGCAAAGTAGGTGAGGACGCACAGAGGTTAGGACAGACTGCTCGCCTCAGTATTTTATTAATTTCTGTGCAACTTTTGCAACCTGGATGTTCTGGGGAAATGCCATTGCTACACTGCTGGCAGTAATTGACTTCACTATTTTAGTATTAGCTTTCACTATATAAATATTTGTAGTCCTAAGATCAGCTGTATATGTGCCAAGCATGTAACAAGGAGTGAGTTGTTACTTTTAAGAGTGTTCAGCTGGGAATATTTGTGTAAACCCAAAACAGCGATGGGGAATTTGGGTGTCCGTCAGCCTCCTTTAAGGTGGGGAATAAAGTTTGAGTACCTAGTCTCAGTGTCATCTAAAAGCTTTTAATTGAAATTTTGTTTTTGGAAAATGGTCACTGTGACACATTTTATTTCTTAGATCATGTAGAAGAGTGACCCCAGTTAGACTGGGAAGCTGCTTCTGCCTTGAAATTCAGAGAATGACAAGTTAAACTTCTGCTGATTTAGCAAAAAAAAGTGATAGCAGTATCTCTTGAGTAATTGCAGTTTGAGCTATGGAGAGAAGGACTGCTTTCTTGTAACTTGTATTTGGCATATTATAAAGCTAGAAACTATGGCCTAGAAGTTTGCAGGCCTGATTAAAAGCCTTTTGAAAACCAAGCGTGTGTTGTTTGAAATGGTCTGTGGCTGTGTACCAGAAGTGTGGTTGGTGCCTCAAGAGGAGTTGTGTGAGGCTGGGTACCCAGATCACAGGAAAATTGAATGGAGTTGGACAACTGGCAGAGGCTGTTGTTTGTCCTCTTCTAGTCTTTCAGTAGCTAAATCTTAGCATAGTTTTGTATTTGATTTAAAAATTTTGTTTTATCTTTGCCTTCCAACTTATAACACCTGATTTTGTTCAAAAGACAGCATTAGAATGTCTAAATCAACATGTGTAAAAGCAATAAACATTGTACACATTTGCAATCATCAATTGGGAAATGAAATGTTTTTATCAGATTGGTCAGATTTTATGCTTGCTGACCTAAGGCTTATTTTTTTTTAGTATCCTTTCATCTCTCTTGACAGTTTGCTCTGACTTCACCTTTCTTGTATTTGTTCTGATCTCCTCTAAGCCTGCCTATTCAGGAAGTTGTACTTCCTTTCCTTCTGACCAACACATGGCAAGCATTTTCCGAAAGCTGTTACTCGTTTTGCTAACGCATTTGGCAGCTCTGACACTGCAAAGTTTCATATAACGCGTCTGTTAGACTTTGGCTTTTGTCATCGCAGAGAATTGCTTGTGTTCTTCTGCTTGTTTCATTAATCTTTGTTAAGTAAAGATGTAAGCTGTCTTTAATTGAGTATTTTCTTTTGGCAGTAGAACAAGCCAAAAGGTGTTTCTCATTAATTTGTTATTCAGCAGGGATAGCCATCTATCTGGATTGAATTTGTGACAATGTTTAGTTCCTATTTGTAGAAATGTCTATGTTGAACATATTTTTCTAAGTTTTGCTCAGAATATCCTATACAGCCTGACTTTGTAACATTGTTTGTCGTGTGGGAATTGAACTACAGGGAATTAGTCTGTGTTGACAACATGTCTCCGTGTTGGTTTTTCCTATCCTTTTAGTACAATGTGTTTTATATTTGACCTTATAAAGTTTTATCATGCTATTGAATCATGAAGAAGTGCAGAAATTATGGCTTTTGGTTTTCTCTGGCATGTGATATAAATATTTTGAACACAGGTCATAAGGAGAAATGCTGACCTTTCTTTTTATGACACAGAAAGTCATACTCAGGCTGTCTTGTAGATTTAATTTTGAGACTATCATTAGCTTGAAAGCACATTTTATTGAAAAAGTGAGAGTAGCAATTTCAGGTGTTGAATGAGTTTTCATTCCCCTGTTTCCAGTTTCTGTGCTTGTAGTAATTTTGTGAGATCTACTTCTTTCTCAGTTGTTTTTTTGAAGGTGCAAACTGTTTATGACCCACTATCCTGGGCTGTTAAATTTCATGGAATGCAAATCAAATGCACAAAAAGCTGAGAAATGTAGAAACATTTTTGTTAGTCTTCATAAAAATCACAAGTGAATCTAAACTAACTTACGTAAAAATACTTCTTTTAAAGTGATTGTCCTTAAAGTGATGATATTGCAACACATTAGTGCCTGTTTATCCCAGATGCTTTCAGGCAGCTCCTAGCCAAAATGAATTGTTTTTTATGCATGTTAGGAGTTCTGTCATCATATCATCAGTAACTCCTAGGCAAGGAAATGGGGTGTCCAAATGTGTGTTCAGTACACATCTTGGAATAGCATAGAATCTACAGACACATGAAACTTTGTCTGGGACAAAGTTGTTTAATTGGTTTGTCTGCTTTCTTAAAATTTATGAAGAATGTCTGACATAAATGTATCTAAAAATCCCACTGTCATCTGGCAAAAATGACGTGAAGCTATGTTGCAGCTTACATGGTATTAGAAAGCTAAACCTGTAAGGCCACATTAGTCTGTGTTTCTAACAGAGTTCTTTCTGGAAACATGTTTGGGTTGGGGTCTTTTTTGCTAGCATTTTTAAATTTAATGTGGGGTTTTTGAGCATTTGGCAATTTGGGTAGCAACACTTTTGTGCAGTCCAGCAACTTTTACTGTTATTACTTTCTTCGTAATCTTCAGCCTGACCTTTCTCACTTCATAATATTTATTTCTGTGTCTCAGAACAGAATCATTTAGAGTGGATTGTAAAGCAAATTATGTCTCTCTTATGTGATAAATATATTGACCATTTTAAAGTGGATAAACTAGCAGTAGTTTGTTATGACATGTTATTTTTTGCCCCAGACTTTTGTCCCATATGATGCCTGAAAATGTTATAATTTTTCCTGTGCTGTGTTCCAAACCATGAGTGCCATCACATGGCTCCTGCACACTAAGCCCAGAACTAGAAGCTTTGTTGAGCTTTTAGTAACTTCCATGTTTCAGAATAATTGGCCCCCTTTCATCACAGAGGAATGCCACACCAACCCTAGAGAACTAGCTAAGATTTAGTTGCCATTGAAGAATGTCTCTTTTTTT
>VWZW01004383.1:102378-116704 GCA_013397115.1 Edolisoma coerulescens
TTTTTTTTTTTTGATATGTGTGTCTGATTTAACTAGAAAAATCTGGGAGAAAGAAATACTTTTAGTCTTTCCACTTGTCAGGAATTGTGGTGTGTTAATACCAAAGTAATTTAATCAGACAATAGCAGCAATCTCACTCTTAGATTTTGTTGGAATGTGTATATATTGCCAATATTCACAGGAAATTTAAATGATTCAATTAATTTTACCAAATGAATTTTCAGTCAGCTTCAATTAGTGTCTTGCATAAAGTTACTTCTGTAATGCCCCTAGCTAGTGATGAGTATCTTACTGCTATTATAATTGACTCTTTATCTTGATATCATTATTTTTCAGTATTCCTAGATAAATATTTTTAGGCACCTTAAGTCTTCTCTTGTTGCTCCGTGTCAAAGGTTTGGCCATCAAACAGCTGGAGACTTTTTAGAATACCTGTGAGCTGCATTATTCCAGATTAGCCACCTTATTTTATAAAACTTTAATTGTCATATTTATCCAAATATTAAAAGAAAAGTAGATGCAGGAAAAGAGAGATATCGATTTTTTTATGTCACATTAAGCATGTCTCATTTTGAATATTCATCCACTATGTTATGCTGCAGACTAACAAAGAGTGATTGTGGAGATCTTGGTCAAGAAAATTCTTTAGAACTTTTCAGATGCAAATTTGTATTTACTGGCTCTATTTAGCATCCTCTGTTTTTCAGAACTTTCCAAGTGGTTAAAGTCTCTTTCTTCATTCTTGTTTGAGCTAGGGGTACAGGATTGCTGGTGGAAAGCTGTGGTATTTGCTTTGTAAATGCCTCCAGTAAAGGCCCATGTTTCCCTTAAGCTGACACAAAGTAGCCAGTGCCAGTTCTTTCATACTTCTCATACCCAGTTAATTTTTCTTGGTCACAAAAAGCTTCAAAGAGTAAAGGTTTCTACACTTTCTTATGTAGAAGATAGACTTGGCTGCAGGGTCAGAACAGGAAAATTTAGGTGTGACTATGCTGAATAAGCAAATAGTCCTTTAGTGGTTGTAATCAGTGGCACAGGGTCTAGCTGGAGGCCTGTCCCAAGTGGTGTTCCCAAGGTTCACTACTCGGCCCAGTATTGTTTAGCTTGTTCATCAGTGACATGGGTGAAGGGGCAGATGTCTCCTCAGCAAGTTCACTGGTGACACAAAGCTGGGAGGAGCGGCTGATACCCCTGAGGGCTTCAAAATGGTCTTCAAGAGGGCCTTGAGAGAGATGGGAGAGAAGAACTGGAAGACTGAGAGATGGGCAGGAAAGAAATTCTGTCTGAAATTCAACAAAGGCAGTTGCAGGGTCCTGAGCCTGGGGAAGATCAATCCCCTGCACCAGTACAGGCTGGGGGCCAAACTGCTGGAAAGCAGCTCTGCAGAGAAGGACCTGTGGGTCCTGGTGGACAACAAGCTGTCCAGGAGCCAGCAGTGAGCCCTTGTGGCCAAGGCGGCCAATGGTATCCGCAGGTGCTTTAGGAAGAGCATTGCCAGCAGGTGGAGGGAGGTGATCCTGCCCCTCTTCTCAGCCCTGGTGAGGCCACATCTGGAGTGCTGTGTCTGGTTCTGGGCTCTTCAGGACAAGAGTGACATGGAGCTCCTGGAGTGGGTCCATTGGAGGGCTATAAAGGTGATTAAGGGACTGGAGCATCTCTCTTACAAGGACAGACTGAGGGAGCTGGGCCTGTTCAGCCTCAAGAAGAGGCAACTGAGAGGGAACTTCATTAATGTCTCTAAGCACCTGAAGGGGGGATGCCAGGAGGATGGAGCCAGGCTCTTGATGGTGCCAAGCAACAGGACAAGAGGCAATGGGAAGAAATTGATACACAGAGAGTTCTCCCTGAATATGAGGAACACAGCATTACTGTGCTGGTGACCAAGCACTGGAAAAAATTGCCCAGAAAGGGTGTTGAGTTACCCTCACTGAAGATATTCAAGAACCATCTGGACACAATCCTGTGCCATGTGCTCTAAGATGACCCTGCTTAAGCAGGGAGGTTGGACAAGATGACCGACTGTGGTCCCTTCCGACCCCACCCATTCTGTGATTCTGTGTGATTCTCTGTTTCCAGCAATTTCAAAAGCTTGCTATGCAGATTAAATAATGCTTTGACAATGACAATTTTTAGGAAGCACTTGGAGATCTAACTGGGGGTTATTGTCTTGTACTCAGTTTGATTGTGAAACTGATGTACATTTTTCAGTAGAGAACACTGGCTCATACTGCAATGATTTTGAATTCTAGACACATGAGGATGTGACAGGTATCAGAAGAAATCATGTCTTCCTACTGCAAGGTATAGAATGGGGATTTGGGGAGCTGAATAGGGGTTTAGTGTGGTGCAACTTTCTTTTGTTCCCTGCAGATTCTGTTTTACACAAATCTAAAGCTTTACATAAGATTTGGAATCTAGGCAGCTGCCTGGCAAGCTGAAATGATTTAGAAAACAGTTTTATTAAATTAAATTTAAAATTCTTTTGTCTCTCTGAAATATATTCCCCAAAATAAAAATACCTTCACTGGACTTAAGGATCTAAAATAAATTCTTTACTGGTAGAGACTATTTAAATATTGACCGTAGGTTATGGTGATAAACTGCACTAAAGGGGAGCAGGAGTGTAATCAGTAGCCTTCTCTTACCTTCTGAGACCATCACTGTTAAATCTATTCTCTCTGTATTCAACTGGGATTATCTTTTTACCCTACAGTATTTTTCATTGTGTCTAAACTTTAAACCACTAACTACATTTTATTTAACAGGAGCCTATATATAGGTTTGAGGGTGTAGTTGCAAATCTATGCTTTTCATATTGAACTAAGTATGAGAGAACACAAGGTATTTGGACAAACATAAACTTTAGGTGGCATTTTTATCTTTAAGGAGTTATTTTATGTGCTTATATATATAGATAGGTACACATGTATATGTACATATGTATGTATGTGTATATATAACAGTTAGTGTAAAATCTGGGTGCCAGGCTGAATATTTTCTGAATGTAATTTTGGACTCTTCTTCAAGCTTTTTGTGTTTGTTTTCTTTGTTATTTCTAAAACATCTGCACTGCTCCATTGACCTGCATTGTTTACCAGAATGTTCAGTCTTTGATTTTTGTCTGTATAATGAGATCTTTCATTTTTAGCAATAGCTATTTCTCGCTTAACTCTACTTTTTCCTCCAGGTATCTTGTATATCCATAGTTCTTGGGGCAAACCTTTTCTAATGACAACAGATTTTGTCCCTACACTAGCTTTGTCCACTCAGAATTCAGATCAAAAGCAGAATTATATGTTTTTTTCTTTTTAATCTATTGTGACCTATGAAGACTAATTAAACACTCTGTAGAAGTTCTAATTTTAATGAGAAAGCCATTAAATGATAGCTTTTATTTCGAAACCTGGCTGTTAAAATGTGTGGAAAGGAGTTAAAAAATTTTATTTCTGAAACTACTCTAGAAAAATGCAGGTCTTGTTGCCTGTCACGTTTCCTGAATTCAGTGTTTGAGGGATGGATGTTTGTCCTTACCAGAAGAGCATTGCAAAGCATTGTATAGTTGTTCTGTCTACATACTAAATGTTTAATTTTCAGATGTTTGCTGTTTATGAAAACATTTGTGTGAGTAGATGTGTTGAGATGTCTTTTCTTTGTTAATAATTTAGGCCAGTACGTAGTTTCTCACTTACTTCAATATGCTTTTCACTATTCAATTAAAGTTGTTTTGAGTACTTTTTTTTATTGAGCAAGATTTTGTTTTTGAAGTGGCCCCACACACTTAACTGGTTTTAATTCTACAGTTCATTCCAATGAGATAGTGGTATATGCCTAGTTAGAGGTCTTTGGAACATTTTTGGATGGATCCAGTATATTTTATTTGCTAGTCCTCTTATATTTGAGTACACTGTTCTTTGCTGTAAACTTAAGAGTGTAAATGTGAAAGGAGATGCCACGAGTTCTCTTTGGGATCTCAAAGTTGGCTGTTGTCAGATTTCGAATAAAGCTGGGTAAACTGGTAGGTTTTTTCATCTCTTGTGAGTAGTGACACAAATTTGACCATAAGAAAAGTGTTGAGTTTTTTCTTGCAAAATGTTTGTTTTGAGGCTACATTGATAAAGTCAGTGGGTTGGCTGTAGTATTCTGATATTCCCTGTGACACTGAATGTAGAAGTTGAGTTCCTCCATAGATTTTCACAATGTGGATCTCATGTCTCCAGAAAAAGATCAGGCAATTGAGGCAGTTTGTGGTATAATGGGGAAATCTGTGTGGTAAGTGGATATTGTTTTGCTTGGTATGATTTATCAATTGGAGTAGCGATGTGCTTTAACTCAATTGCAGTGATCATAATTCTCTCGTGCTATACATTGGGAGTAATTTATGAATTATGCACCTAGCAGCATCAGTCCAAGTGGAGGAACTGAGGTAGATTACCTTATTGAAAAATGATTTTTAATTGTCTGCTTTAATTCACAAAGCCAATGTTTAGACTGTCACGTCTACTGAATTGACTGTCTGTATATAGAGAAGATTATTCCAGGACAATAATGAAAAGGAATCTAAGAGATTCAGGAAGTTTTATCTTGCAGTATATGTTGATATAATGTAATTCTAATACTGTCCTCACAGGTAAGAATAAAACAGAAATGTTGCTTTAAAACTACAGTTAAATTAGGAATCTTGTCTGTGACAAATATCTCCTAACTGCTCCTGTAACCAAGGGATTTCTCTTAGAGATATCTGAAAAGAAAGCACGAGAATAGCTTTGGATGTGCTTCCTCTTTGAAGAGGACAAGTACTTAAATCTAAATTTTGAGGGCTCTGCCATTATTAGAACTAATAGAAACCATCAATCAAATATGTTGCTCCTTCCCTGTTGACTTCTACCCTCTATGATGGTGGTCACTGGTTCCAGTGACCTCCTCAGCTGCTTGTGAAAGACCTCCTCAATTGGAAGATTTTGTGGTTGTTGTTAGAAGAACATGATGACTATAGCAAAGAAAAGTAAGACAGCATTCTTTTGGCTACAGCTGTTTATTTTAAGTTAATTCTACAGCTGAACAGAACTGTATTTACGTAGTTCTGTAAAAATTCTCAGTATTTTGAATTTCATTGGTGCTAACTCTTGGCAAACAGATTGTACATACTTGCTAAAGCCTTGCCATCTCTTGTAAACAATGTTTTGTTTTGAAGGTAGCTCTGTTTAGATGTGGAATAAAGTAACAGAAATGAGGGGGGAACAATTCAAGTGTCTAAACCATAGTGTCATGATTTTAGTATTGTTTAGGGTATTCAAGGTATCCTTTTGGCAGAGTGGAGATAACACAGGCAAGATGAGCCCTGTTGGACAGCAATTGTAGGCCTGTAGAGATACCGTCGATTCTCTGAAATAACATCTGAGTCCAACCTCAGCTGACACAGTGAATTAAAAAGGAAATTTTATCCAAAAGGAATGAAACACAGCAGGGATACAGGTCTGTCTAGAATTAAGATCAAACACATCCTCAACCCACAGAGGATAAATCCAGCTTTACTCTTAAAAATGTGCAGGAATAAATAGAATACAACGACATTCATTGGCTGTACAATCTGGACAGGTTGTTAACAAAAACTGAGGAGAAATAACAGTTTACGTTGTACGTGTCCTTGATTGAATTACTAATTGTTCTGTTTCTCTTTTAGGTTATGGTCAGACTGGTCCAGTAGTTCAGAGAGGTGGATATGACTCCATTGCTGCTGCTGTTTCTGGTCTCATGCATATCACAGGGCACGAGGTATGATGCACAACTTACAAATTTCATAGACTTGTTGTGCCATATACCAAAACTGGCAGCTGCATGGAACAAGTCAGCCTATGCTAACACATCTGATATGCAAACCCTCCTGAGTCCAACAAGAGGTCTTATCTCTGGGAATCTAAGAAAATAATACTGCTTATATACTTCAGGTATCTCGCTCCAGGCTTGTACAGAAAAATGCTCAAGAAACAGAAAATTAAAGAAAGAAAGAAAGATCCTAAATCTCCAGTGAATAAATTGACAATGTATGCTAACCTGTTAATGGCCACTTGTAGTCACTTCAAGAGGTGTAGTAGGCACATTGTTGACGGCTGGATGATGGAACCATACCTATGTGTGTGGTCTCCTGATGCTTGGATACTGATATTTCCTTTTTAAAGACGGAATTGTGAAGCTATCTAAATAACTCTGACAAAAGCTGACTGTTTATCAATCATTCTGCCTGCAAATAGGCAGAGAAATGCCATGCATTTCTGGAAAAGCTTTGTGTGCTGCTGTTCCCACTGACACCCAAGATCTTTGGTAGTTGTGGCAGTGCAGGAAGCATAACGGTGGTTTAGTATCTGGATTCTGGAGGTACACAGAACATGTATCTTCACCTCAGAAAAACGCTGGTCAAATAAGCATTTAATTAAGCTGTCTTGAATCACCTACAGATGCAGGGACTGTGGTCCCCAAATGTCCCTTCTCAAATGAGCTAGTGTTACAAGTCTGTTCTATGCATTATAAATGCTAGATACTGTTCTATGGTGGTGCTCCTGATACTCTTGAAGCAGTAGTGCAGATCTTGTGAGTACTATACTTGCATGCTCTAGATAAACAAGGAATTCATAAAGTTTCTGTACTTAGTGTCAGATATTCATGTCTGAGTAGGTTGTTGAAAGCTAACCACACGTGGTGTGGACACAACTCTATTGTAGGGTTCATACTCTGCCAATAGACTTGTTTTCTACTGAGAACAATGGCAAACATAAGAAGTTTGTACTTCTGGCAACTATTGTTACCAGAGTTGTCCTTTTTGTTAGGGAAAAAAGCCAAAATCAAGCATTTTTTGACTGAGTAAGCAGAAGCATCTTGTGCCTAATGTTCTGAGACTGTCCATTTCTGCTGTGTTTTTGGTACGTACTTACAGTATGTCCCATCTCAGAACATGAGAAGACATGAAATTGAGTGCAGTCCTTACAGGCGTTTCCCTTCAAATATATAATGCAAATACGCACTAAGGAATGACTGATCACAGTAACTGTACTGTAACTAAGTTTTGCATTACGTCTGTAGAATTGAGGTTAATACTTCCAGTACAATGCCAGAAACTTCATGCACACCTCAAAATATACCAAAGAGAAGGGTATAAAAACTGTTAGAAAGGGGCAAATGTTGTTAGCACAACATGAATAAAGGAAAGAATATTGAAAAACACAGGACTCTTGTACAGCTTTTCAATGATTTTGAATGCCAGAATAAATAACTCTTATACTGAATAATTGCATGTGAATTACATTATGAAAGTAATAGTCCTCAGTGGCTATTAGGAAGATGGATTTTATTAAAAGATTGTGTTAAGATCTACACTGGAAAACCCGATGTTCGCATCACCTCACCAAGACTTGAGGCAATGTAATCATAGAAATCATTTAGTCATTGTCAGTAACAGCTTTGTCTGTTCACTGAGGGCTTCTAACAATTCATTCAAACTTAGTCACTCTTTCGCATGATTAAAATAAACATGCTAAAATATGCTCATTTTTCTTTATTTGAAGTTGTTTATGTAGTATTTCCTCAGTTTCTCAAAACCATTTTTTGATGTATAGAGGGACAGTTTTGTTTCAAAGACTTAAGTAGTCAATGACTCCAAAGAAACAAATGTGCTTTTTGTTGTTGTAGTGAAAACTTACCCAAGTGACTGTAAAATCATATTGTTTGAAAGTTACTTTAAAATAGGAAAATATTATTAATACTAAAATCTTCCATGTTTTTCTTACGTTTATGTTCCTGTGACTGAATTGTGTTTAAAATTTTGCAAAACTAAGTCTGAACAAAAGTAGAAAACCTTGTTTCAGTCAACATGTAGAAAAGTGGCCAAAGTAAAGAAGACAAAAGACTCTTACTACTTCATGCTGATTTTTTTAAAATAAAGCTTAAATTATTTGTTGACCAGATAACATGGAATTGATGTGCTAAGAGTAATAAGTTCATTTGAATGGGTAGACTGGGGTCTGATTTATTTTTTTAGAATAAAATAGAAAAGGCCACGCTTATGAACTGGAAATGAAAAAAAAAAGGAAAAGTTATAACAGGTGGTGTTGGTTTTGCATTTAATTGAAGTAGCTATAGATAACTTAGCATAACATCAGTGCAACAGTGCTCTTTGGAAACGTCCCTTTGGTAAACAAACCATTGAATGTTCTTGCAGAATGGTCTTAGAGGCATCAGCTGATGCAGCAGACAAATTGTGATGAGTCTGAGCAGCAGCAACAAAGCATCTACATACATGACTGAGGTGCTTAATGTTGAGGTATACATGTTTGTATTGAGGTATACATATTTACAGCTGAATATGTCCTGTATCTGACATATTGAAAAATGTATAGATCCAATAGCAGTATATATTCCTGCCTATTAAAAAAAAATAAAATTAACAGCTTGCTTTTTCTTTTCTTTCTTTTTTCCTGGTATCACTTAATGGTAATAACTTTGAAATGCTTCTGAGTGATATTCTGAATCTTGAAATCTGCAATATTGCAAAATTATTGGCACAAACAACTGCATTTGTGCTAGTGTTGTTTTTGCTGATTGTACAAACCCAAACACAGTAGAAGAGTGTCTTTAAATCATGGTTTTGTGTACAGAAACCTGCATGGAATTCAAGCTCTTACACGTGTACTCGATTACTTCTGTATTAGAAGTGTATCACACCTGTGAAACTTGAAATTCTAATGTGTTTATGAGGGGAATCTCTTTTGTGTAAATTGCTAACACAAACCCATTTTGAATGAAAGTAGTTGCTTCAGGACACATTCAGGTTTTCTTTATATAAATTAAAGTATGCTAAAGGACAAAGTTTGCACTGATGACACTTTTATTATCCTGGATGACATAATTTATAGATATTTTGTGGTCAAACACCATTTTCAACTTTTGTATTTGATGAACGGAAAGCTCTTACTTAATATATTCAGATATATCATGCCAGATGAATATCCCTTTGATGAAAATTTCTATGACTCATCAAGGCAATAACTTGAAATTAATTAAATAAAACCCAATTTGGTTACAAATTCCCTTCCATCTCCTAGTGGATTATTACATGTGATCTTCAATGTTTGAAGTACCTTTATGGTGGTGTATTCTTTCTTGCGGAAAAAACATTTAGTTTTACTGAATATAAGACAGCATTTAATCTTCAATCCGGAGAGGCCGTTCTTTGATTTAAAACCAAACAAACTGTAACAAAAGAATACACATGTTACATATAGCTCAGAGCTGTTGAGAAATACAGCCATTGCTGGTTCATATTAGCTTCAGCAATTATTTCACATCTGTAAAGACTACTGGACTTGGAATGCTTTAATAAAAGCATGTCATTTCAAAAAAATTTCATTTTAAATTGATGATTTTTGTATTATTGATGTAAGTTTGGGAAGAGAAATGATGTCAAAGGGCAAAAAGAAAAGACTCAGGCAAGGAAGCTTCTAAAACACGTTGTGGCTATATCTGGGCCAGAATATGTCAACAAATTGTAAGGAATTTAGCAAACAGCAAAAATTAGGAATAAAAGTGTAAACGATAAGATTAAGCAACAGCAAAGCATAGTGATTTAAAATCAAAAGGTCTGCTCTACTGGTATGAATCTTTATTCTTTCAAATGAGGAAAGGGCAGGTCCTGATGCTGCACCTAATTTAGGGTTCAAGCCAGCCGCTGGGGCTGGATGGCAGCTTTGTTTGCTTAAGGCCCATTCTCCCTGGCTACAGCTACATTTGGTCTTCCTACCAGAAAAATAGTATCATTTTTGTCTGGTAGGGGTGGTGGTGTTTGTCACTTTTGAAATAATTTGCTTGAATAAAAGATACTGTATAGATCTTTACTTTGCCCAGGTAACTGGTATAATGTTAGCTATGCAAAAGTACTGCTGTGCTGTCAGAAGCTCTGTCTAAAGGAAGGTACTTCTGTGTGTGTTTAGCTTTATCCTTCATGTAAAGCAGCTTCATGTCCTTTGTTCTGCAGGATAGCAATAAAAGCCTGAATGAATCCATTTCACAGTACTTTCACCTGTGCATCCTGCCACAGAAAGACTGGTTTATGGCACAGGAGCTGATTGAAGCTGGTTAAATGGTGAAACATGGCAGCTAGTCATGCGTCTTGGTAGAAAGACCAAGGAAAGCTAGAAATAGTGTGGACTGGTTCAGAATTATAGGTTGTGGAGTGTTAGGAGAAAACAAAGCCAACATGTTAAAAATAGCATAGCAGTACAGTGCTAGTATTTGTTGGAGTATTCTGCAAGGGGAAATTGTGAAAGTTTTTTTAGAAATAAAGGTGAACTTTTTACTGAGGCAAAGGAAGTGTTTGCTTTTAAACGTTAGGTAGTTTAGTGCTTGATGAGGAAGGTTCTGGAATTTGTATGTAACAACTTATTGAAATAATCCAAATTTCTCCATCTTCAGAATGTAGTGTTCTCCTTCAAGGGTGAAGTTAATAACACTCTGAAAACAGTGGAAAAATGTTTTCAAACTAAGTATGTTGCAGCAATCTGATTGGAAAATCTAAAGTCTTTTTGGTTTCTTCTCAACCCGGTGAATGTAATGAGGTGGCTATAATAAAGAAAGAACAAATTAACAAACTGATTACTTGCAACAGATAATATGGGTTAATTTTTTTTTGGTTTGTTTTTTTTGTGTCTCTGTGTGTGGGAGTTATTTTTGGTTTTTTGATTGTTTATTTGGGGTTTTTTGTTTGTTTGTTTTGATTTTTCTTTTATTTCTCTGTGGTAGCTCTGAGGAGCAAAAACCTTCTCATGGGCTAATTAGTTTTCTCAGTAGGCCTGCGTGTATAACAGTGAAGAATGAACTTACCTGTTTTTCCCTAGAGCTGGGTACAATGGCAGTTGTAAATAGCTGAAATCTTTGAGTTGTGTTTTCTATGGGGAAGCTGAAGTAGCATAGTGCAGAGTCTGGAGAGGGAAGAAATGAGAGATTCTTCAAAAAAGTAGTACTTCCTAAAGCAGTGTTTGCCTTAATATTGCGTAGTTTATATATCATCCTATGGATATCGAGGCTAGAGATAGTCACAGACTAATCCTTAATGCAGTTTGAATGAGAGTAACTAAGATTTTTTTTTAAACTGTGTTATATTTTATACAGATTTTATAATTTTTAGTCAATTTCATGATATGAATAAAATAGCAGCCTTTTGCATCTTATGTAGAAAATATTGCCCTACTGTCTTTTGTTTCAGAATTGCTCTATTAATATAATTGATAATAAAATAAAAAATTTTAAAGAAAAATATAATAACTTACATATGACTTGATATGTAAATCCTATTGGAGTGCGAAAGAAAAACGATGGTGAAGATTAATTTTCTTACATGAAGTCAATACACCCTTTTAAAAATAATTATTAGTAAGCAATTCTTGCATCTTATTTAGAAGATTATTATTACAATATACTTAGGAGTTTGGACATGGCTAATTAAAATAATTCTGTAAATTCAATTTTATTGAATTTATGCTACATTAGTTTAAATACATTTATGGTAACTTGACAAACAATTATTATTTATCAATTATTCTGATTTTAAATTGTCCTATGGTAGGCTTACTTGGGTGCTGGAGCTCTGGAACAGTCTCATTAGCTTTGCATTGCTATTTTTCTTCAAAACTTGAAAACTTAAAAAAAAAAGAACCAACAAAGAATAAGACTTCAAAATAAGGAGCTGCTGTGACAATCTGATCACGTGACCTCCAACTTTTCAGAGTAGGAAATGGGAGAATATTTCAGAAGAAGCACTTTAAGGATCCTATGATAAAAGCCTAGCTGGGCTGAAATTAGAAGTTCATTTTGCCGTTGATTTCAGAGGGGACGTATATCATGCCAATGTTTACAGAAGTTCTGAAACACATGATGTAAAATGAAGATTCTTCCCTTGATGCCAGAAAAGGGATGACATACAGAAAAAGGATATTTGAACAAACAACTTTTCAGTGACTTCAGTTAAAAGGTCACTGTGCTGGTTTGAAAGCAAACTAGTTAGAGACTCCAAATCAGAAATACAATTTAATAGGAAAAGTAAAATAAATGCAATAATACAAAAAGAAACCACTGACAGAGTCAGAATACAACCTGACGCCCTGTCGGTCAGGGTGTTGGTAGCAGTCCAATTAAAGGGTGGCTGCAGTCCTCATGGAGTGATGGTTCTGTTGAAGCAGTAGATCCTGTAGAAAAGGTCTGGTCTTCACCTGAAGGCCCAGTGGTTGCTCTTGTCCTCTGGGAATCCAGCAGGTAAGGGCTGCTTGTGGTGCTCGGAATCTCAGCTTATATCCAGGATGGGATGCTTGGTTCCTCCCTCTGGGCAGAGCATCTCACAATGGGATGATGTGATTTTATCAGTCATGTGGTGAGACTAGATGGTCCATTAACAGAAGATATCCCCCTGAGGGGAGGATGGGTCATGGGAGAGATAAAGAGCCCTGCCCCACCTGGTTTCAACAGCTGGCCTATTAACAGGAGATAGTTCAGGAGCGAGTTGTCTATGAGTCATGGGGGAAGGCCTTGATGGGCCCATTAACAGGAGATAGTCCAGAGGGAGGAGGCAAGGAACACCACCCCACCTGGTTTCAGCAGTTCATGAAGATGGTAATAGAATACACTGCAACCCAGGACATTTCACGAATTTGCATGTATTTGCATATGTAATATTTACATGTGTAAACAAAAAGTTGTTTTTGTTTTCTTACTAGAAGCCTGGAGTGTGCATACTGGAAAATAAAAAACTGAGCTTCGGCTTGGGGAGGGACTGAAGAGGAGGGAGAAAAAGGAAGTGGGAAGAATGAACCAATATGGTTCTGCCTTTTAAACAGAATGTGTCAGCATACTGTGGAAATTGTTTAGGCCTATGTTGTAGACATAATAAAATTCAGTCTTCACTAGCTTCTCTTGTCTCTAACATTACTCTTTTCTTTTTGCAGTGGTGAGTTGAAGCATTATGTTATTAGGGACAAAAAGTTACATAATAAATCCTTCATGATTTGCAGTATGTGACACCACAAAGTGGCGGTTTTGTGTCCATGCTGCAAGAATATCTGGTTTTCAGTGGTGGTTTTTATGCATCAGTTCACTCAAAGATACTAATTTCTTGCACTAACTGCAATTGAGTGCAACTGTCCAACCAACTTCTTATCTACCAAGTGGCCGGTTTAGAGACAAGCATGTCATGTGGGATAGTGTCAAATGCTTAGCACAAGTCCAAGTAGATGACATCAGTCAGTCTTCCAAGATCTAATACTGCTGTAACCCCATCATAAAAGGCCACTAAATTTGTCAGGCACAATTTGCCCGCAGTGAAACCATGTTGGCTGTCACAAATCACCTGCTTATTTTCCATGTGCCTTAGCATAGCTTCCAGGAGAATCTGCTCCATAATCCTGCTGGATAGGAAGAGGAGACTAGGAGACTGGTGGGCGCATAATTCCCTAGGTCTTCTTTTTTACCCTTTTTAAATATTGGGATTATGTTTCCCTTTTTCAGTGGGAACTTCTTTGGACTACCATGATTTCTCAAATATGGTGGATAGTGGCTTAGCCATTCCCACTGCCAAATCCCTTGGATCCTGCAGGTGTATATCATTAGGTCCAATGGACTTAGGCGCCTTCATGTTCTTTAGATGGTCTTGAACCTGATCTTTTCCTAGTGTGTGGTTCTATGTTGTTGTCTCTCCAACAGATGTTGGGGTGGTCGAAGCCCCCCCATGAGGACCAGGACTTGTGACTGCGAGGCCACTGTGATCTGTCTATAGAGGGCCCCATCCACTCCATCTCCCTGGATGGGCGTGTGTAGCAGGATTAAAACGTTACCTCTGCAATTGCCCTCCCTGTGCTGTCAGTCAGATCATCATCCATCCCCAGTGAAATTCTATGTGCTCCAGCTGGTCACTGATGTAGAGGGAGACACTGCCTCCTTGTCTCCTCTGCCTGTCCTTCCTAAAGAGCCTGTAACCCTCCATTCCAACACTCCAGTCACAGGAGTCATTCCACTGTGTCTCTGTCAAGCCAATAAGATCCCAGCCCTGCACAATTGTATTGTCTCTGCTTGTTTTCCTGCTTTTAATTTTTTCTTTGTTTATTGTTTTGTTTGTCTTGTTTCACTTTGGGGTGTTCTCTTTTTCTTTAGGATGGTGAGCCAGTTAGACCAGGAGTAGCAATGACAGACCTTGCTACTGGGTTGTATACATATGGAGCAATTATGGCTGGTTTACTTCAGAGGTATAAGACGGGAAAAGGACTACGCATTGACTGCAATCTCTTGTCAACTCAGG
>VWZW01004383.1:117734-234147 GCA_013397115.1 Edolisoma coerulescens
TTTTATGCATCAGTTCACTCAAAGATACTAATTTCTTGCACTAACTGCAATTGAGTGCAACTGTCCAACCAACTTCTTATCTACCAAGTGGCCGGTTTAGAGACAAGCATGTCATGTGGGATAGTGTCAAATGCTTAGCACAAGTCCAAGTAGATGACATCAGTCAGTCTTCCAAGATCTAATACTGCTGTAACCCCATCATAAAAGGCCACTAAATTTGTCAGGCACAATTTGCCCGCAGTGAAACCATGTTGGCTGTCACAAATCACCTGCTTATTTTCCATGTGCCTTAGCATAGCTTCCAGGAGAATCTGCTCCATAATCCTGCTGGATAGGAAGAGGAGACTAGGAGACTGGTGGGCGCATAATTCCCTAGGTCTTCTTTTTTACCCTTTTTAAATATTGGGATTATGTTTCCCTTTTTCAGTGGGAACTTCTTTGGACTACCATGATTTCTCAAATATGGTGGATAGTGGCTTAGCCATTCCCACTGCCAAATCCCTTGGATCCTGCAGGTGTATATCATTAGGTCCAATGGACTTAGGCGCCTTCATGTTCTTTAGATGGTCTTGAACCTGATCTTTTCCTAGTGTGTGGTTCTATGTTGTTGTCTCTCCAACAGATGTTGGGGTGGTCGAAGCCCCCCCATGAGGACCAGGACTTGTGACTGCGAGGCCACTGTGATCTGTCTATAGAGGGCCCCATCCACTCCATCTCCCTGGATGGGCGTGTGTAGCAGGATTAAAACGTTACCTCTGCAATTGCCCTCCCTGTGCTGTCAGTCAGATCATCATCCATCCCCAGTGAAATTCTATGTGCTCCAGCTGGTCACTGATGTAGAGGGAGACACTGCCTCCTTGTCTCCTCTGCCTGTCCTTCCTAAAGAGCCTGTAACCCTCCATTCCAACACTCCAGTCACAGGAGTCATTCCACTGTGTCTCTGTCAAGCCAATAAGATCCCAGCCCTGCACAATTGTATTGTCTCTGCTTGTTTTCCTGCTTTTAATTTTTTCTTTGTTTATTGTTTTGTTTGTCTTGTTTCACTTTGGGGTGTTCTCTTTTTCTTTAGGATGGTGAGCCAGTTAGACCAGGAGTAGCAATGACAGACCTTGCTACTGGGTTGTATACATATGGAGCAATTATGGCTGGTTTACTTCAGAGGTATAAGACGGGAAAAGGACTACGCATTGACTGCAATCTCTTGTCAACTCAGGTAGGAGTTGTAAAAAATTGCTTTTTGTTGTGTAGATGTTTGAACCTGAGAATACCATTTGGATATAACTTAATGTGCATTGGTTAATATAACTAATGACAACAATAATAATGACAGTAATGACATTGGTGATCATTCTCTTAACCTGCCACCCTGGTAGTGACAGTTTTATGGTTATTGTTACTACTGCACTAAGTTTGGTTTTCACTTTTTACAAAGGACTGCCATGTTCTTTGAAAACACAGGTTAATCAAGGTTTATAATATTACTGAGATTCTAACAGTTGTAGTGAGTAATTTGAGACAGACAAGCCTAAGTGGTGAACCCAGTGTTGAAAAGAAGGCTTTGGCACTGGGTAATTTTACTTCTAGAGTGCCTGAATAACTTGCGCAAAGTCACCCAGAGTAATAAAGTACCAGCCAAGTTACAAAGTAATGTAATCCAGGAGGGCTGCCTTGTGGGTCTGGGAGTTAAAGAATGAGGTAAGCTAAAAGATGCAGCATTTTTCCTAGGCATTGAAGGCAAAGTTGTTTTGATCAAGAAAGACACACTATATACTACAAATAATGAGAACTTTAACTCTTTCTTTGAATATTTAAACACCATTGGTGCAGTGATTTATAATTTCTTAAAAGCAAGTGACATCAATATGAGGTGCATATGATCAGATGGTACGTTGTCTTGCTGGTATCAACTGGGCATATGGTACAGAGGAATTTTTGTTTACATTTTACAATGTACGTAAAAATTGTATGCAGTCCTAATTAAAGTGACTACAGTGCTCCATTGTTTTCATCTTTATTCATTTGTATTTTTCTTCACATTATACCTGTCAGTACAGTTGAGAAATGACAGTGCCCATTGTGCTAAAAGTTGGCCCAGGTGTGAGGTTGGACACCTATATCATTGTATGATAACAATAATTGAGACTAATGATTGAGTTTCCTCTTGTTTTAGTGCCTTCTGCTTTTGTCTGAATAACTACTGAAATCAGAAAGGAGGGTAAATCCTTGCTTAAATCAAAACGAACTTTTCATTTGTTTCAGAACAAATGTTTGTAATAACTGAACTTAATTATACTTAAATATATTCGTAAATGTTGTGTCTGTATTGGAAAAATGTTTAGAAAAAAGCAGTTTAGAAAAATATTTTAAATGTGTATTAAATGCTTATTAAATATTTTGTATATATATGGATATAGTGGGGTTTTATGTTTAAGGTGTTGTAGTGTTGTATATTATGGCAGCTGCTGTTTGATCTTTTTAATTTCTAATTTTATTAAAAATACTTCTGATAATTTTTATTAATTTCCAGAGTAATTCTGGAGGGCGGTGGTGGGTGGTTTAATTCCTTGTTCCACTGGTTTTTGGTTTTCTTTTAATGAAGTCTTCTTGATTATTATTAGATATTTTATCAAATGCTGAAAGCAAGAAGAGTTGAAGTTAAGTGTTTCAGTAGCTCTCTTATTTCAACTTATTTTGTTACCTCATCTGTCTTTTAAATCTTTTTCCTGGATTAGGGTAGATTTGTCTATGCACAGAAGTGTTCTTATATTGCAAAATTTCCATTTGAACTTCCACATCATTGTGCTTTAGGCCACTCATTGGCATATGCAAGAAAGAGATTGAAGACCTGGATAGATGTTAGTGAACAAAGCATGTGACATGATGTTTATCTTCTACATCATTAATTGAAGCAGTGCTAAATGGTCAAGGAAATACTTGTTAGATTTTCGGGGTTTTTTTAAACATTAAACCTTCCCTGCTTGTTATCAAATTATAGTTATCTAAAACTTATTAAGAAGTAATTCCATAAAGGCACACTCTCATTGAAAAATAAATGTTTTTATTTACTTCAGTGTTGGGTAAATGAAATTCAAATAAGTTGGTATATTGGAACAGAGTATGGATAAAAGCTGTTACTTAGAAAACAGCTCTTTTGTTTTAGATAACCCTGTTGCTTCAGTCCAAATTAATTTTATGGTGTTGGCCCAAGACTGTAATGAGAACATCTATTAAATTGGAAGAAGTATTTATGGATGAGGTTCTAAAGTACAAAAAATAAAAACATGTGGTCAATCCCATTAAAAAGATGTGTTAAAATGAATGAAGAAAAACATAAGTTGCAGCTGAGTCTCTCTCAGACAGAACATCTAGTTTGTTGGTTCATTTTCTTTCCTTATGTAAGACTGGTGGTTACTTTTAAGTCCTTAAGGGTGAGTATCTCTACTAAGAAAAAGTAGTACAAATCTGAAAATTAATGTAAACAAATAAGTTACTCTTGCAATACTTCTGATGGTAATGAGTTTTTTTAAAAGGAATTTAGACGATTACTGTGATATGATCAGGGTCTTTAAAGATACATGTTTCCAAAGAGATTTAGTTTTACGTCCCGACTAGGTATCTAAAGCTAGCTTTTCCTCATGTGATGAATGTTTAAAAAGAAGACCTTTTGAAGTTTCTCATGGATGGTGCCAAAAAAATAAGGGACCTAAAGTTTTAGACTTTCAGTTTATTAGGTTCTTGTTGCTGTTGATTAATGGTAGGCTCTAGAGGTCAAACAGAGACATTGTGAATTTCAGCATGAATTTCACTGAAGTGTAGTCATTTTTAATGAGAAAAAAAGGAATCTTCTTTGTGTGCTGAACTACCCTACTTATAGTGTTGCGACAGCATGGTCTTTTATGAAACTTCTTGGTTTTGCCAGCATTTCATGCACTGAGCTAATATAGCAATGTGCTTGGACCTTTTGTCCATCCCTTCCTCTGAACTGAAAATTGTGAACCTGGCAAATACATATGTCTTCATTGTTCAGTGTTGATGACTTTGACTATGTCAGAAAGGAATAAAAACTCCAGGGGTTAAGTCACTCAGGTAATTAGAAAATCTTGAAAACCGCTTGGTTTATTCTATAGCAGAAACCCCAGCATCTAAATGTCCATCTGTGTCTGTACTATCACTTTTCTGCATGCCTTGTAGAAATGCAAGAGGATTTAAATTTTTTTTGTGGAGGGGAGGGCTGAAGAATGCTTTTGATACTAATTGCCTGCACAGACATGCAAAGAACAAAGAGCATTGAAGTGAATTCAACTGCCAACAAAACTGATCAGAAGCTTTTTAAAGAACTATCCCACTGACTGGCAAGTTAGTTTCATATTTGTGATCTGTGTAAACCAAATTATAAGTGAGATCCTGTTCTCTGAAGACATTTAATTTTGTGTTTTAAACACTTATTACTACCAAAGAAAATTTCTTTCCCCACAACAAAATAGGATTCTGGGATTTTTTTGAACAAGAGATATGGTAACTCTTAGGATGTGGTTTTGCAGTGAGCAGAAACTTTCTATATCTCTCATCTATAAACTTTTAACCCATGTCATACGATTCCTTTGAAATTTTTGACTTTTAGATGATTCACAGTTGTCAGCTCCAGACCTTTCAGCATCTAAATAGTGTCCTTTAGATGATACTGGTAAATAAGAAGGAAGTGGGGTTTGGATTTGGTTCCAATTATGCAATTGTGCCTTTTCTTCTGTTGTGGCTTAAAAAAATCTCTTGGAAGTTTTAATATCCTTCCTGTATTTAATTACAACCAGGCTCCAAGAAATACTGTAATTAATTGGTTTTGTTGGGATTAAAAATCTGCAAGAAATATTTTACATTTAACATTTCTGCAATTTTGAAGGGTTTTTTTTTTCCCCCCCAGATTCCATAGACAGGATAATGTGGTTAATATTGTTTGTGTAACATGATTGTTCATCAGACACTTCTCTGCTTCTAATTACTAATTTTTAGTTTGTATTTGCCGTAGCAAACACTTAAATGTTCTTAAAAAATTGAAGAGACTCTAGAAAAACCTAGAAAATTGGTATAAATTATCTTCTTTGTTTCATTTTTTTGCTTAATTTGAAGTTAGTTTATTGAAGGAATGATGAGGGAAGAAGCTATTAGTTTTTGTTTCTTCATCACATTTTCCCAAGATCATTCTGTTTAAGGCTTATCTATTTAAGGTGCTCTCAGTGCTATCTATTCCGGGCTTTCATGGCATGTCTTTCAGCGATTATTGAGTACAGGTGAAACCGGTAACAGTTGCATAGTGCCTATAGGACATACGTGGCATGATAGAATCCCTGAGAAGTAAGTTGTGTAGAAATATCCATCTTGGAATTTAAATACTGCTCAGGTGTCTTGGCTGTATCTTGTTGCTTCTCCGCTTGCTGAGAGTCATGAGTTGACTGAATACCAAAAGAAAATCATCTTTTTTAGAGGTTATTGCTTCTGGTGATTTTGGAGGCCAGCTATGAGGACTGTTACACAGTTGTCTTGTTTTCGGGTATGGTTTGAATAAGTGGTTTTTTTACAAGCTTATAAAGCATCATCTTTGCAAAACATTGTATTCTTAATCTCCATCATAATAAAAAATTGAGCATGTGCTGTATGGAGATGTCATCTTTGTCACTGTATAGCTCTCATATGGAAAAATAACAAAATCTGAATTAATGTGAACATTTCTTTAAACATATACTGCACTTTAAACACTTCTTGGCCTATATTCTTGACAATTTCCATTGAGGACAGCCATATAACTAAGAACAGATCTTATCCCTCTGGGTTTAAGCAGCCAGAATTTGCCTGAATAGACCAGAAGACCATACTAACATGACAGTAACTCAATTTAATATCGGCCTCTGTGGAATGTGTGTTATGATTTCTAATGATTAGTTATGCAGTCATTGGTACAACATCCTCCAACTGGATCTTGGTTTTATTTAGTTAGTGGCTTTCTTTACTCTGTAAACAGAGTACATATTCAAATTGCAAGGGCATTTCTTCTTTAACTGCTACCTGACTGTAAATTCTGTGTCTTTTTGTCTTTGTTACCATTGTTTTTGTGCTAAAGAAACCAAGTCTGAATGAGTTGCAGCTTAGTTTTCCTGTGTTGATCTGCCTCTGTCATTAATTAGAGAAAGACTAGAAAGGAGATAGAAAAAACATGCCCCTTTATTACTAAAAAAAATTAAGATGGCTGCCTGGAGTGGGTACGGGAGAAAGTTTGAAGACAAAGGAAGACATTGCTTTTAATGAGTTTTTAATTTAGATGACCTTTAAATAAGGGTGTAATCTTGGAAATGGAATCAAGATGTTTATTATTAGCAGATCAGATTTCAGAATCATGCTGAGTATTAGGAGAAGGGTAACGTGGGTAATTAAAGAAAGGGGAATCATTTAAGCAACTGGTAGCAGAACAAACACATTTAGTGTACCCCAAAATCTCACCTAACTCTCACCTTCTAAACTCATAGCAGCTTTCAGAAGTCATTCTGTAAGTTCATCAAATTAAGATAGAGCCTTTCAACTCATTATGCTCCATTTATTTACGTAAATAACAAGTAAAAGGGTTGTAACTTGATGGAAGAGGTTTCAGTTTTATGTCACGGAAAATTTTAAGTTAGCAAGACAGCAGATTTTTATGTGCTGTTGAACCTCTAGAAATCTAATAAACCTTAAAAAGTGTGGCATTTTTGGGTATGCTGATGGAACTCTAGCTGAGGTTTCAACACTGCTTGGTTTGATTACTTCAGATAACTCTCATTAAAATTTCTCTGTAGATTATAGTTTATAAAAAAAAAAGGTGAAGTAAAGGATGATGCTAAAACACATTTGAAGTAATGACTTCCTTTGGTCTGATGAAGTCCTGCTGCCAGAATTTCTCTTTGTATTCAGCACAGTATTGTTTCTGTATTCAGTATTGGTTTTGGCTAATCAGTTAGATTGCAAACTCTTTAGAGAAGTGACATGTGATTAGGCCAAAAGTCATAATTTATTACTTATTATGTTATAGTGAAAGCTATAAAAAATGTGTTCAGATTCTAGTTTAGGACTTCAAAAAGAGGTATCCATTAAACTGCCTGAAAGTCATAGAATCATCAAGGTTGAAAGAGACTGTTGAGATCATGAAGTCCAGTTGTCAACCCAGCACTGCCACTATAACCCCTAAACCACTAAACCACATCACCCAGATTCAGACACTTCTTAGACATCTCCAGGGATGGTGACTCCACCCTGGGCAACCTATTCGAATGCCTACTCTGACCACCCTAACACTGTAATTTTTTTCCTAGTATCTTATCTGAATCTCCCCTGTCTCAGTTGAAGGCCATTTCCTCTGGTCCTCTCACTGCAGGCACAGCAGAAGAGACCAGTCCCCACCTCACTACAACCTCCTTTCAGATAGTTGTAGAGAGCAATGAAGTCTCTCCTGAGCTGCCTCTTCTAGAGAATAAACAACCTCAGCTCCCTCAGCAATTCCTCATAAGACATGTTTTCCAGACCTTTCACAAGCCTTGTTGCCCTTCCTTGGACATGGTCCAGCATCTCAGTGTCCTTTCTAGAGTGAGAGGCCAAGAACTGAGCACAGCACTCGAGGTGCGGCCTCACCAGGGCCGAGTACAGGAGGATGATCACTGCCCTTGTCCTGCTAGCCACATTGTTCTTCATAGAGGCCAGGATGCCATTGATCTTCTTGGCCACCTGGGCACACTGCTGGCTCATACTGAGCCAACTGTTAACCAGCACCCCTAGGTCCCTTTTGCTGAGCAGCTCTTGAGCCTCTCCTCCCAAGCTTGTAGGGCTGCATGGCTTGCTGGGACCCAAGTGCAGACCCAGCACTTCCCCTTTGTCCTCATGCTGTTGTCCTCAGCCCATTGATCGAGCCTGTCCAGGTTTCTCTGCAGAGCCTTCCTACTCTTGAGCAGATCAACACTGCCACCCAACTTAGTGTTTTCTGCAAATTTACTAAGGGTGCCCTGAATCCCCAGGTCTGGATCATCAAAAAAGATGTTAAACAGGGACCAGCCCCAAAACTGAGTCCTGGAGAACACTGCTAGTGACCCACCACCAGGTGGATTTGGTTCCAATCACCACAACTCTCCAGACCTGGCCATCCAGCCAGCTTTCTATTTACTGAAGAGTCCACCCATCCAAGCCATGAGCAGCCAGTTTTTCTAAGAGGATGCTGTGGGAGAATCTGTCAAACACTTTACTGAAGTCTAGCTAGAGTATATCCACAGCCTTTCCCTCATCCACTAAGTGGGTCACTTGGTCATGGAAGAAGATCAGATTGGTCAAGCAGGACCTGCCTTTCATAAATGCATTTTGGCTGGGCTTGATCCCCTGATTGTCCTGCATGTGCCATGTGATGGCACTCAGGATGATCTCTTCCAACCATCTCTTGGTTGGAACTGAGGTCAGGCTGACAGGCCTGTAGTTCCCTGAATCATCCTTCAGACGCTTCTTGTAGATTGGCTTTATATTTGCTAATTTCCAGTCAGCTGGAACTTCTCCAGTTAAGAAGGACTGCTGGTGTAGGATTGAGAGTGGTTTAACAAGTTCTTTTGTTAGTTCCCTCGTTACTCTGGGGTGGATCAATGTGACCGTCAATGTGAGGGTCTAGTCAGAGTTCAGTTATTTGTAAAAATGCCATGCCTTGCCTTGCTTTGAAGAAATTTCGTAGTACTAGATTTCCCTGATAAATATATTTGAAATTACTTTTATTCTAGTGTCCTCTGTGATAAAATATTTTGGGGTTTTTCTGGTACTACTTAAATATCTTTGTAGATTGATTAAAGAATAACTTCCTTCTTCAGGGTATCATTTACAATGTTGCCACTATTTTAAAAGCATTATGTAGAAGTGCCATATTTTGACTCCAGACTCATTGGTAATACTCAAGTGAAATAGAACTTTGGACCACATTTCTCTGACTTGCATGCTGTGTAACAGCTTAGTAGATGAGCTACATCTGCAATGTGAACAGCATTAAAGTACTCAAAAGAGTGTTATGGGCGTTGCTTAATGCTGCAGAGGCACAGAAATTATAATCTTGTAAAACATCCTATTTCAAACATTTCATTCAATTGCATGGATTTGCTTCTTGTGTCATCCCTGTAGTGCATTAGCATCTAAGTACTTAATGGGTGGTGAATGGAGATTTTCAGTGTTAAAACTAAAGCCACTGTTGTTCTGCAGAGGTAATACTGTAATGAATGGGAGATTTAGCTGTGATAATAGGGAGATAATGTTTGCACATTTCTCACACAACCAAATAGACGAGTTGTTTCTGTATGTGCCTCCCTATGTATCAAATTAAAAGTCCAAAAATCTACCTGTTTGCACTGCTGCAGCACAAGCTGTTGAAATTACTATTATATTTTATTTTTGTATTTGTTCACTACAGATAAGATGAAAATTACATTGTCAGTAGACAAACACACCTATGATTCTTTTTTCCATGCAAGTATTAATGCTGATAAATGTGGAGACAAGAAAGATGAATGCTGTAAATGGTTAGATGTATGCATATTTTCATTGTAAATGGAGCTGTTCCTAATCATAAGATCAAAAGTGAAAAGTGCCTTAATACAGCTTGTTTTGGATGTTGACAGCTTTCCGTGGATAAGCATCCTTAGTACTGATTAAATTAAAAAATAGTATCCTTCACAAAGTGTATGTAGCATCCAATTTGGAGTCTCTGGATGTTACACTATTGCAAACAAGAAGAAAAATTGCTATAGTTATTCTGATGCCTGTGTTCGGAGGTAATTAAATTTTATATGAGCAAAATCTGTTTGTCTTTATAGTATTTTTATGCTTTCTTGTTTCCATTCTCAGCTGTCAAATATAGCTACTATTTTTAGAATAGAAAAGAATCATTTAGGCTGGAAAAGAACTTTAAGATCATCAAGTAAATCACCACTGCCAAGTCCACCACTAAAGCACGCCCCTAAGTGCCACATCTTTTAAATCCCTCCAGATACAGTGACTCCACCACTTCCCTGGGCAGCCTGTTTCAATGGCTGACAAGCCTTTCTGTGAAAAAATGTCTCCTAGTATCTAATCTAAACCTCCTGGGTTTAGAAGCCTTTTCCTCTCGTCCTGTCACTTGTTGCCTGGGAGAAGAGACTGGCCCCCCACTTCACTACAG
The DNA here is from genome assembly GCA_013397115.1 of Edolisoma coerulescens. NCBI lineage: Eukaryota > Metazoa > Chordata > Aves > Passeriformes > Campephagidae > Edolisoma > Edolisoma coerulescens. Next base: position 127,930 of record VWZW01004383.1, read on the forward strand.
CCTCCTTTCAGAAAGTTGTAGAGACCAATAACAGTAATCTCTGAGCCACCTTTTCTCAGTCTGAACAATGCAAGCTCTCCACAACTGCTTCTCATACGATTTGTGCTCCAGATCCTTCACCAGCTTCATTGCCCTTCTTTGGATGCGCTTCAGCACCTCAATGTCTTTCTGGTAGTGAGGGGCCCAAAACTGAACATAGGATTTGAGGTCACACAGTTCTGATTATGGAGCCTTGCCCTGGTCCTGTTGGCCACACTGTTCTTGATACAGGCCACGATGCCATAGGCCTTCTTGGCTGCCTGAGCACACACTGGCTCATGTTCAGCTGCTGTTGACCAGCACCCCCAGTTACTTTTCTGCTGGGCAGCTTTCCAGCCACTCTGCCCCCAGCCTGTAGTGCTGCCTGGGTTTGTTGTGACCCAAGTGCAGGATCCAGCACTTCTTGTTGAACCTCATGCCAGTGGCTTTGGCCCATTGATCCAGCCTGGCCAGGTCCCTCTGCAGAGCCTTCCTACCCTCCAGCAGATCATCACTGCCACCCAACCTGGTGTCGTCTGCAAACTGACTGAGGGTCCACTCAGTCACCTCGTCCAGTGTATTGTTAAGATGTTAAACAGAACTGGCCCAGATACTGAGCCCTGGGGAACTGGTGACCGGCTGGATGTAGCACCATTCACCACCACTCTCTTGGCCTAGCCATCCAGCCAGTTTTTTTATCCAGCAAAGAGTGCACCCATCCAAGCCGTGAGCACAAGAAGGCTGTGGGAAAATTTCAAAGGCTTTACTAAAGTCCAGGTAGATAACATCCACAGCCTTTCCCTCATCCACTAAGTGAGTTGCCTTGCCATAGAAGATCAGGTTGGTCAAGTAGGACCCGCCTTTCATAAACCTGTACTGGCTGGGCCTGGTCCCCTGGTTATCGGGCACGTGCGGCATGATGATCTTATGCCTGAACCTTTAGGTGTTCCTTCCTGTAGAATATAAAGCCTTCCTAGACTCCTTTGTCCTACAGGACTTCTTCCCAAGGGACTCTCTCAACTGGTCTCCTAAACAGGCCAAAGTCTGCCCTCTGAAATTCCAAGGTAACAGTTGTCCTGACTGCACTCTCCTTCCTTCTGCAAGAATTGAAAATTCTATCTTTTCATGATTGCTGTGCTCAAGACAGCCTTCCCCCCCACCCAGAAGTCCTTCTCTGTTCACAAACAACAGGTCCAGAGGGCCCTTTCCCTAGGCTGGCTCTCACCAAGTGCATCAGGAAGTCATCTTCCACACACTCCAGGGACCTCCTAGACTATTTCCTCTTTGTTGTGTTGTATTTTCAAGACATCCAGTGTGTTGAAGTCCCTCATGAGAACAAGGGATAGCAATTGTGAGACTTCTCCCAGCTGCTCACAGAATATTCCATCTGCCTTTTATCCTGATTGGGCAGTCTACAAGACTGCCCCCATGATGTCTGCCCTGTTGGCCTTCTTGATTCTTATCCATGAGTGCTCAGCCCTGTCATGACCATCATTCAGCTTTAGAAAATCAAGACACAAAATGTGTTATAGTGTTAGAGAAACCTGTATACAATGCAGCAGAATAAACTTTTTGTAAGTCAGATTTTGCCTGGACTTAGTAAAGCTGTGTGAAATACAGAACACAATGCCTTTAATATTTCAATGCATATATAGTTTTTCTTCAGAGAGAATAAAGTCTTAAGGAAATAGTTGTAGAAGTTTATGGCTAAAGTTGTCTGATGTGTCTGTTATCAACATCTGATTTCATTGGTTAGAACACTGCCAAAGTTTTAACTGTTTTGGCTGAATTTTCCATGTCATGGAAAAGAAAAGGGATTTTTTTTCAAAGTTACTTTAAAAACAATTCATCTGTTTCCAGGATTATGTTATGGGAAAAGACATTGATAGGCTTTTTTACTTTTTTTTTTCTTCCTGAGAAACCCAGTTCCTTCAGTTTTTGGATTTTACACAGGGTATACAGACTAACTTCGGAGTTCTTGGTATTTTTTGTGCTAATATTCTCCTTAATAGTTTTTTTTAAGTAAGAGGTTCCTTAGAGATGTTCCTGTGTCATTATGAAGCTGAAGCGAGATTTTTTCAGTGATTGCGGTAGTATCTTTCTTTACACTTTCAGAAAAAAATGACGAGTATTCTATTGTAATCAAGAAAATGAAATTTATTCTTCCTTTTAGAATGTGTCTTTCTTCAACTAGAGTTCATTTAAAATAATTTTTTTTTTTTGTTTCCTTTTTCTCTTTAATGCCAGTGCTGTCTAATAGCTTCTATGGTCAGGATTTTTATTTCTGATCCTCCACCTAAAATTCATCTGAATGTGTAGAAATTTATTTTTTGTTTGTTTGCCTGTTTAATTGGAGACTGAGGCAAGATAGGAGTCCATTTAACATGTACTTACTCTTGAAACTGTTATCTGAACAGTACATACTTTTGAAATTACAATTCCTACATCTGTTAGTTGCATCAGTCTTTGCTATTGTTAATACTAATTGAATCTTAGTCAGGAGCTGATCTCCATGCTGCAGGAAGCACAGAAACATTCATTCTGGTCTTTTATAAGCTCTAAAGAGCTCATTAGTTAATAATTTGTCGATCAGTTCTTTTTTGTTGTTGCATTTCACTGAACGTAGCAGTTCTCTGCGATGCAAATGCATTATGTTTTTGAAGATGCCTCAGTTTCTCTATTTATGTAGTCTAAACTTTTTTTTTTTAATAAAGCAAAAGGTGTCATCAGCCAGCATTTTCAGGCAAAAAAAGTATTTACAGCTGTGTACCTTAAAGTCTGTTTCACTCTTTTTATCTATCTTAACCTCTGAGAATTCATGTTCTAGATTAGGTTTTCAAATACATTACCTTTTATTTTCTTGTTGCATGGTTTGAGGTTTTTTTATTGTTTCTGGTTCAATTAGCACCTCCTAGCACGTCTTTTGTGTGACTGTGATTTGCTGGGTGCTATTGGTCAGGTGACTAACTTGAATCAGCAAATCTGCCATGCTGCATGTGATTGCTGGCACGGATTTGGATACCTGCCTAAGTGTCTGGTTGGAAGGTGCTAAAACAGGACACTATTGGAGACCTGTTTTAAAGTTGTAGTTATTTGTCATTAAAGATTTGCTTTTATCTTAACAAGATTGTACTTGTGGCTAGGATTATGCCATTTACTGATACTTCAGTGCCAGGAGTTTTCTTTTGTGAAGGGTGAATTCACAATAATTTCCTAGAGTTTCGCATTAAAAGAAGTTGGTGTCGCTGAGTAGAAAACACTTATTACCCAGAGCACAGTGTTCATAGCATGACCACAGACATTCTTCTAAAATTCTCTTTAATAGTAAGCCTTGGCCTATGTGACAGTAGTCTTACTTTTTTTAGTTAACTTTTGCGGGCCAGACCTGGTACCTTGATGTAGGGACACCACTGATGGAGCAGTACTATCTTGCTCCTTTGTGGGCAGTCGCTTTGCTGTGTATTTGCAGGGGGGAATGTCTGCCCTGCCTATAGCTGTATGTAACTCTTGAACTGATTTTTAGCTTCTGCAGATCTCTCAGCTTTGGGCTAGATGAGTGGCCCTTACAAGCCCAAATGTAAGGTGATGTTTGTTGATGGCTCCTGGGAATGCTGTGGTTTCCTGCTGGACCCCTGCCTGATGGGCTGCCTTGAACTGTGGCAGCTCTCTTGCCTCTGCACAAGACTGTGGTTCCTGCTGCCCAGTTCATTCTTGCAGGAGTTTTAAACACAATTTCCTGTCTAAAAACTGATAGAACACCACTGTTCATTATGGTATAGTGCCACATCCTGAAACAGTTGGGTGAATATTTAGGAATTGCATAATTAGCTGGAAGAGTGGGGGTTTCCTGGTAGAGATAGATGTTTTGGGTTTCTATGTGGGTTTTTGGGTTTTTTTGGATAATGCAAAAATGACTCAAGGAGCAAGAGCTGAGAGTCACTTCATGTACATGTTCATGGAAGCAGCATCAATAAGGGTAATAGGGAATAACTGGAAAAGCAAAATTAGTCAAACGTAAATGTTATCAGTGTCAAAATATTTATTGCAACATGGAAAAGGGAAAACATAAACCAGTAAAATCAGTCATTAGGTAAATACTAGCATAGGATCAGTGATTTTAAGAGACCTTTTATAGTGTGCACCAAATGTGGATTGTGATGTTATGTTCACATTTTTCTCATGTAAAGATTATTTTAATATGTTACCAGAAATGGAAAAGGTGTAAATGGAAGATTATTGGCCTCTGCACAACAGAAGGCAATGGAATTTTCTAGAGTGACTTTTTCCTACAAAGCTGTAAATTAATAATTGTGTTATTACTTCTGTAGTATAGTGTAAAATAGGTTACCTATGCCATGGTAAATTGCCTGAGTCTCAAAGTTTGTAGGAGTCTACATGCCTGCTTTAAGAAAAAGCAAACAAAGAATGAGACAGAAATAAATTAACTTGGCTTGGAGTCAAAGCATTGTTACGATATGTAGCAGGATAGCAGACACAAAATTGGAGGGAGAAGAAAGTAAAGAATATAATTAAAATGTTATTTTCTCCTCTTTCCAGTTACCTGTCTTCTTTTGTTATTCATATACACTTGTTGAAATTGCATGTAAATGATTGATTGACTCAGCGACCTCATTGTAATAAATTATGTTTGATGTGCTATCTTCAAAAAAATCTTTTGAAATTCTGTCTCTTTTCTTTGTCTGCTGACATTGTGGCTTTTAATATCTTGTTTCCCATCTGTCTGATTCCATCATAATCTGAGCATAACTTTTCAGACCTTAATGCAGCTCTCTTTTTGTTCTGATTTAAGTAAGTCTGTAACACAAATATGGGATTTGGCCATCAACAGTAATATTAGAAAGGAATGTTGAAATATGTGTTCCCTTTACTGATGTGAAATAAAGAAATGCTTATCTGTAGATACTTGATAATACATATTTACAGTGCATAGATCTGTCTCTACAAGCAAATGAATACAGAGGTCTCTGTATCATTGTATTACATCTGCTTTAATGTTACAAGTTCAAAGGTTACTTTTAAGGATTATTTCTTAATTAAAGGAGAAAAGAAATGGGTCTATAAGGTTTCAGGAAAGCAGTTTTAAATATAGATTTAAAAATACTTAGCTGAATATGTCATACAGATGTACCCAAACTCCAGTTTGAGAGATTGTTTGTATTATAGATATTTCTACTGCAAGAAGTGTCTCTAGCAGTGAGGTCCTGTGTCTTGAATTACAGGGGAATATGGAGAAATAGACTTACATTGTTACAAACATTTTTTTCTAAGGGATATAATGTCTGTAAAAATGTTCGTTTGGGATATCTTTTCGATGCCAATAGTTCAGCAGTTTGCTTAACAGCTGTAAGATATAGGTAAATAAATTCTTTGTGTTCTTTATTAATGACAGAAATTGTATATGCTGAAAGGTTTTTTTGTTCAGTGCCTTTTTAGTGGGACTAAATCCTCGGAGAAACCAAAGAGAATGAACTGAGCAAGGAAGAGAGGAAAGGGAAAAGCGTGGTAGTCCTGGGAAAGTCTATAAAAGTTCCATGGGACAGTAGAAACAGAATCATCTTCTAAGTTTGCTGAACTCATCAGAGAGTTATTATGAATGTGGCAAAAGGCCACAGAGTTCACTCAACTGTGTATTTTTACATAAAACACAAAACACCGATATATTTACTTTGATGTGGTCTGTATAGGTTTATTTGTTTGGTGACGATACAATGGCTACTGCTAATAATTCATTTTGTCTGGCTAATTTGACTATGAATAAGGTACCCAAATCAGAGAAGGAAGCCAAAGGAAGCCAAAAGCTTTTTACCTTCATGATTTATTGAAAAAACAATAACAAGCAAACCAATTCCATAGGCTACATAGGCATATGCATTCACGCAAGTCATGAGTACATTGACTGAAATGGAATTATTCTTCATACTAAGTAGCAAGTTGGTCTGAGACCTTGATATAGTCTGAGCAACTGTTAGTTCCAATATCACCGTCTTTACTAAGCTCTGACTTCCCTGGCATTTTCGGTCTCTTGCTACTGAAACAAGTCTGTAGCAGATGCTTTAGTGGCGAAATTTCAATATCTAGTGAGCATTATGTTTTAATCCCTTTTTTCCTAGTGTACTGTGAACAAGTGCTTTGGAGAAATCTAGATGTGTGTTTTTTTCCATTACTGAAAATATTACATTCATCTCATCAAGGAAGCTGAAGCAATTTGCAACACTGTGTTAAGAAGATATATTTTTTGGGATAAAAGTTTTTTGTGAAGAATTTTCTTATGGAACTCCAACCCCTATTTCTATAGCAAAGAGTGTAGAAACAAATGGATGGAATGAAATCTTGGCTTGATTACATTCAATATCAATATTTTGGGATTTCTGTTTCACTAGGTTTTAATTCACTACATTCTTCCCAGAGTTAAGTTTGATATAGAGTTTCCTGTATGGAAAATGTGAAAAGTTAAATGCATATTCATGGTCTTTAGAAGTAAAAGCTGGTTGTAATAGATGCATCTCACCTGTCAGTGAAATTTGTGTGCAATGTGGCAGCTGTGTAGTGTTGCATACAAATACAGAATATTAATGAATATCTTTCATCATCACTGCAGAGCCATTTGTGGTGGTTGTAAGTGTGACCCCAAACTGAAAAATGGCAGGAATGATGGGTCAAGGCTATGTGTTAATAATAAATGACACACTTTTGTAACTCATTAACGCTCTCTCTCTCTAATCACGGTGTGTTTCATTCTATATTGCTGAGGGAAGCTGCAAACTAGGAAAAAAAGTTCTTTCTGCACACTCCCAGTTCCATTTCCCTAACTGCTGAGATTTTCCTGGGGACCAAAGGACAGACATGGTTCAACATTTTAGCCAAATGAAGTGACACTGGGCTATAAAAAAGCTGGAGCTGAAATCCAGCTACAAAATGTTTTCCAACAGTACTCAGGAATAAGGAATTGTATTTGTAGTTAATACATACAAATATAATTTTTGTCAGTAGTTAGACTCTTATTTGCTGTATATTTTCTTAGGTTTTCTGCTGTATTAAATCACTGCATCCATGACTTACAGTTAAATATTTTCTTTAAATGTGACAGTGACACATTCACATCGTCTTTTCAAATATATGGAGAAAGAAGAAGAAAATGAAATGACTTTTGTTTCCTGGGAATTCTGATATAATTCACATATTGGAATATGAATGGTGGACTCTGAATTAATTGCGTGTTTTGTTGTAGATTAGACTGATTAGTAGGTACAAAATATGATGCACACTATGGTCATCAAAGGAAATTTCTTCCATCTTAGTGGGAGAAATATGGAGAAAATAATATTTCTTGAAAAAAATGTTCACTTAGTCTACTGTTTAGGCAAGCACTTGCACCTACTGGTGCAGCTAGTTAACAGAACAAAACAAATGTGTTGTGTCTGATGAATTAGTGATAACCTTCCATGGTAACTGTAATGCTTTATTGTGTTACTTGGCTTCAGATATTGTCACACACTGTATTCTTTCAAAGAATTAAGAATAAAGAATCTGCTATGGATTATAACAGAACCACTGATCTCCATACATTACTGCATCACAAATGTTAATTTCTTTTTCCTAAGATATAATCATACTTACAAAATATATACTACAACTCTCACATTCTGGTTCCTAAGTTAGCATGCTGTATTTTCCCCAAAGTTAATATTTTTCCAGTTCTGTCTGACTAATAACTTGTTAAATCTCTCCCTATCTTCTAATGACAGGTGATTTATCAAGGTCCACCACTTAATTAATATTACAGAACATGTAGGGAGCTGAAGAATTCAGGAATATTTTCCATAGCTTGGACATGTAAAATGAGAAGCATAGGAGAAAACGAAAAGATAATCTTGTAACTGAGAAAAAGCCTTTGTGATTTAAGCATGGAAATGGTGAGTTCTATCCCGCAAATCCATCATGCTTCCCACTAGGCTTCAGACAAGACACTGCTGCAGCTGACCATTCTGCAAAATCTTTAGGGTAACAGTCTCTTATCTCCCAGGGTAGTTTAATGCTACGTATGTCCAGCATTACTGGTGTTATGGGGAGTGTATTAATTTTTGAGTTTATTGAGTTGTACTTAAACGAGAACTTCTGTGATATAGCTGTAACCTGAGTTTTTCTCATAGTAAAAAAGTGTACAAAAGATACAATATCTAAAGGATACTTTTGTGACATAAATATGTTCACTTATGTATCTAAAGCACATAGATAGAAATCTCAGAGAAGTTGTCAGTGAAGTTTCAGCTTTCCTAAATACTATACTTTTTTTCTATTTTCAGGTTGCATGTCTCACTCATGTAGCAGCTAATTACCTTAATTGCAAAATTGAAGCAAAACGCTGGGGTACTGCTCATGGGAGTATTGTTCCATATCAGGTAAGCAGAAAGCATTAGAGTTTTTTCCCTTGGAATTCATTATTTTGTGTATTATGAGATTGAGAACTGACTTTTCCCATGACCTGTAGTCTGTAATGTGTCTGTGTCTAGGTATGACAAGGTTCTGTTGTTCATTGTCATTTCTGCATTTTGCATATTTCTTCGTCAGCAGTAGATTAGTAACAGAACACTGAAACAGATCAAAGGTGTTTGCTGAAACTGGATGACTTTAAAGCTAGCATGATGACTTGATTGGTTTTCACCTAACAGAGAAACCTTTTTTTTTAAGGGTTACCTGACTTCCATTCCATACCAGTTATAAACTGAGATCTTTCGATCTTTTCCCTCTGAATTATGGTGGTTTTATCTTGTGAGTCTACAAGAGCCGTCTAAATGACCAAGATAATCTGACAGTGCTACATATTTGTAATTGTGTATTGATTTTACTACAAATCACTGCCTCAGCGAGACAACAGGTTGACAAAAGGAATTAACCAGAACTCAGATTTCCCCAGCAAAATTCATACTCTGCTACATCTAATGAAGGGTTGACATTCCTTAAAATAACATGACCTTCATCATATAAACAAGCACAGGAAAAAAAATCTCACTGCAAGTTTTATCTTACTTTTGACCAGTACGGTAAACTCTTCTAGTAAACAAGAAACTGTTCTTTTCTAGCTGTTCATTTTGTGTTCTTTGATGGAGGTCATGCCTTTATGGAGACTTGAGCATATATTTAATTGAAAAAAAAATCTATTCTTTATTTCATATTTTTTGGGATTTCTTATAAAATAGTCATGTTTGCTGCTAGCTAGGCAGAGCCTGTATTTCTTCATTTATGTCCATAGTCCTTTAAGTCTTGAGAGAGGCAGTTTCCAGCATTTGTGTGGGAGAACTGCACCTAAACATTGCAGTTTTTTTACCCTCTCCTTTCTTTTTAGAGAAAGTGAGGGAAATTTAGTGTATAGTCTTTCCAGTGGTGAAGATCATGGTGATCATTAATGAAAGATTTGTTGCTTGTGACCATAAAATATGAAGCAAAAATTTTCCACTGTTATGCAGAACTGTCTCACTAGCTAGTCACAACCAGGCCTCCTCAGGTCTAAAAATGAGTTGGTTTTCTAAGGACTAAGTCTACTTGATCCAGGAGACTTTTTCCAACACTTGTACTGCATAATCAATTGTCTTTTTATGAATTAGCTACAACAAATGGCAAAGTGTCTCAGACCAATGGGGAAGTGTTGTGGCTCTTTCAGCAAGAATGCGTTTAGTCCTGCAGTATTCTTGTCTCCAGTGCTACTGGTGTAGCAGTTTGGGTGTGTTTTCTAGAACCAGCTCTGCATGACCCAGTGTAACCAAGCATCCATTACACAAGTATTTACATTCTGCTTTGTTTCTGTGATATGACCTTTTGGTGCAAGCCTTTTTGAACTTTAGTATGTTGAAAGTATAAAACAGATCTGAAGTATCTGAAGTTTGTATAAGCAAACCCAAAAACCTTGCTAAACAAAATGTTTTATCTTCACCATATGGCATTTGGATGAATAACTGAAACTTGCATTCTTTTATGTCCTTTTGGTCTTTGTTTTTCCACAGTCAAAATGAAAAGCATACATTGAGTATCCTTTGTTTCTTTTTTCATAGACAGCTCTTTAGGTCTAGGAGATTATTTTCGGTGTTTTTTTATTTAATCTAGATTAGTCATTATGAAAATAACAATTTTTTGGAAAAAATATCCTAGTAAAACTATGATTCCTGTGTTTCTGTATGCTGTTTCTGTAGTAGGTATTAGAAATATTACCTCAATATTATGAACAATTTTAATCTGAATTTTCTTGTTCATAATCCAATAATTAGGCTGAACTTCTTATGGGTGGAGTTGTGTGTGTATGTGTTTATGACTTAACATTGCATCAGCTATGTTGCAATTCTGATTGTAACCATAAGAATATTTTGAGTTTTAGAGGTTTTTTTCCTTTACTAACCTAAGATATACTTAGATTGCAAAGCTCTTCATAAACTTGAATTAACCCTCACTGTTGCTATTATACTGGTTTTATATTTTCTCCCACAGCTCATTTGTAGTATAGTAATTTGTAATATAGAACAGATCTCTGAAACCTGACCTTCATTCCTCATTCTACTTATTGAATATACTGTCTTTCGCTTATGAAGCTAATGGCTGTCACGACACTAATTTGTATAATTTTTTTTTTGTTTCAAGATATTTTATGTAAGTGTACTACAATTTTTTCAAATAACGAAAAACACATTTCAGAAAATCAAATTTCTATAAATTTCAGAACAATTAGGTGGTAGCAAACTGTTGGTTGTTTTTTTCACATGTCCTTTATTTTGTTTTCTTTTGTTGTATTTTGAGTGTTTATACAGGTAATAAATTATGAAGTGATGCAGAGCATAGAATCCTGTAAAAAGTGTCAGATTAAGTTAAATCATGGAAGATTGGGTAGACATGAGATCTTCTTATAGATATTAAAAAGGCAGAATCAAAATAACTTACATCATCTTTCAGTGTGAGAGATTTCTGATCAGAGTCACACTAGAGTACTGACCAAAATAATAAAAACCCTGTTAAAAGCATCCTAAATATGTACATTAAAAGTACTTTTTCTTACTTAAAGTTGTTACAATAAGTGTTCTATATTGAATGCTATGGTAGCTTTTCTTTCATTGAGCTTCGCCTGAATAAATTTGTTCAAAATATCTTTGCAAATGGCTCTATTTTTTTCCATTTACAAGGTCAATTTTACCTTTCACTGTATCTCTGTTATTTCACTGAATTTCCCTGTTGCTTCTTGACTGAAAAACTAGCAACATAATTTGTCCCTGAATGTGTTCTCTAGATAGACCTTTATTACTTTTCTTTGTATTTAAAAACATGAAAATTAAGCATTAATGGGAAGATGGATTTTCTCCTTCCTGAAACTATTAACATCTTTGAAAATCTATTTCTGGTCTGGTCTGAGATGTTAAGTTTGGTGTGCAAGGGCTTTCACATTCTTAAGGTTTTTCTCATTTGCTGACAATGTGACATGATCATCTGAAATGTCTGAGTTTTCAGTTCTGTGTGTTCATTACCAGAACCCAAAGGAAAGGATTTGAACGTCTTTTGAGTATGCAATGTTTCCCAGGGTTCCTGTAAAACTAACTGTAAAGACTTGCCACAGATTTTCAGTGGAGGAGAAATTTGCAGTGTGCCACAAGATGAAGTACTCTAGATTCTTATCAGCCAAAATCAGAAATTTTTTTTTGAGTCCTGAAACCTTCATGAGAAATTACCTACTTTGAGCATATCTGCTGTTTAATCAGAGCAATGTAGCTTGAATAGGTCACCCCTGTGATAGTTCATGTAATCGGATCCCAATTTGCTTGGTTTCAAGTGTTAAAACACAAACCTTGAGTTCTGGGCTGTATCTCAAATATAATTAATACAATTTTTTAAAAACAGTTAATGAGACACCTTGTTTAGCAACAGCTGCTCCATGATTATCCAGAGGAAATCAGGGCTTAAAAGCATCCGGTTTACATAATTGTGCTGAAAAGTAAAGTTCTTACTGTCTTCCACTTGGGGTGATAAGGTCTTCCCTCATTCTAGTGGTTTCAGCAATGTGGCTCTCTTGCCTGTACCATGCGTGAGATCTGGACATTCACATTTTCATCTTTCAATTGGCCCACTTGGAATTCATTCTCCTGAGAAAGTCTATCTAACTGGAATGTTTACAGGATGTTTCCTGTGGCAGCTTATCACCCTGCCATCAGACACCCTGGGCAACTGGGCAGTACTTTCAGAGACAAACTTTCAGCAAAAGCTATTGGGCTGTTTCCTCTCAGGACATAATGATTGAAGTCTATTTAGAAAACCGAGAAACCAAGTTCTTGCAGATATCTAATGAATATGATATTATTTTTGTTCCAGATTTGTTCCTAAGACTCAGGGTTTTCTCAACTATAGTTCACTATATTTTCAGAATGTGCAAAGGGCACAGCCATTCTGAATGGGAGTTGAAAACATGAGACAATAAAGAAATTATTATTTTAACCAATTACCTTTTCTGTTGACTGACCTATGCATTGTAATAACTCATCAGACCCAACATTAATGTTTTTTTGTGTTAGAGCATTACTTACATTCTTTAAGCATCAACTTCTGTTTGTGCCAGGCATAAAATTTCCTTCATATAAGGAAAATATCTCAGTGTCAAAATCAGTTGAAATGTGTTATGAAAATCAAAGTATAAGCTCACAAGGAGGTTAAAGGTATGAGGTATTAGGAAGATGAGTACAGTCTTAGATAAAATATCTCTGCATTATTTTTATCATCTGCATCTCATACTCTTTGGTCATAGAATTTCATACTGTCCAGGAGTCTTACAAAGAAATTCCCACACATGTCACTTGTGTCTCATCACAGGAACAGAGAAATTGAATTATTGACCTTATTCATCTGGCAGAGATGCTTTTCACACAAAGGCACAATGTGCACCAATTTTTCTAACTCAGCTCTACAGAATCTCTCAGAATTTCAGTCTCCTTTTTTTTTTTTTCCTTTCAGTAGAGAGGACAGCAGAATAATGTCAATCATTTAGAAATTTCAAACTGCTTATTCCATGCAAGAATGGTGATATGTACTCATTTTCTTGTCTGTCTTTATGTGGCTTTGTTGGATACTTCTGCAGTTAATGAATCTTGGAACCAAAAGCAACAAAGAATAGAACTTTGATTATTTGCAAAGTTTTGTTTTGTGCATGAGACTCTCCTTAAATAAATTCAAAATGGAAGAAAATTTTTCTGTTCTATGTTAGCCCAGTCTAGGAGAAGATGAAACTTATGCACAGGAAAGAAGTAAAATACAGATTTTTTGGTGGGGAGGGGGAAGTTTTAAATTCAGGCAAGGCAAGATGACCCTTCTTACTCTGTGAACATTATCTACATATTGCTCACCTGGACTATTTAGACTGCCTTGGGGCCCCATTTTCCTATATTTTTCTTCTAAGCAATGAAGCATATATACAACTCGACATGAAAATTAAATGTATTCACAGGTCAACTGAATAGAAACTTTGTGTTCTCAAGCAGCAAAGCGTGCTCTCACACTGCATGGATAATATTTCCAAAGAACAGTTTGGCCATCCTCACAATAAATGTCTTTATTCATATGATGAATACCCAGTACTTTAGTCGCCTTGATCTACTTACCTATAGGTTTGTTTTTTAATGATCTGCTTCCTTTATATCTTTATCTTACAAGGCACAAGAAAGAGTGAAACCAGAAAAGCATGTGTCACAATGGATTCTGTAAAACAAGAAAACAAGAATATCATTTCTTTCTTTTTGAACAAGTTTCTATTTGTAGATTTCCTTACTAGATTTTTTTCAGAAGTTTCCTACTATGGTATGATTAGATTAACCACTGACTGCACAAACGTTTTGGTTTCGTTGTGATTATAGAGGACTAGAGTTGGCACTCTGCTTGGTAAGAAGTGCTGGAGTATGGATGCTTTTCCTTGTCATTTTAGTAATTGAAAAAGTATAGTAATCATCTGTGGCAATCTCTGTAGAAAGCTGCTCATTTATGAGTAATTAATTCTAGTTATTCAAACCTGACAGCATTATACTGATAATTTTGTGGGGATTGTCCTTCAGTGGATTGTCAAGCCTCTTTCCTGGCAGAGCAGCTGTCTAGAAACTAGTTCAGTAGGTTTGCCTTGGACAGTTTTAGATATGCTCTCAGTGAATGATACAAGATGTAGTTATAAATTCATTCATATATATCCTCTCCTGTCAGAGACAGCACGTTAAAGAAACTGACCTTGTATGCACACAGACAGCTTCTACCTGTATACAGGGAATTTTCAGATTGAAATAAAATGCATTTTTAATTGAAAACCTGACACTGTTTTCTTTCCTGAAGGAAATCCTCCTATACCTTTTCATTTTAAGTAATGCCTGCAAGATATTGTTTAATATCTCTTATACTTTGAATTTTCAAAACAGGTATGGATAATCACAATTATTGTTAAGGAATGATAGTGGACAAATGAGACAGTCTCATTTTTGATCTCCTCCTGGGAAATGTCACAGACTATTCTTGTATCTGCACTTGTATATGTGTTTGTACTGACATATTTATTTACACTCATTTAAACTGAATGTACATTAAGATTATTCACCTGTCACATGTCTGTGGACACATGAGAAAAACTCTAATTAAACTAGGATAGGAATAAAGGTGTACTGATGTTCCGTGTCATTTAGTGGACGTTTGTCTTTTATGTATACTGTTAATAGGTTCCTCCACATTTGCCCATTCCTGGGGTGAGGGATCTAGTTGGTATTATTTACAGAAAACATGTTACAAGGTTACTGAATATTACATATATGTATATTCGTGTCAAATTTAGTTCTTAGGAAGAGCAGTTTAACAGAGCCCTGATCAGTAGAGGGCTCTTCAAATTGTAGCTGGTTGGAAAGTGATGAAAGTAGGATCTGTGGGATTGTAGAGGAGATATTGACTGCAGCTAGATCACTGCTTTCTTCTAATCTGCTTATTGGATCCAAGGCAGAAGAATAGACTTCGCTTTTCCTTTTCTGAACCTATGTTTCATAGTCTTTGTATTATTATACAGTGCAGCCACTCATAAGCTGAACCATGTTTAAACAGTCTGAAAGAGAATTCAGAAATCTGTGTGCAGCAGGATCGCTAAATGACTGACATAATCATCCTGCATATATATATGTACATAAATAGGTGCTGGTTTTTACTGTGTGAAGCTTGTGTCAGTTTTGGTTGGGAGAAGTTGATTGTTATGGTAGGATATGTCCACTAGATGTCATTCATGTAATCTAGTTTTTGTTGCTGCATTTATTTCTGAAGAGCCATGTAGGATGGTGGATACAAATTACCAGCATTATTAGCTCTTTTTCTATATGCAGTGCTTTTGAATGTATATATGTGTGGCGTGTTGCAAAATAATATTACAATTGTCTCTGTGAAGGGTTTGGTGCACCCCTTCATCTAAAACTCCTGTCTTTGCCTATTTTTGCTTACAATAGCATTCATTGTTCCATGAGTACATATGTTATACAAGAGCACCCAGGTGAGCTGCATGTAGTTGGTAACTCTCTGCAAGGAGAGACATGAGTATAGAGGTCAGGGCATTATGCCCCCAAGGAAAACAAAAATATTGTGTGATTACTATAAATCCACCCCAAATGTGATCTTTTCTAAGCTCTTTGGAACTATAAAAGCAGTTCTTCAGAAAAGTGCTTATCTAATTAGGAAAGGGAACTCAAATTTCAGGAACTTATACAAGTGAATTTATATACTGACGTATCTTTGCCATAAAACTATGCTTAAATATCTGAGGGACTTAAATTGGAATCACTTTAACCCATCTTAAATAAAATTAATGTATGTGGACAAGTCAGAAGTGCATCTGAGCATTCAGCTGGGTGGGCTGATAGGATCTGTACTGACTGATATTAGCAAAGAGTTCTTTCACTGCCTGCCTCCCTCCACCCAACTTTTGTAGTATGGCATGTGCTAGTAACTGCTAGACAGCTTCTGGGAAGCCATATCCCTACTCTCATTGAAGAGCAACTGCTGCAAGATTGGCCTGTGCTCTTTCTCACTTTCAGCTTGGAGCAGCTACAATGAAACTGGAAGCTGGAGATCACAGCTTCCTCCAACCTCCCTTTCCCCTTCCATATGGAATAAAGAATTTCTCTGCCCTCTGTAGTCAGCCAGAGGGCAGGATGGGGAAGTGATAATCCTCTTGGAATGAGTACTTGCATGAAGAATGATAAATGCTACATTGCATGGGGATTAACACGTGCTTATGAACTTGCATTTAATGGAGCGATGCTTCCCTTTCAGCAATGTGAAGGTTCATTGTACTCATAGACCTGATTAAGAGCCTTTACCACCGTTCAGCCAAAAGGGAGCCATCTGCCACCAGAAACATAAAGCTGTTCAAAGCTGTTTCACTCTTTTGCATATTGTCCTCAAGAACGTAAACCACTTACTTTCACATAGCATTTACTTCCCTAAAGAAATGCTTGTTCCCCACATCACAACATTCTTCTTTCTCCCAGCATGAGAATTGCATTTCTACTCATGTTTAATGCATGTGTTTGAAGTCTGTGCTTTATCTCCATGAAACTCTGGAACAGGACCATCCAGAGCTAGTTTAATGAATGGAGTGGCTATATAAATCACATCTATTTTCATTTCTTTGATGGGAGAGTTTACGGTGAGGATGTTCACAGAGTGGGTCAATCTGTGAGTGGAGTTTGTGAAGCTTTTTTGGTATCTCTAGATATATTTGATATTAAGCACTGCTTCATAAAGATTTGGTGCACAACCTGATTGCTACTTTGCAGGATGACCCCTTCTTTTCACAGTGAGATGACATGTCATCAAACGTGGTCATTAAGTTAATTTCCAAGCACTGATTTCTGCTAATAAATTTGGTACAGGCTATATTGTTTTCTCAAAAAAATATTGCCTTACTGCTACAATAAGTTTAACTCCACTGGAATCACAACTGTGGTACTCCAGTACACTCCAGAGAATTTAATGGGAAGGGTAGTGAGAGGGCTTTTGTTCTATTTTCAAAAATGACTTATGAACTTAAGAAGTATCAGTCCTGTTGTCTTTCCAAAGTATTGAAGATTTAAACGCTAAATCTACTTTTTTAAATGCTAAATCTACTTATGAACATAAGCTTTAACTATGGAGTGCTTTTCAATGTTGTTTCTCATGCCCTTTGCTACATTCAGATATAATGTTGCATGATGCTAAAATAGGTATTTTTACTAATACTTTCAGTAATAAAATTTGATGGCAAAAAAACTTAAAAATTTTAATCTAAGGCTTTGTCTATAATTAAACCACTATTATTACCAAAATTATTTTGATTTCCTTACTTTTTAATAAGTAGTAATTCATTTGTATTGAGAGGGATAAGGGTGAAGGTGTGAGAAAAATTTTTTAAAAGTAGTTCTCTGTTTTGACAAAATCATACTTCCTGATCATCACCTAAAACATGCAGTACTTGCTGTCTGGAATTTACTCTTCTAATACAAATTAAGCTAGAGGAATTGATCTTACATCTGTATCCCCAAGGGAACCTCAACCAGTTTTATCCAGTCTACACCTTCACCTTTATTCACTTACATCTAGGATAGTTTTGACAGATGTTTTTTTCCAATTTCCATTCACCAGAAGTTTTGCAATACTTGCTACAGTCTTGTTTATGTAGTTTTCCATGCCCACTGAGAGGACTAAAAGAAATAATTTTACTTTCGATAAGGAAGATAGAACATGGATTTAGGGATAGGTTTTTCGTTATATAGTCTGTGATGTGTTATGGCAGTTGATCACCATGTTGCATCTAGCAAGTTTTGACATATGTAAATATGTGTATAGCTCATCTACAATGCTCTTCTTCCTGGATTTTGTGAAGTTAGTTCATTCATGTTTCCCCCAAGATTATGTTTTTTTAAACCTGTTGTATCTTTTTGATTTTATCTCTGATATGATTTCCACTTTGATCACCTCTTCAAGTGGTGTGTCCAGATCTAGCCAGTGTCTTATGTGGATTCTTCATGTTTCTGAGTAAGACGAAGTGCTTTCACATGCATTTAAGGCATGAGACCTGAGAATAACTTGCTTTAGCTTTTCAACAGCAACACATTGCTGTGTCTCCTTCATCTCAGGTGTTCTGTTGCCAGGGTAGGAGAACAGCATATAGTTCTACGCCTAAACTTTGCTGATTACTTACCAGCTGCAGCTTCCTTTTGATTTACTGTTAAAAGGTTCTTGTTCTTCCTTTGTCTGTGTTCCATTATTTTTGTTTTGTTTCACTATGGATCATTTTGCACAATAGTTGTTAGTCATCAGTTACACTGATGACTCCAAATCCAGTGAAGCCTGCAGAAGTGAGGTCACTGCTGGAGTGACCTCCAAGTCTCAGGTAGCAGAAGCCAAAGTAATTGTCTGACTGTGATCTTGTTTTATGTCATCTACAGCAAGCTGAGGGTACTCAGATTTTGCATGAGGATGCCCCTGTGTGGTTTGATGAACTTTTTAATTTTTGGCATGTTAGTTTTACATCATTAGTCATCTGTCTCCTCCTGAGTGTTTCTAGGTAGATGAAGCTAGAAATATCAAAAAGTTGGTCAATATGGAAGACCCAACTTGTGTTTCATATTTTGTATTTTATATTTTTTCTATTTTATGTTTTAGAAAGCTACCAGGGTAAAGAGTAGAAGTTAAATTATCTTAGTGGAAAGGCCACTTTTTTCTAGATAAAAATAAAAAGCAGACAAAAGGTTATCCGTTAATTTGCTGTCAGTTAATATTAGTCGTGCTTCATGTGGAATGGCCATAATAATAAACAAATAGGAAGTTGATGTGACTTCAAGTAGAGAAACTTTAGCTGAATCTATGTAACGGTTAAATCCTAACATAAAAATGAGGAATATAAAATACTACAAATACTGATGTTAGTCTGTATGATCATGTCTCTTCTAATCAGAGACAAGTCTTTAACCTTGTCAAATTTATCTTTGGCATATGTTATGATAGTGTCTAGAGAGTTTTGACCATGAATAGTAGTTGTAACAATGCAACAAAGGCTTTTGTAGTGTACACAAGTTATTAACTTAGCTCATTGGGGCAGAGACTGCATTTTAATTTGGCTTGAGGCTTAGAACAATGGACCCTGAGTCTTATTGTAGCACTTCCACAAAACCAAGAATAATTTTTTTCCTCTTTTGTGTACAAGCTTACAGTATTTTATTTGAGGATTTTAAATATAGCACTGAATGTCTTGAAGTAATTCTATGATTTCACTTTTTTTTCCATGATGTTTCCCATTTTTACATACCCAGTTGACATTCACCACTTTTTCAAAGTTGGGAGATAAATGGGAAATATAAATGACCATCACATGACTGCTGATACTAGGAAACTGAGATTTGTTTAATACTTACAGTATTTAGTGATGTATTTAATCCATGAATGATGAGGAGGACCATGGGAAGGAATAGTATGTATATTTTTATTAAGAGTCTGATCAGGTAGCTCATTTAAGAGAATGTTATTAGGGAAACCTCTTAGCACTCCTGCATAATTGTGCTATCTTTTCACTGTTACCTTTTCAAACTCCTTGGAGATTCTTCAGTAATTTATTTCCTGCTATTTAACAGTTTTGAGTAATAATGATGATGAGAAAACAGTTAAATAGTTTCTTTTTTCAAGTACCAGGTGCTGAAAGCAACTAAGAATGCCAATGGTTTTTATAGTGGTTTCCTGTACATCTTATGCAAGCTTCTTCAAACTTGTGTCACATAAGGCTTTGTCAGATTAAAAAAGATAAAATAAATGATTTGCAGTCAAGACGTTGGACTGAAACAAAGAAATGTAGTTCTATGTTTGCTTGCAAAATAGCTGTGTTATTTCTGGTTTGGGTGTTAGTTGCAACCTCATTTAATGTGATGCTGATTTTTGGGTGAGTGCTCCCAATTCATTTTTAATACAAGGGAGAGCAATTTCTTGAACTCACCAGTTCCAGATTGCAGCAAGTAACAGAGTGGTAGTTACTTCCAGAATTTGTGCTGCTGTGTTTTTTATCACATTTCTATGTATGTTTTGAGATTTGATTACTGTTTTCAGGATTTGAGTAGGGCACTTTTGCATGCCCCTGCTTCATCTTTAAAAGAGCTGACCTGCTCCTTCTACTTTTCTCCTGTTTGGTCTCTATTTAAATAGTAGGCTGTTCATAGGATGTTTAAAAGAGATTATTTGTGTCTTGCAGGCTGTGACTGCATGGCATTGAACAGTGCAATGTACAGGAGCTAGTTTCAATGCTGCAAGCAGGGAACAATCATAAACAGTCTTGGATGGGGTTATCCCTTCTCTATGTGAGATCATCTTTAACAATATTGCTTTACACAGATATTTGCCTGACTTGTTCTGGGGCTCCACAACCCCTCAGGCAGTTCATTCTAGTGCTTCACTATTCATTATCTCAGTAGCACACAAGGCAATATGCTAGGAATATTCAGATCAGACATTAAGAAAAGCTTTCTAATAGAGAAGACAGATTACTTCCTCTTTTCAGTAGTCTTTTATGATCTTATGGGCTGGTATGTCTCAGACTTCTCTAGGCTAAACGTTCTCAGCTTGCTTAGTCTTTCAGCTGAGATGTCACTTTCTAGAACTTACTGTTATTCTCTGTACTTTCCTTTTGGAACACATCAGTTTTGTGGCATCTAGAACCAAATACGGTACATAACTCCAGTTCCAGTTTTATCAGCTTGAACTAAAACAGAAAGAATATCTTGTGAATCTTGTGGGTTCTGCTGATGTTCTAAAATGTCACTTTAATATTACCTTGTTGTTGCAAAGGAGCCTTTGTTTAATTCATATTCAGTTTGTGAAACATGTAAATTCTGGATCCTTTTCTCTTGCATGCAAATTATTCATGTCAGTGAATTACTCATGCCTAATTGTAGAACTGATTTTTATTGTTGAATTTTACATTCTGCTTTCAGATTTCATCTCCCAGTTAGCTGCAAACATTTTCAGTTCTATCTAGTCTGCCCAGAACTTGCAGTTCCTTCTAGTTTTGTGGATCTTAAAGTTTGATGTACATCCTTTCCTCTCTCAATATCTGTGTTTTTAATGAGAATATTGAAATGATCCAGGAATAGTTGATAGTATTTTTTCACATTGACAAATAGTTCATAACCCCTTGGGGTGATATCCAACCAGTTGATAATTTGTTTTCTCATGTGGTCTTACTTAAGTTGTACTGCCCTTCCCTGTAGTCTGGTGTGCGGAAACAGACACCTAAGTCAATGTATTTGAACTTTGGAAGACAATATTGGCTGTTAGCCTTCCTCTGGTTGTTTAGTGGGGAATGTACATGTGTCCTTCTGGGAGGGAAGTGCTGACATATAATTTGCTTGATTTTATTATTTTTTAAAAATTCAATCACTGTGTTTGCATGTTTCTAATCTCTAGTATCTCACTTCTGTCCCCAAGATGCTAGTGTGTAGCTTCCTCAGACTCTACTGCAAGGATTCTAGAAAAAAAATCTTAGCATATAGTGACACTTGAAAACACTGTGTCTTCAGAAGTGTGCTCTCAACACAGCATTTTCATAATCTAGCTCAAGTTTCATTGTCTGTTGCCATGTTGGCATGCTACTGTACCTTTTCTAATGAATTCACTGAGTGTAGATTGTGTAGTGCAGAAGAGAGTCAGTGAGCATTCTTTTAATGCAAATACCAAGCACCTAAAATAGTTACACATTGCGTACTGTAAACAGTAGGCAGATGGGTTGCTCTTGGAGACTGTGAATGTTCATAGGATTTGAGAGGGTCATGAGTTAGTTTCAGATGGCATTGATTACTGTGCTGAGCGTGTTAGACACCCAAACTCAGTCACCCAAATTGATTACTGTGCCCAGCATCTTAGACACCCAGACTTAGTCACCCAAATCCAATTGAATCCTTTAAAAGTGCAAGTTTAGTATGGCTTTAAGGGCATGTAAGACCTGTTGATTAATTTCTGTGTTATGGTTTATGAATTTCTCTTGGAAACAGAAGTTAAAACAATAGCCTCTTGATGAATGTGCCAATTCCAGGTTTTATGTGATATACTAATCCATAATGTGAAGAATTTATACAAAGAAACACTGGCTAGACAACAAGTTTATTATGAAATAAAACTTTGTGAAAATGAGGTTCCAATATTTAAATACTGACAGACGTACTGATTATCTCATTGTCTAGCATTAAATTAGTGTACCAGGCCCTGAAAATTATGAGTGGAGTAATACTACTACTACTACTACTACTACTACTACTACTACTACTACTACTACTACTAATGACATTTGTAAAGAAATGATGTCTTCTATATTCATGTAGAAGTCTTCTGATTCCACCTCTCCCTTTCCCCCCCCTATATTATGAGTTCCAAAAATTGCTTTGGTGGAAAAAGAAGGAAGACAGCTGACTCCTTTGCATAATTACCCAAGCTGACTTGGCAGCATGCTAGACTTTGTCTGTCCTCCATCTTAATAAAAACATACTCAGTTATTTGGTTTTTGCATCTTTGGTTTCAGTTCCTTGAGGAAATCAAGACCCTGTTCTTGAGTTAGTGAGACTTTACTGTCTGGATGTAAAAGGTATTTTTTTGGTAATATATATCAGACCCACCAGACTCATCAGTAATGTATCAACTCATCAGGGCTTGGAAGGAAAGTCCAAGCTTCTCCCTGAAGCTCCAAAAATACTGAAAGCAAAAAATGCTGGTAGTTTTCGTTTTAGACCATCTCATGGCTTTTAAGCCAGCTTTATGATTTTTGGGAGATCTGAGTGATTCTGAGTATGTGGCTTGGCATAATGTAGTCGTTCACTGTACCATCTGCTGTAATTCCATCAAGAGATGCTCCCCTTGACATACCTACCCCAAAACCATTTCTGATAACACTGCTTCCAAGCTCTGCACCCATGTCTTCTAGTGGATAAGCAGACCTTTAATGTCTGAAAGGCCACTAAGAGACAAACCTAGTATTTGCTAAATTTAAAATGCTGTTCAAATCTGTTGTAGTTGTTCTTATGTCACGCTCCAAGAATGTCTTAAAACATATATGTAAAAGAGTTGTAATGAGAATTAGGAACACTTCAGATTGACTGTCTCCGGAACCATTGTGAAAGTGGCTGCAATGGAACTGGCAGCAGTTGGTGATTGAGTAATGGTGTGATGGCAGTTCCAGCTCAGGCAGGGAAGACGCTATGTTTGCCACATGTGAATTAATATAGTGCTGCTTTTTTACTGTTGAGGGATTAGCACGGCATTTTTAAAAAATATTTGAAGTATAACGGAATAGGGGAATAGCTGAACCCATATTGCAGACAGCTGCTTTTTTGAGCCGATGAGCTAAGTATCTTCTATAGCTGGGAAGCATCAAATCAGAAATGAAAACACTGCCCATGTATATGATAGGACTTTTAAAATACCGGGTAAGAGCTATGCCCTTCAAGCAAGTAACCAGAAAAAGGATGACAGACAAGAATATCTGCATGACATTTGGACTCGGCTTTCCTGCTGGACAGCAATTTGTATCATAACCATTATTTTCAGTATATTTCTGGGTCCATACTTTATGAATATCAGCCAGCGACAGAAAATAAAATTGTGAAAATGTATTCGAGAAAAAGGGACATGATAATTTGAGTTGTAAATGTTAAGAATTTATTTTTCATCATTCTAGTTCTCTGTTTTTTTCTAATATGAGTACTAAAAATTATGAATAAACTCAGACAAGCTAGATATTTTTTCTTTAATTTTGTAACATCCACAAGCCCAGTATTTGATATTCACTTACAGAACATATCTTGCTGCAAATGCAGGTTAAGCATTAAAAACTGGTGGAATAATTGTAAAAGCCTCTTCTCAGTATGTAGAAAATTTACTTTACAAGAAATCAAATTCTTGGTCGTTGTTCACGCAGATACATGTAACTGGGATTTATTTAATGAATTGATATCATACTGCATTGAGCTGTATCACATTAAATCACATGTAAGTAGTAAGGGAAACATTCTGAGGCCAGTATTGCCCTTTCAGATTAATCTGTCAGTATAATTAAGAATACCAGGTTCCTAGAATGAGAAGGACTACATGGACTGCAGCATCATGCTCAGTTCTCTTGGAAATCAAGTGTGTGGAGAAGCAACCATAAAAATTTGCCAAGCTAGGACGTAACTCAAGCACATTGAGGCTACAGTGATTAGAAAAGGAAATTGGAATTTTGTGTGGCTATAATCTATTGTTTGATATCCAGTGCCTGCTCCTGTGTAATTTACTTGCTTCTTTTGGTCACCTGACTGAAGACATTAAGTGGGCCACAGGGTAAGCCAGGAAATTCAGCTCTTGGCTTTCCAAGTCCGCAGCTCTGTTGTTTCCCCTCCTGCCTTCCCCCTTTCTTCACAGCTGGTCAGCACATGCATAGTAATTGCTCAGGCCAGGTAGGGCAGATTTGGAAAGATACATATGGAGCACATGCAAATCTGCACTAAATTTTTCGAATGCAGGGTGAAGTTAATGTAAAGCAAGATTTCTTTTATGTTTAAAGTTTCTAAAACTTATAAAAAAGAGAGACAACAAATTCACTTAATAACCTTTCCTTTTCTCTACTACTACTAACTGAGAGGGCCTGGGACTTTGCCAAAATATTACACATTGCTCAAGAAGATTACAAAGAAATCCCAGACATGCACTGCAGAGTTATTAAATTTAACATTTCTAAAAGATATTTTCAACAGCTAAATACTTGTTAGAGCATTGTTTTCCTCAACCTTCAAAAGTTGCCACAACTCAGTCACAGATAAGAACTTCCAGCTTTTTAATTGATATATAAATTGAATTTATAACCAAATCCACTACATTTCCTGTGGTAAAGGAAACACAGACACTTCAGTTTGGTTTGTCCCTAATTTGAAAATCATGTTCTCAGGAAATCCTGCATAATTTTTTTATGTAAACAGGAAAAGTATTTATTTGCTTAGGGCTCTGTTTGTATGGGCATGGGGGTGAGCAGAAATAGTGTAGATTCTGGAACTCATGTGTTAATTAATACATTTCAGAATAAAGAAAAATATGTTCCAGATAAGGTGGTTTTCTCTCTGATCATGGATGGGCTAGTAGAAAGGGGTTTAAAATGCTTTATATTCTCCTTTATATGTTCTTACTGTTTCTCTGAATTTCAGTAATGAAGGCAATTAAAAATGAAAATATGAGGAATTTGTAGAGAAGGTGTCTTTTTATTCCTCTTCAGCTGTTCTTGCCTTGTCTGCAAAGTTGTTTTTCGTCATCTGGAAATGAATGATTTGTAAAAAGCAATTGTAAAATTGCTGCAGGATTTTAGACCTCACATCCTTCTCTGCTCTCACCCCCTCAAGGCCCTAAATTTACTTTTGCCATTTGTAGCAGTTCAATTGAGGGTTGAACTTCCCCTCTTGCTTCTTGTGAGCTTTCCTGATTTCACTTACTGTTTGAACATGATATATTGGATTTTATTTTCTCTAGTTAGTATGAACTCTACACTTCACACAATTGATTTTGTTTTCAGTTAGAAAATAGTGTTACACATTTTGAGTAAAAATTGTGCAGGAAGTAGGCTGCTTTTTTTTTGTGTGGGTGGAAACAATCTGTAGAGTTATTGCGGGAGCTGAACCCTGTTTAGTTATAAAACTTTTGAAAGAAAAGGCCAGAGATTTTTAAGGAACTATTTGTGGATTTTTTTTTTTTAAACCAGGATGTGATTCAAGCTATTATTTAACAAGAGGACTCGACAACCTCACCAAATGAAGAGAAAAATTAAGTATGGGAGCAGGTGCATGCTTGTTTTATTTGGATTTGTTTGTGGCATTTTCTTAAAAGTTTAAAGTTCAGTATATCACTCTAACAAACTGTGGTCACAAACAGTCATAGCTTCAGGGGAAAATTGGAAGGAGTGATAGTCTTAGCAGAAATTTTAACACTAAAGTTGCTCAGAGAACATAGTTTAAAGTGGAAAATCAGGTTAGTTTCCTCTTTTGCTTTCTCAAGGGTAAACTGTTAGTTAATGTAGTAACAACGAAATGACAGGAATTTCTTTATAGGTTTTTTAATTCAGTGGAACAAACAGATTTTTCCAGTAATCATTCTAAGAGGTATTTTAAGAACATTAACCCAAAATGGTAATTATTAAGTGACCGTACGTGGCCATGAGAAATACTTTGTGTGTTACGTTGCTGCACATAGCAGGACTCACTGTGGAAGGGAATTCTCAGGAGCATTGAACACAGTTTGACATGTCCACTTGGTGAAGTCATACTTGTGTTGGATTAATAACAAACATACTTACCTCTGCTAGGTAATCCTGGAGGGGTGAGCAAGTTAGGCTGCTACAGATTAGTTCTCCACCACACCTTTTTTTTCCCTTATTGTATTCATTTTATAAGTACATATATCTGAGAACTTTGATTGCATGTTCCCATTTCTCCTGTGTGTTCCAGGAACAGGGCTTAAATTCTGATTGTGGATTCTTGAGACACCAGTTTGAAGGAAGTAGTCGTCATTCCTTTTCATATATATGGGCAGTGCCAAGTCGCCTTTTTTTTCTCTTTCAAACAAATTTTTAAATGCTCCATGGTGTGATTTTTGTAGCTATTTCTATTATTTTTGAAGTTGATAGTTATTGTCATGGATAATCTTGATGGGAGCAGGATGCATGGTTTATATACAAATGTGCATTTTGTTCAGAACCCTTGGATATAAATCCGAAAGTAGAGCTAGTTATTCTCTGCATGTATTTTACTTGTTTTTAAGCCTTGTGGGCAGATGTGGGCTTTACCCATGTTGTCTTTATGTAAGGAAATGTTAGGACTTGCAGGGAGAAAAGTAAAAAGCATGTGTCCAAATAATTTGTTATGAAGAATTGAAGAGCCTTTACAATTCCTTTAATCAAAAATGTCAGAAGAGGGAAGAAATTTGTAGGCTGCTGCTGCCATGTGTGTTTGTAGTTTACAGGTGTGAGTCTAGTGTAGGGGTTATTAAAGGATGTTTTCCAGACAATAAGGGATAGTAATCCCTCAAACCCTTCTCAGTTTAACCCTTTTTATTTATACTTTGTGGGCATTTTTAACAACTTATCTATGCAGTTCTTTATCACCAGCAGTATTGCTCTGCCAGCAAAATCTGCTATTGGCAAATTTTTGAATACTTACTTTTTAGATGGGATGAAAAACTGTGTTTGCTTCTCACCTTTTGGCCACTGATAATTATGTCTTTCTTGTGCAAATTAGTTAAGCTATAGCCACAGAATAGCAGCCGTTTTCTGCCTTAGCCTTAGATCAGGCAGGAAGGCTGTGAATTGTGGTGTTATAAATTGTTTAGAGCTGCTGTGTTTTTAAGAGTATGTTTATAAAGGTCTTAATAGATCTAAAGAACATAATTTACAAGGATTTCATTCTGTTTATACATAGAGATATTTCTTTATTTTTAATATTCCTTCACCTTCACTTTTATTTCTAATCCTATCTTAGGAACCATTTAAAAATAACAAATTTTAGTAGGTATTGCCAAGTATGTGGGTTTTTTTTCGAAACAAGGGGAAGATGATAGTTTGTGAGAAGTAAAAGTTTAATCCACCTTTTAAAATTTGATGTAAATCTTCCCTTAGACTTCATGGGGTACTGCAGTAAGACCAGGACCCTAATTCTTTCAAGAACAGCAGAGCTTCCTATCTTGGAAAACTTCTGAAGTGAAACTCCTCTTTGTATTCATTCCATTCATCATCATGCTCTTCAGTTTATGACTCTGGCCAATTAATTCAATATCAACTACTTGAAATAGCAAGTCTCCTATGACTTTTCCAAGATTTATACCTCGTATTTCAGCAGATTTTTTTTCTAGAAATTAATAGAAGAGAAACTAAACCCTCATATTTAGTTTACATTTAAAATGAAATTTTATTTCTTGTATCTACTCTGATGACCTCTTTATCTAGAACCATGAGTGGAAAAACACACTTAAAAGAAAAAGGTGTTAAATAAAATTATTTTCTTCAGTGATAAAAGCATTATATTATCACATTTTCATTGGCAAAACTTAGGGGTTTTATTTGCAGCAAAATTGGCAGAAACAACTGCAGGCAATTACAGGCTTCAGTTTGTCAAGGTACCTAAGCATATGTCTAACTTTAATTGAGTGAATAGTCATTTGACTTCAGGGGATTATTCATGTTCATGAAATTAGACATATGCTTAAGTAACTTGGTGAATCAAGGCAATAGTGACTTAATAGAATAGTGAAGACAGAACAAGCAACTGTAACCTGCATTGTAGATGTTCTTTGATTGCTCTGGTTGTTCAATAATTGTTCTTATTGGGTGTATTTTCAGTTCCTTAATAAATTATCCAGGCTTAGTAACTGTATAGTTTTGTGTTCATCTTCTATGGACAGTACTTTATACCCAAAGAATAAACAGTCTCTTACAAAAAAGTGAATTGAAGCTGTGGGGGGCTGTTATGACTGCTCTCATGTATGTTAAATATATTTAATAAATCACTGCTTTATTTTATAGGACAGCAGCCCAGGGGCAAGAGTACTGTGCATTTCCTGCCAACTGTTGTTTGTTAAATTTGCTAATTTGATTTAGAGGCATGGTACATACCACGACCAGTTTGCATCAAGAGTCATACCAATTTTTCATCTGAAGAGTTTTCTTTGCTATGTATTCTTGTAGGTGATCTTGTGTTTTGAGGAGGCATGGCATTAGATAATTCTGCCTCAGACTCTCCTTCAAGTGTTGTATGAGAAGGCTTAACAGATTTGTTTTGGAGGGGCAACGTGCTGATATTCAACGTGTTGACCAGAAAGAAACATAGGAACATGCAGTGGAGAGCAACTAAGAATTGCCAACTCAGATTACTTGTGGTTTAAAAGAGGAACATCATTTTAGGCAATGGTTTGCAGTATGGAAATTTATGTAGATCAAAAACCTAGGCTTTCATTTTGATCTGCAAGAAGGTTGTAATTTTGCTCAGTCAACTTTGTTGATACCAAAATAAAAGAACCAGTAATAAAAAACCTAAGTTTAACTGACATAATCATTGATCCTGCACTGTTTAAGCAGAAGCACCTTTTGTCCTATGAAGAGAGCTGTGTACTCCTATGTAGTCAAAACAGAATTGTTTTCATAGCTTTGATCAAATTAGCCCTTTTTTCATTCAAATTTGACTTATTCTCTTGTTTCTTTGTTTAGGACATTCTTACTTTTTCCTCAATGAAATTGCAAACAAGTATCTCATATTACTGCAGTTTATCTGTATAACAAAAAAGAATACCTAAACCACTTCAACTTATATTTATTTTGTTAGTTAAGGAACTGACTTGCGGGCTAGTACTAGGAAACTTCTTCTTTGTTACGAGATTCTAGCATCTGGACTTAGAAGTCAGTTCCTTTTTCTCCTCTCATCAGACTAAAATACCTTCTCAGGCATTTGACTAAGTGCATGATTCCTTTTATCATTATGGATAAGTTTTAAAGTAGGAAATTGTATTGCTGTGATTTGCCAGGTTTCTATGGCATTCTGCAAAAATCTGTGTATTTATAAAAACTAGTAAAACAGAGGAATTATGATGAATGCTTTTGAGAACTCACAGTAGTATTAATTAAAACTACATAAAACAGGCTTATGAAACAATGAAGATTGGCTATGGGAAAGGGACTTCTTTTTATTCTAAGAAATGCAAGTAGAAAGCAAGAAATATCTGTAACTGGAAGGAAATATATCCAGTTTGTCAGATGACCTTTGATGAGCTCATCTAACTGCAGAATTTGGCACTTCCATTTCTGTTTATTGAATAATGGGAACATATAACAATGATAATGAAGGTAATGTGATCCAGATGTACAGGAAGGAGCAAATGAATAGAAAAGGAATGAAATTTACATATCTGATGTAGATAAAGTATTTATGATACCTCTTATTGCCTTGGTTCCTTTCACTTATCACATCTTGCTGTCATTCTAAGAAAAACCAACTGGACAGAGTGCTATGGAGGTGCATAATGGACATAAAATTAAGCAGCTGCAGGTTTTTTTGTGAGAAATAAGATCAAACAAAAGACATAATTTTATTGGTTAGAGCAAACTTAAAATACTTATACTCTTATAGGTATTGCCAAAATATTTTCTCCAAAGCCTCTGCATAATGAGGACAAATAGAAGTAACTGCTTGATTGGGAATTATTTTCTTATCCCATTGACTTGCCAGGACATGAACAAGAAGTGGTTAGTGAACATTTGATATGTAGCCTATTGGAACCTTGAAGCAGGTATGTGATTCTAGAATACATTTTTAAAACTGCTGCTTGCATGTATGGATGAGACTTAAAAAATTCCTTTTTCCCCTGCCATACCTTCTCCAATACCTTGTTCCATTTCAGATGAAGTGTTGCTGTCTCTCTGCTTTTGAAGTTCTTTTGCTTTAGTAGAGTGATGGTTATGTAATATATCCTGTTACAGGACTAATTTAAGATACTGAGGGATACACTGCAAGGCCAGCACTGCCTTGCAGTTTATCCCCACAACAACTAAAAGAAAGGGAAATGAGGCTCACAGGTTGCGCTTTGAAGGATGCTTGTAAAACCGTATTGTTGACTATTTATAGTCATGTCTAAACCAGAATTGCATGTAAAGAAAAACTTGCTGGAAAGTTCCTTTTCTTTGTAGGCTCCTTGAGGAGCAAGGCTAAGTCAGGCTCATTTCTCCTCAAGTAGTATACATGACAGTTGATGGAGATGAATTCTTTCTTATATCCATAAATCTAGACCTGAACTGGGGCAAGCCTAGTTGGAATGAAATACTGAAATACAAGCAAAATTATAGAAAGTGTAATTGATAAACAGTTCTTACTCACTGGAGGAAGACTTAAAGGCTCTTCTGGAAGACATGAGCAAATAAATAACTTTCTCTGTTTTTAAATGTGTTTTGTAACACAGTTATTTTTTGGATAAACAGAGAATGAAGGAAAAAATAAACAGCAAAAAGAAACAAAGAATAGGCAAATCTGAATTACAAGAGTGCCATTTTTAACAGTATAATCAGAAAAGCAAACCCTCTGAACATAGAAAAAGAATTCCTTCATACATGAAGGATCTCTTGAATCATTTATGGTTTTGCTATGTCTTTCATTATTTAACTTTCAATTGTTCTTGCAAGTAGTAATTTAAATGTTTCTGAATTATAATGCATATCCCAGTGGGAAGAAAGCTGGGACTATGAAAGTGCCACAAATACTCAAGCTTTTTCTTTAAATGCCAAGAATCAAAAACTAGTATATTAGATAGATCCCATTGGAAACAGGTGCTTCCTCAAGTTTTATTAACTATATATGTAAAAGTAAAAAGAGCAGTTGAAGTTTAGCAGTACTGATAGATTCCCAACCATGAGAGATTTCTGAAGGAAAAGATTGTTTCTGTATGGTATATAGTACATACTGATTTTTTTAACTGGCAAAAGAAGGAGGTTCATTGGTTAATGCTTTAGAGCATGATAGCATCTGCCAGCTGGAGCATTCCACAGTGTAAACCTGGGGTGCTTAGTAAGAACTGTGTGTCAAATACAGAATAATGACTTTCCTAACTTCAGGCATGATTCTTGTATTACATAAGAGTTGTAAGAAAATTCTTTGTCTAGGTGGAGCAGGACTGCAAGTTGTAAAGACTTAATTTGATCCCTTAACAAAAAGTAAGTCTTGTGTGGCTTAAATTTTTTTCTTAAGGCTTCAAAACTCATTTTTCATTATATCTCAGAGTAAAATAATGGTTTCAGACACTATGAATTTCTATGGTGAACTTGTTGACTGACCACATACAATATGGCAGAGGGATATGTGGATGGAATGTCAGGACAGAAACAACTACTGTCTATTTAAATTGGAGCAGAAAATGGAGGAGACTGCTCAGGTAAAGAGAAGTACATAGCTGGAGAATATCAGAAGTGTTGTTGGAATAACGTATCTATACACACTGAACAATGCTGGACATCTTTATAGAAGAGTAGCAGTTATATATTATGTATTTTCAACAGTATACTTAATCAACAAATATGCGTAGACTGAATTTGTCATTGACTTCTCTAGAATGGTTTCATTTCACAGATAGAGCTTGAGGGGTAAATTAACCTAGAACTTCACATTAAATTTTGTTCTATTCATTCACAAGTCAAATAGATTAGGGAAATTCAAAGCTATTTTTGAGAAACAAGAATATTTTTCTAAAAAGAAAAACCATAGAGCTTTTGTTTGTCAATTTTTCAACTTGAAAAGACTAATTTAAACCAAATTAAACTGAAAGAAGGCTTGTGGACTAAAACTTCTGAATGTGGGGTTTCAGCCTGGAGTGTATTTTTTCATGGCTGGATTACAGACTTCAGAAAAATGAGTTTTGAAGCAAGGTTATTGAAGTCCTTCACAGTAGTGATAGTACAGTTTTTTATAAAACATGGTATCTGTTTGTGCATATGGCTAATAAAATATAAGTACTGTATGGAACTGGTATTTGTCAAAAGTTATTTGAAGACCATAAAATTCCTAGATTTTTGATTAATGATTTATATATTTTTTTTCACTTAAAATCAATTTTCAAGTCTGATTTCTTTTTCTAAAACAGTGCTAACCAAAAGTTCTTTGGTCCTTGATTGTTTAGATACTGCTCAGTTCTTAAGTCAGACTGACTTTGTTTAAAGTAGTGCTAACTTTTCTGGAGCTCCATTACCCACGCTCTGGATGTCTGGTTGGTGTTGTCAGCCCTGGAAGCGTGCATACATCAGTTGTGGCAGTATTCATATTCTTATGCTTGCACTTGTGGTGTACTGCCCTAACACTGGGAAGTTTTAACATGTGGATAAGGTTATCCATGTGTATGTTTGTTTGGTTTACCAAAAGCTGAGTGTAACACTGACAGAGATGTGCTTTTTCTTCCACTGGAGTTAGTTTGTGCACCTGTATGAGCACTTCTAAGAGTGCTACTCTTAGTGAGAGTATGTTTTCAAGAACTACAGATTTTGGCCATGTGACCCTGAAAATGAGTAACTGGAAAAAATGATTTAGTTTATTTTTATGAACAGAAAAAAATTACTTTTGGCCTCTTTTCCTAAGTCACTCAACAGGTTAAGGACATAAGGACTGTATTCCCTGCACCCAGTGCATAGAGACATTACAAAAACTGATGGTGTAAAGATATAAAGGAAGACATTTTTGCAATAAGTTGGTGGTTGAAAAGGTACAATCAACAGTGATTTAAAAAAGCATCCTTATGCATCTAAACTTATGGACATACTGAAATTGATTCACATAAAATCTTACTGAAGACAATGAGACTTAGAGTATTTTCAGCTGGAAGAGACCTACTTTGGTTTAAGTATTGCACCGAACAGAAACAGATCTAAGAATTTGTTTAAGTGCTTTTCTTACTCTAGATGGTGGGATGGGATTCACACTCATTTTGTTAAGACAGATAAAATGCATGAGAATTCAGTAAAGACCTAAAGAAGTGTTTTTGAAGGAATTCTTAAAAGCAAAGAAATCACATTTTCCTTCAAACACAATGTGAATACTGAAAATATAAGCCAGTTAGACAGTGTCCAACTAAATTAATCACAAGTTTGCAAAGCTCTAGAAATTGTTCACATGGATTCACCTGAAAATATTCCAATATCAGTAAACAGAGATGAAAGAAAAATCTATGTGAAGTTAAATAGTACTTATCAACAAAGAAATAACCCTTGTTGCTAAGGCCAAAGACATTTTCCTTTCCATAGGATCATTTTACTGTCTATTTTTGGATTTTAAGACAGGTTGCTCTAATTTCTGGTATTGCTGTATCACTAGAGAATGTTTCTGTAGTGGAAGCTAGACTAGAGTCAGTACTTGCCCTGAAAGCTAGCTCAGGGTCTCTGTCTTTAATCTCCAGTTTGTTCTGTAACTGCAGTATCTTTCATTTCTCCCGGTTATAGTTCTTTAGTTACAGGAAAAAGGACAAAATAAATTTAGACCTTAATAAGTGGAGGTTCATATTTTGCTGTGGTAACCATAATACACCTGCTTGCTCCCAAGAAACACTTGTCACTAGCTGTTCTGATTTTGCTTTTGTATCGTTCTTCTTAGCTGATGTATATTCATCTCTTGTAGAAAGTTGATCTGATCATATGATACATTGTTGAGATTGTTATTTCAAATAGAACATAGTTTATGCTGGAGTTTTTGGAGTAGAATTACAAAGTGGTGTTTGGAGAGTTCTCTGGAAGGATGACTCAGCTTCATTTACTACCTGGTCAACATCTCTTTCTTTTACTGTGTCATTTGCTCAGATATATGAAAAGTGTCACATCTTATTTAGATGTGGTATCTCTGGTTTAACAGTTTGGTATAGACACAAAATGGCAACCTGAGTAATGACTGATAAAAGTTATTGTGAATTTTGCTTAAATTTGGCATTTCCAAGCTTAAAAAAAAGAAAAAGAAAACTAAAAAGGACAAATAAGACTATTTTAGATTACACTTTCCATTTGTTTTTTATACTGATGGGATTGATTGCTGCACAATGTGTCTGAAATTGAAAGCAAGTGCATTTTTGTAGTTCATTTTGGGCTGGAGAGACATAAATGGTCGCTAGTGCCCTGTATTTATCTTTATTATCTAATACTGGATTGGAATCTGCTGTTGTACATATTATACTAAATCATGTCTACATCTCACGAAGTGCTACATAGGCAGCAGAACCAGAA
This sequence comes from Edolisoma coerulescens, assembly GCA_013397115.1. NCBI lineage: Eukaryota > Metazoa > Chordata > Aves > Passeriformes > Campephagidae > Edolisoma > Edolisoma coerulescens. The sequence goes on from VWZW01004383.1 coordinate 162,752, forward strand.
TAACCTGTGCATTTGAACACTAGAAGAAACAAAGGTGTATTTGACATACTATAATATTTTGAGTACACTGGCAGGAAACTTCAGTCTAGAGAACTTCCTTTAAATCAACAACTTTAACTAATTTTTTTAGCCTCTTTTGGTAATATCTGTGTTTGAAAACTGGAATCCTTCTTATGAAGTCGTTTTTGCGGAGTTCTCTGGAAGAGTGACTTGGCATCATTCACATCCTGGTCAGCATCTTTTTCCCTGCTATGACATTTGCCTGAGTGTGTGAAAAATTTCCCACTTTATTTGGTTGCATAACATGAGTTCTAATTTAGTGCTGACTTGAACTTTCTATGCATACGCCCTTTTGAGCTTGTTTTTCTTCCTGGAAAGCTAAAGCCTGGGCCAGGTATGCCAGTCTTACAGTCTTTTTGCAGCAACTCTCACTTTAAAGATAATGTCTCAGTGCCAGTATAATTAAGTGTAGGTCACTCTTCTCTAGGCAATAGAAACATTTTGCTTTGGCACATGTGCATCTTCCTCACTCTGCACCCTTAAAATGACCCACTACCATCCTGTCAGGGAAGAGCTGCCTGCTTTTATGATCTTTCTAGCATTTCGTATCTTCCATTGAATGGTCTTATGATCCACAAAGGACACAATGAATGAGTTAAGTCCAAAGACTATATTCACGTATGTATATTTTTCATCTTGCTGTGGTTTTAAGGAATATGTTTCTACAAATGATGATTAGCCCAGAAAATCTTTTGCATTGTTTTTTGGCATGGAGTGTCAGTTTGGATTGAGGATTTTCATAGAGAGTTGATGGATAAGTAGAAATTAAGTGGGACTCATAATTTTGCTATTTTGCATAGCCCCTGTTGAATGTACATGAAATATTTATTGGGACCACTGAGCAGCCCACAGATGCTTTTCAATCTTACTCTCATGAAATAAGGTATATACCTGGTATTGACCCACCCAGTCCATATGGGACATGTAAATTTGAGTAGGACTTGGCTCTTTTGCTTATTTTGTCACATTAAGAATGGGATTGTTTTTTAGTTATCATTTTGACATGTGATTTGTATTTGTTATCCTTTAAAGACAAAGAATTTTCTCATGATGGTTTTTATTATTTAGAGTAAGCAAATATAGTAAATTTGGCCTTGAAGTAGATACTGCATTATTTTGATGCTGAGAGTCTTTGGCTGCTTTTATTATATAAGAAATTCAATTAAAATATATTTCTGCAGTTTTTAAATTTATGAGTTCTAAGGTCACTTGCAGGCAAATAAGAAAATTATTACAATGAGAAAATTCCATTCTTTTTATTTGTTTTGTAATCTCAGAAACACCCATAAGATGTATGAAAAGACATGATTTTTAATCCTTTTAAAACTAGTGTTCACTGTGGAAAAATTATAACTGTGAACTCCAGACACATAGTGACACACAATGAAAGTGCTGTAGGGTGACACTGAAAGCAGAGTGTGGTTCTTGTAAACCTCTTTTTTTCATTTTTCCCCCCTCTATTTTCTTTCTCTCTTTTGTATAACCTGTCATCTTTATTTATACTGTGAAATGAGCGATATTTTTATCTCCCTAATAAAAAGTGTGTTATTACTACATTGTTGAAATAAAATTCTTAGTGCAGAATGGTACGTTATATTCCGCACCAAGACAACATGGAGTGTGCAAGGGACACACTGCAAAGAATGTTCAGTTTTACGATGTACACAGTGATGCTCTCAGTTGCTTGATTTTTTCGGGGCATAGTGTTGTAAATGTCAAGAGCCTTTGAAACATTTGAAGCAGATGTTCCACTGCCAAAGCGAAGCATTTGAACTCAAAATGAAACAGTTCCCTTAAACCTTGACATTAAGTCTTAACAGTTTTACTTCCCAATTGGATGTGGTATGAAGAAGATAAATAATAGAACTGTAGCAGGATAAAATATTTATTCTCCCACGAGATGGGGAAGAAAAACATGTTTAGCATTTACTTTGCAATTTTATTTGCTCTGGCTCATTTCCCTCTTATACTCACATATATACATTTCCAGGCACATGTTAAAAGCAGTAACTAGGGCTTGGCTCAGGCCCGGTGTCCTTCCTTTCCCCTTCCCTTTCAGTCTGACTTTCTCTCGCAGCTTCCCTTAAACTGCGTCTCTGTCTCCATGTTCCTTCTGGGAAGCATTCATCAAAATGTTTTCGCTTGTCCAAAATCTGGTATGCTTAATCAAACTGATCAATTTCTATGGAAGGCAGTGTCAGCCTTTTCAAATAGGAGTGCCGTATTTAAACCCCCCAATAAAAAAGGCTTCAATTTCTCAGGTTCTCAGTACCTGCTGCTCCCACTGTCATTGGGAGCAGTGTGGGTGAGGTCACTGCAATGAAAATATTTTAATTAGGTGCCCACCTTCACTTTGGAAATTTCAGTCTCAATTTGTTGTCTTGTGAACATATTCTCATGATGAAAGTTTCTGTCTGACATGTTAGTTTTTCTACTGGCTTAATCCACATATCTCATCCTATTTACATTACTGTCGTGTACTTTGCTGCCTGACTGACATCATCATCATGTTATAAATACTCAGAAGCACATAACAAACTTTTTAGGTCCTGTCGCTCATCCTCCTGTTATGAAACCCATGGCACGAGTTCTGTGCCCTTCTCCACACACTATACTCCTGCTGTATTCTGTGCTTTCTGAGCAGAGATGCTTTTCTCTCATGCCTCCCTCAGAGTGAGTCTATCCACAAATTCTATCTGGTTGAGCAATGTTGGAGGAAGATCTGGAACTGGGCAGCAATGCCTTTTCTCTAAGCTAACAGCAGTTGTCCCTCCTGTGGCCACTTCTCTTTTTCTGTGAATCCATACGATGGGGAAGCATACAAGCTTGCAAGAATAGAAGAGAAATTTAGTGGGTAGTGGGGTTTTTATATTTTCTTTGAGTGCTCAGAAAAAGTGGCATGGACAATGAGGATATTATTATTCCTGTAGCAATGAAGAAATAACCTCTAAGAAAAAAGTGGAATTTTGGTCAATAAGCGCATTCTTACACACACACACACACACACACATATATATATAAAATTTTAAATCTACGCTGATAGATAAATCGATAAATTATCTTTTCTTACTAAACTTTCCCTGTCATTCCAATTAGACAGCAGAAAATACTCCTTGACTCTCTTGAGGAAGAGGTTGATAAAAGATACCAATTAAAGCATCTGATTTAATGTGTAAAGTAATGGTTAAAAGGGCGACCACTCTGTAAGCTTAATACAGATATGTGTGCTTGAAAGCAGTGTGTACTCTTCTAAAGAAAATTCGGTGTGAACATTGTTAGTGTGGTACAGCATGTCTAGTATTTGTTGATTATGGGTGTGATGTTTTTGTTCTATAATAAGGTCCATGTAGCAAAGTCGGCAAGAAATCTGTACCATGTACTTGAGTAGATCTTGGAGCCAGAATGTACAAGTCCACTTTCAGTGGTAACCTTATAAAGCAATGCTTTTAAGTGAGGAGCAGTACTTAACATGGCCTCTATTAACAACTTTTACTGTGATTCTGTATTGCTTGTTGAATTAGGGTTTCGTCTGCACTGTTCTGTCTTTTAATAATCTGTCCGATTTGTTTGGCTTCCTACTGTAACCTTGTTTAGGAAGCAAATGATTTCTGCAGAAGCTGCAAAGTAACAAATATTTTCTTCAGTTCATCCTCTGTTTAGCCCCTTACAGAATAAAACGCTTTATCTGTCACCCTTCTGAAGGCTTAGTTTGCTAAGCCCTTGTGATATTTTACAATCTGTCTAGGAAGGTCTTCCAAGGGGGTAAAAGATTATTCAATATACGCTGTTATGGGGGTGGAGTAGTGCTGTGGAATTCTGATCAAATGTCTCAGTTTCTGTATTTTTAGTGGCCTTGGAAACAAAATAATAACAAGAATTATAGACTTTTTTTTTGCCCCTGGGGGTGTAGAATGTAAAGAAATTTGATTTGTCTTATGAAAGGGCAACTTTGTTCTTAGGACCATCACAGTTTAAAGTTAAGTGAGGAGATGCATATGCACACAAAAAGCAGAATAATTTTTATGTAGTTTTTATATATATATGTATATGTATTCATACATGCATACAGAAATAGATATATATAACTTTGTACATTTGTAGGATTTAGATATTACCTATCTGGATGAGGTTAATTCAGAGGCAGTTAGTGATAGGATGGTTATAGCTATGCTAGAAGCTGTATGTGTATGTATATAAACATTCATACGCATATATATATACATACATATAGTTTAATATTTTGCTTTAACAATAGTAATTACTTATATCAGTATTGTAACTATCATTATCAAAGTTACCCTTTTTTCTATAATTTTCTATCTACATCAAAAGGTTCTGCAGCGTACATAGTTCTCATTATATATTCTATGTAAATGAGGAAGCTGAGACAGAAGTTAAGGAACTTGTCCAAAGTCAGTCACCAGGTAGCAAAAGTCCAATTAGAAGTACCCAAAAAGTCACCAGTTTACTTTGTTTTTCTCCATCAAGCAGCACTGCATCTCATTTGGTAAGGTCAATATTTAAATAATAAGTTTATGTTCCTTATGCTTATTACAGGAATTGCTTAGCCTAAGAGTATGTTCCCGTAGGAGGATATTCAAATACAGTCATATTTTCACTATGAAGATGGTCAGCGAAACAAGTTGTCTGGAGAAGTGTTGCAGCCTCCATCCTTGCAGTCTTCCAAAAACTGGTTCCAAAAACCCAAGCAACCCATTCTGATCTCATAGGTGTCCCTGCAGGAGGATAGGCGGGAGACTTCCCAAAGTTTCTTCTAACCTGACTTATCCAATGATCCGACGATCAGAGGTTCATATAAATAAAGCATTCCCCTCTACTCAGTTCCATTGGTCAGCTGGAACAGCAGGAGAAGGGAAAATCACTGCTAAGCATTTCTGTCATTATTCTGGTCATACCATTTCATAGGGAAGGCAATGCCAGCAGCAGTGGCTGATTATAGTAATGTTTAACAAATTGGTGCTGAGTGGCAAAGGCAGCAAAATTATGTGCACCGCCAAAGAGTTAGGAGTGAGGAGCAGGCAGAAATGCTGAACAAATGGGGAAAAAGAAGCAGAAAGACCACAGTCTCCCCACCCTTCTGTGGTATACAGAGGGTCACTGTTCATGTTACTCTCTTGAAACAGTGACGTCTGCTATGGCTCTGCCTGAAAACGTATAGCAGCTGTGGTCTGAGAAAAACTGCCCAAAACTCTTCAAGATTGTTTTTAAAGTAAAGTTTTAGCCTTTACTGTTTCCATGACAATGCTTCAGTCATACATTTTTGAATGCAGAATTTATAGGGAGCAAATGGGATTATAAGAATGTGACTCTAGCCCTTTGGAAAAAAAGAGACAAAAAAGATCAGGAGTTACTTGAGGTGTGAGCCAAACCCCTGCACCAGCATAATTGTGATTTAGTTTTGCATCTTGGCTCAGTTTGCAATGGTGTGAAAGCCATTAGTGTAGCAGAGGTGAAAGCTGCAGGCCTTCTGTGCCTCAGCTCTGCAGTGAGAAAAGGCTGCATGATGTAATGCTGCAGGTTGTCTGGGACAGAGCTCTACAGCTTTAAACCGCAGGTAGGGGAGCATGGTGGAGCAGAGAGAAGAGAATTGCGACCCTATTTTTCACAAGCTAAAACTACTGAAGTAATATTTCTCTTTGATTCTACTTTTTCCATTACTTAGCATATTTTGCCATATAAATAAAATTGAAACTGAAGTTTGTTTCAAAAGGAAAACATTTAACTCTGAAAAAGTAAGTCACAAATGTTTTAAATTACAGCAACTTTTGATTTCAGTTTTGTCTAAAATGTATCTTATTCTTTGAGATTGTGTGTTATAGTGAGTGGTGCTGTTGACGAATAAGCTGCACTGAAAAAAATTTTCTGCACCGAAAAAGATTCAGTCCTAGAAGTATCCTGATGGATCTGTCTTTGAGTATATGTATCAGATGGCACCTAAGCATAGGTATCTGCTGTATCCCTAAGCATAGGTGCAGAAATAGAGAATAAACTAGGATTAGCAGAAAAAAACCCTACCCAGCTTGACGAACATAACTCCTGATAATGATGTTTAAAAAAAAATAAGCAAAGGTCAGCTGCTTTTCAGCCATTGCAGCATTTTTCTCTCAGCTTGATATCTCATATGTTCAAATGTCTTTTTTTTCTTTTCAGTTTAATTACTATTTTACAAGTGCAACCAACTTATCTAGTATAGCTCAGTGTATTTCAAACAGAGTAAGTATAGAACTGTAGTAGTATAGATCCAGCTTCTGAATTCTTATGGTAAACAGTTATGAAAAAGAAGGAAGATAGAGTTTGAAAGTGTAAGTACATTTTTTTAAAAAAACCTGACAGCCTCTAGGACTTGTCTAGAAGTTGTTGATTCACTGGAGCTCAACAGGATGCACCCACATTGGGGTGACAGGAAGTTCAGTTCCCAAACCTAGACTTCCCTGAACAGGAATGTCCAAATTTCTGAGCTGTATGTGTTTCTAATGTTGAGGACTACTGTCTTCTAGGGACTGAGGTGACAACACCACAGGCTTTCTTCTGGAGACATCAGATTGGACATCAACTTTTCAATCCATTAGGAGTGACTGTGTCAAGTTGCAACCTAACCAATTACTGTTCTCAAAGCAGTTATCTTTTCTCTCTGTGTAGCTTGTTCAATTTTTTCCCAATATACTTTATTATTTCCAGTAGACTTCCTGTTCTTGTTTCTCATAGCCTGCCCCTTTTCTTACATGCATTTTCCTATTTTTTTGTCCTGTTTGGACTCCATTGTGTTTTGAAATATATTTAAGACGCGTTAATTTTCTCTTTGCTGTCATTTTCCACAATTTTATTAGATTTTCTACAAAAGTGCAAGGCCTTCAGCTGCTGACCCGGTGGAGAATGCAGAGATGTGGAAGATCCAAACATCATTAAAGTCCTTCTGTCTCAAATTAAAGAGTCCCGTCCAAGTTTTGTACTCTCATAAATGAAGACCTGTCAATTTGAAAAAAAAAAAAAAGCATATAAACTTCATCCAGACTGTGCAGCCTGGCACAATTTATTAATGATACTGTATTGCAAGATGAAATAAAATGTGAACCTGGACTCTGAATTCATCTGACAGAGTTATATGACCCAGGTGTTTTAGGAACAGCTAAATTTATTTACAGTCAAGCCAGCAATGATGTCTAGTGACATCTGTGTAGTTACAGCAGACAACAGAATGAATTTCAAAAGCACAGAAATGTTGTAAGCTTGGGTATGAAAATGTTAAATTTAAACCAGAATATTTATTGAAGAGTATAGAAACTATAGTGTTTAAACAGGAAGGAAAGAGAGCCCAAGACAAACATTTATCAGGCTCTTCAGAGAGTAATATTTTGTGGGAGAACATTATATAACTTGCACTGTAAAATCCTAAGGACTGCAGAGGAATTGTCCAGGTCCTTGGAACTGGTTCCACATAATACCATAGCATCATTCTGTATACTGAAAATGCTGCTAAGTCCTTTCTCTACAAATCTAATAGAAAACAGTAAAGCTCACAGTTTTGGTAGTGGATAGGAATGACTATTGCACTAGATTTTCAATTACTTTTATGAGAGAGTATGCTTTTCTTGAAATACATCTTGTTACATATTTGTATTCTCAATAGCCAGGTAAACCTCTAAATACAACTCATAAACAAATAATTTCATCTGAAGTAGGAATGCCATTGTCACAGCCCTGATTGAATTGCTTTAGACAGGCAATCAAGTCTGAATTTTCAATCTCAGAGCCAGCTTTATGTTCTACCAGGAGGGAAGTATACAGTGGTGAAATCATTCATGATAACTCTTTTGAGCCTCATGGGAAGAGTATGCAGATATATTTCCAGCCCATGCTGAAGTTACAGTCATAAATAGTGTTTCATGATACAGAAAGGAGGTCATAAAATGATGTTGATATTTTTGTGATTGATGAAATGTGTGTATCAAAGCTAGTTCATTATTAAATGTGACAGGTAAACTTTTGTTAAGGTGGTGAATACATAAATGTCATAATTTGATCCAGTAGACTAATTCTATTTCAAAAAGCATTTGAGTCTTCACAAAAGTTTTGATAGCTGTACAAAAATCACTGTCATGGATGTATTTATCATCAAGACTTGACAATAATCTACGAATCTAAAGATAACTTGGGACATGAGATGTCTTGGCTTCTGTGGCAGTTCTGGGTCTTGCTTATGAGTTGTATCATGTGCTGATTGTGTGAGTTACTGGGCATCTGACCCATGGTGAATGAACTAACTTGTTTTTCAGAGCAAATAATGAGAAAAGAATGTGTAAAGGGTGTTTCAAACTCCAGTTTGTGTGTCTAGGCTTTTGTTTACTTAAGAACTGTAATATTTTACTTTGACAGATTTCATTTGATTCAATTTACTGCTGGCTTTTCTCCAGTGATACAAGAGCTAGCCTAAAAGAAGATCTGCCTTTCTCTTGAAATACAGTCATGAGACTATTTTGTAACAATGTTACTGGGAACCATGGAAGCAGCATGTGTGAATGGAATTATACAGAGGAAAGACACATGCACATAGGTAAATTTTGCTACTCACTTTTGCTCGTCTGTGACTTTTGTATTCAGAATCACAGAACCACAGAATCAGCTAGGTTGGAAAAGAACTCTGAGATCATTGAGTCCAACCTTTCACCAAACACCACCTTGTCAACTAGACCATGGCACTAAGTACCACGTTCAGTTTTTTTCTTAAACACCTCCAGGGATGGTGACTCCACCACCTCCCTGGGCAGCCCATTCCAATGCCCAGTCACTCCTTCTGTGAAGAAATTCCTCCTGATGTCCCTTGGCACAGCTTGAGACTATGTCCTCTCACCGTGTTCATTGCAGACTGCAGCTCCACAGAGCTGTTTTATTCCATGTCAAGCAACTGACACTTCTTCCATATCCTCCATATTTTCCATATTCCTTTCCTAGGAGAAAAAACATTCAGAATATTTTTCCATCAAGGTTGGTGCACATGTAAAATTTAGCAGCCTCAAAGCTGGCTGGTGCTTCTGTCATGAATAAAGATGATCAGAAAATCCAGCTCCGAGTCTCATCCCCTACTTTTTAAATTTTTGACTGTAGATCAAATTGATAAGCCTTTTGAATTCTGAAGGGTATTTATTATATGAGAACAAAGTGTAACGGAAAACAATCAAATGTAGCAGATTGAAGCTCTTAATTTACTAAGATTAAAACTGTCCCAATATGAAACACACATACACAAATGTGTTGTAAATTCAGGATAATTTGAATCATGAAATTAATCCAAGCCAGGAACAGTTGACTCAAATGTTTCATGTAATTAATGCAAGCAAGACACTGGTAATTAAAAAAAACTTCTGCCTACCCCCTAATGCTCCTTCATATGATGAAAATGCGGCAGCATTTTCCTTTGACTATTGTTCTGTGTATCTTTTGTGGTGTTTTCCTCCAGTTGACAAACATGGCATTTGGGTTGATAGATTTTTAATAACCTTTCCATCTCACAGAAAATTATATCACGTGGAGACATGGAAGAAAGATGATCTTTGCAAGTGCTTCACATGCTAAGCTTGGCTATACTTTAAAGTGCTGACGGCAGGGTCCTATTGGCTAGATGTGTGGGAAAATCAGAGTTCAACTGACACAGCCACACTGGCAGAGGCTGCACTGGAAACAGTTGTACTGGAAGTGGGGTTGCTTTCCTGGCATATAGCTATTGCAGGAACTCAAATAAACTATACCAGCAAAATAACTTTTCTTACAATGTAGACTCTTGCTCCATCAGAAAAATTGCCTGCATAGATCTACCATAGCTCCACTGCCTGGAATGTCTTGGACTTGTTTCTTAAGCTGTTGATAGAAATAAAGTGTTAGGATATAGATAGCTTCTTTAGCTTCTGAGGAAAAACAAAACAAGGAAAAACAAAGGAAAACAAGAGAGTGATCAGGTATGTTTCCAGTGGTATAGCTGGTTTATAATGTGGCAGTGCCAGAGGCTCCTTCTGTATATGGATAACAATACCTACCCCAAAGGAACAGAGATTCAAAGTTTAAACAAAAACAAGATATTCTTTTCAAGAAAGAAACATTAAGTCTAATGAGACCTTTAATTCATTAATACAATTCTAGGTATATGGCTAATTTCTTTTAATAATTATGGAAGTCTCCTTTTAACTAAGATGTGTATTCTTGTACAAAATCTAAAAACATTAGAAGAAACAGATTTTAAAAGAATTTTGAAATGAGCTGTCCTCTAGATTTTTCTTGTCTTCTTGACCACCAAGGGTTTGTAGCTCTATTTATCTTAATAAAAAGAAATAATTCTAGATTTTCTGCCAATTTGGATTGCCACATAAACTGCTGGTTGTGCTTGTTTGAAAAAAAAAGACTGTAAAAACTTTATCCTGAAGCAGATGAGAGAATCTGTGTTAGATTAGAATTCTTTTACATAGCTGTTCATCAGCCATTTGTTTAAACATCTTTTGTTTAACATAGCTTGAAAGGGTGATAAAAAAATTGTTTGTCTGTTTGTTTGTTTGTTTGTTTTTCCGGGAAGGTTCCTAAATAGTGAGATTACATGAATCTCTATGAGTATTGATATCCTCCATCCTGGAAATATAGTATCTCCAGAGCTGGGTTGACTGTACCAAGTCTGTGGGGCCTTGTCTTCTGAAGGCCTTATGTTACACTTCTGTAGAGAGAAAACACACTTTAATTTTAATGCTAGATTTAGCTTCCTGCTTAATTACTTAAAGAAGTAGAAAGATTGTGTTTCATATTGTACAATAATACTATTATGCATTAAGAAAAGCAAATCTGTATTACTGTGTTCTTCTGTGTACTGAAACGCAAGGTGCAATGTCAAATTCATCAGTCTGTTTTTCCGTGAGGAATGCAAATACAGTAGAAATTTCTTATGTGGATTATTTTATACCTTAACCTATTCCTCCTGCATTATTAATTTATAGCACCTGTATATTTAAAGCCAGCATATATGATCTGTGCAGCAATAATCTGTTTCTTTCCTGTTTCCTCTGTTGGATGTTTAGCCTTTTATTTTAAACATTTATGATCAATAGTAATATATTCAGAGCAATAAATAAAAATTAGAGAAGGTGGAAAAAATTTAAAAAGCAAAAAGTCTTCCAGGTCCTAATGGTTTTTTTTTAATTATTTAAAGTTTAGACATCTTATTTTGCCATCTTTTCATTTTTTAATGTTTTAAAAAACTTTATGTCTGATTATTCCAGTGGTAGGATTATGTAAGATTATGGCATCTGTTTGCGCCTTACATATGGTCAGACAACATTAATAGAACCAAGCAAAAGCCAAGCACGGCCAAAACAAGAGAGAAGGTAGTCCTCTGCAGTGACAATGAATTTGATTTTGAGAGTCGCACTGAAAATGGAACATGGATTTATGGATTGAGTCTGATCTGAATGCCAATCCAGTGTTACTCACGCATGCAGATCGCCGTGGAGCCTTCTCCTCCTGAAAGGGGAGAACAGAAAACACACACTGCAACTCACCTTCTTTTTGGGAAGACTAACACTGTGGGCACCTCTAGCACGTGACAGGTTTTGTGTTCCTTGGGTAACAATACTGTTGTATTTCTCTGGGCATGCCATAGAAACTAGTTTAAGAAATGGGCACCTCTGTCTTCTGTTTAAAAATGTTGTACGAGCGGAAACAACACAGTCCAGAGATTTACCTGTCTGCAAAACAAAGGAATGACAATCTAAGCAAAGAGTCTGGTCGTGCTGTTCTTACTTATATTATAGAATGTATAGTCTTAAATGAAATTTTGAAGGCTAAGGTACTACCCTGTTTATACTGTGGTTTCAGAACTGATCAAAAGCTATTTTAACCTGGTTTTCTGCAGTGGGTCCTTTTTTAGCTGTTAGTAAAGTTTTAGCTGGAAAATAGAGAGAGAGCATGCTTTGAACAGCACCAGCATCTTAGTTTTGAATCTGTAAGATTGAGTGGCATTGACGAAATTGAGGAAGCTTAAATCCCTATGTAATGTACTTATATTTAGTGTAGAATGAGGATCAGATACAATTTATCAAATAGGAAGGTGAAACATCAGGTAAATATTTATAATTTTGAACAGTATGTTAACATTTATAATATAATGTTATGTTTTAGAAGCCTGTTCCTTTGACTGTCTGCTTGAAGAAGAGAGTAGTGTTGTTTTTCCTGCCCAATCAGCAAGAGAAGTCCCCCTCCTATGTTGCTTGATAAAAGCAAGTAGTTTTGTTCAAGTTGCTCTGGAAAACGTGAAGTTCTAAACCATTTTTTTATTATAGCCTTTTTCACTAGTAACAGATGAGTTTAACTTTCTTCATCATCTTCATAATTTTCTTTTTTATGCACCTATATTTTGCATGGCCAATGTTGTAATAAAAAAGAAAATATTAGATTAAGGAGACAATTAGCTTGTGCGAATTGGTCTTATTTAATGAAATGATGTCTTGTTATTGTTTGTTGACTGTAGTAAAGTCAAACCAGTTTTCAATGACTGGAGAGAATCTAGTGCAGGATTCAAGTCATGTAGTCTTTATAATATAAGAAGAACAAAGGGACTTGGTAATGCTGCTGAAGGTTCTTCCCAGATATCTTTTTCTTTTTCCATTTGAAAATAATTTAGAATAAATTTGGTGAATCACAATATTACAGCCTTTAATCATAAGCATGCCATCTGATGCAGACATGGGTGAATGACAATAAAAAAAAAATCACTTCTTTGTAATGAATCCATTATCATTCCATGGGGGGAAAAAAAAAAGATTCGTTCAACCTTGAATGATATCATAGCATCTGTGGTAAACATCTAGATTTGGATGATGTGTTACTTTGTGGCATCACTCAGTGTTGTATCATTGTATGTAAACACTTGAAAGAAAAGACCAAGAAAATTACAAAAGGCAAGATTAAAACACAGCCATTGTTCTCTGGCTTAAGATCATAAAAGAAAGGAAATTCATAGTTAAGAATCCAAACCTCAAGTATCTGGGCACAATGCAGTACCAGCCTTAATTTTACATAACCGTACCCTGTTACGAGTAGACATTGGTGGTTTGATCCTGAATGAATGATGAGTTATATTGCTCTTAGCAGCTGAAACCAGAACAATAATTTTATTTTAATGCTTGGCTTTGTTTGGTGAATAGACTTTTTGAATCAGTTATAATTGTTTTCTTTATGTTTTCTTGCCAATTGAAATAAAACAAGTCCTAATAAATAGGATTTATTTTTTCAAAAGTTATCCTTAAAATGCTGCTACATAACATTTTGCTAAAATGGAAATGGGAAATTGTGAAGAAATCCAGTTTCACACTTGGATTTCAGGAACATTGAAACTTTTGTGGCAAGTTATAATGTTATAATCCTGCAGAAGCTTGATTAAAAAAAAAAAATCCCCAAACACTTAACTGATGAAGGAAGTAGTTGATAGTACTGTTAGCACAGAATAATGAAAGTAGTATGGAGTTTTTAAAGTATCTGCAATTAATTGAACTTCTTTACTGCTTTTCTTAAAAAGTTCTACTCCCCCCGGTTCTCAGAAATTGTAATGAGGGTAGCAGAAACTCCTTTAATGGATGTCAGATAGTGGATGCAAAATGGAGAGGAGAATAGGCAATAACACAGAATCTTATCTTGACATTTTAGCCTAAGGACATTGCTTCAAGGATTCCAAAGGGGAAGACTAGCAATTTCCAGTCAAGACAAGGAAAGGCCTTCAGCACTTCAAGAGCCAGAAGTGACCCGCCAAACAGTTAAAGAATAAAAGCTGGTATCTGACAAGGTGAGGCTCACTTGAGAGAGGATGGTTGTAGTTTTCTCAGTCATTTCAATTCTGTCACTGTAGCAGGAAATCTCAACAGTATTTAAGTGACTTGCACCCTTTCTGACTTAGTTTTAGATTTGGAGGGATTCATTGGAGAAGAGCTGGGAGTTGAGGAGCCAGAAGCCCAAAATACTGTAGCTTTCTTGCAAAAGATGGAGCTCTAGTCAGTTTTGAATGGTAGTTTACATCTTCTCTTGAGTAGAAATTACTAAAGGTATGGGAAATTCACATTGCAGATAAACTAGTCTCTTGGGTGTTTCAGTGAAATGGAAAGGGCCCTGACCCACAGTCTGAAAAATTACAGCCCATGAGACGAGAGAGATGAAGTGTGATAAATCTTTTGCTTATCAGTATGACTGTGGATATTGCTAAAAAAGATTTACACATGAAAAAGAAAAGTATGGAGACAGAGGGACAAAGAAGACTGCTTTGTGAATATGAATGATAGTGCTACACTGAACAGCATGGATAATAGCTATGTAGAATGATAATACCATGGTAGACCCACAGTGCAGTTCAGCCATCAAAATGTTGCCTCAGAGAAATGCTGAATGTTGGAATTTCATGTCTGGGATTTAGTAGTCCCTTCTCTCTTCTAGTTCTGTAATTTGTTTAATAATGCATTGAATGGGATTGTCTGTTATTAAAGGGAAACTGCCCCCTTTTTCATCTCAATGCCCATGCTTGGATTCTTGAAATATTCTCTGACATATATATGTGATTCTCTGTCTATGAGAATGTCTCTGATTTCCAGTACTGCGGATTTCCCTCTGATTTTTTGATGCAATCTCTTTCTTACTTATAGAATACTTATTAGAGTATTCTTTTTTCTGTTGTCGTGACAGACCTGCATATTATGGAATCTCTTTCTCAGCTGCTCTCTCTGTTGGTTTTGTTTTGGTTTTTTGGGGGGTGGTGGTGGTGGTGGTAGTTTGGTTTTGTATTTTTTTGGCATAGTTACTGTAAGGTGCTTTTACCATGAAGCACCTGCTTGTAAATCCACATGCATGTCAGAGCAGAGTCCTGTGTCTACGCTGGCACTGGGCTAAGTACATAAAGCTCTACAGGTACCGCACTAAGATACGTCACCATATGAATTTTTCTGCAGTATAGTGTGGGAAAACTTTTCATCTGCAGGCTACTATACAAAAATGTTTTTAACTTAACTAATTAAACCACGTTCATGGATTTTGTAAAAGCCAGTAGCAAGGCATGGATCCAAGTTTAGATGATGATGTTTTCCATCTGTTAGCATGAATGCAACTCTCATTTTAGGAAGAGCAGATGATTCAGGGCATGACATGCAGTGAAAAAGCACTTTAAGAGTAGCCCATTGCCTTTAGAAGTCAGCGGCATGTTTTTCCAGGTCTCTTGTGTAGATATGGAGACAGTTGATGCTCCATATGATGAGTAGCTGCGGAATCCTTATGCATCTTCCTGCATATCTGGCATGGTGGCTTCTCCAGCATGGAAGACACGCTCTTAGACTTTTGTAAAGAGCTTTGTGTGCTTGTGCATAACTAGGGAATCCAGATGAAGGGGGTTCCTTCAATATTTAAACTTGCTGTGATGCTTTACTGCTACTTTACTGTTACTTGTTTTTTTGCCAGTTATTTGCTGATGTCCACAGTGTATAATTATGTATTTCAGTGACTTCTTCAAAGCCAGAGGGCTGAAAAATCTTGATTTCTCTGAAATTACATCTGGTTTTTTAAGAGGAAGTGTGAGAGCTCTGTTGAACTCAATTTTGCCCAGCTTTCATCCAGAAAGGATAATATTTGCCTGTTAGTCAAGTTGAGGTTATCCAGATAAAAGGCCCCTGAATGAGGGTATGGGGGAAGAATGTGTGACAGAGAGATAATCTGGAGATCCCATCTTTTCTATTATTTTTAAATTTGCTAGCAGCTTATTTTATTTCTGCCTCACATGAGGAGTCACTAAGTCCATTTAGTTGTTTAAGCAATTCTCAGCCACCCTGCCTCAAAAAAAAGCAAAATGCGAGAACATTTCTGGCAGCAGAAAAATTTTTTGTGTTCTTAGCAGTATATAATTACATGCTGTTGGTATGACTTGGCCAACTGAGGCAAAATGGCATGGTCAACCAGTTTCATTGACAATAAAGTTCCTATGTGTCTGCTCACTCTAGACACATACTAGCTTTCTGACATATCTGAGGGGGAGCAGGCATGGATTTCATTAGGAGAAGGTTTCTGCCTGTAATCTGGCTGCAGGCTGTTTATGACTCTGTCCATACTGAAAAATAAGCAGTTTTAGAGCTTGTATTTTATTTCCATCTAAAGGCCAGCTGGGCCAGGAAAAAAACCTGATCTCCTGAACATTATCATAACTTTTTATCCAAGTTTGTGTTTAAAGCCACATTTATCTCTGAAGTGATGACACTTTTTCCTATGCTCCTGTTTGGTTCTTGAGACCCCCATGCTAATCTAAACAATAATGGCACTTGTAATTAAATTCTCCCCCAAAAGGTCAATATCCAGATCTAACTCCTAAATTAGCTGTCAGTTTTAAAATAAGTACATCATTTTTGAATCAGATCTTTGCTCATTTCTGTGTACCTAACAAAGTTTAGGAACTCCTGTGTCTGTCATTATTCAAGTTGATGCTGGTCTGTATCCACAAAATACTTCCCTGCCAAACCTCCATCTTGGACATCTGGCTGTGGACAATTGTATGGAAAGTGCAGTTTGCAGAGCAGTTAGCAGAATGACTGACAGCTTGTTAGAGTTTGCAGAATTCCCATCCCAGAATTCCCATGTCTTTCCTTCCCTTTCCTATGTGAAGAGGCGTTTTGGGTAGGAATGTTGTCCAGAAAAATGTTCCAGCCCTCTTACTTTTACTATTCACAGCTTCTGTTGTTGTCTGATAGGAGCAAAGATGATCCAAGTACATGACAATAATGCTTTTGCTTTCCTTCTCCTGACAGGCTCATGCCTTCTCCCACCTCATATATGATCTGTGTTTTAACACACATTTGTGATGTAACTTCTTTGTGATGTCTAGGTTTACATTCTGCTAATTGACATGAGAAGAGAAAGGGAAAACCCAGCTGTGCCCTCCAAAGCTGTCTGCCTTTCTGCAAACCGTTTCTTCTAGGTGGCATTTAAACAGTGTAAATGTAATAATGATCAGTGGAAATCTTCATTCCCTTCTCATTGCTGTCTAAGTTCACGATTCTTGATGTCAACAGCAGACTAGCAGGAGGAGGCTTTCAGAAACATCCAAGTAGGAGATGAGCACTGCTGTTCAAAGGGATGTACGTTCCTGTGCACAGGTATTATTGAAATACCCCTAGGTCCCAGCCTGGGTACTATTAGCAGTGTATTCATTCTGGAATGCATTTTACAAGTACTTGTAGCAGCTCAGGAAACTCAGGAAGATTCTTAGGGTTCACGTTTGGTTCACATTCTGCGATCTGGTGAAAACCAGGACAAATGTGAAGTCAGTTATCATAGAATCATACAATGGCTTGGGTTGGAAGGGACCTTAAAGATCTTTAAGTTCCAACCCCCCTGCCACAGGCAGGGATACCTTCCACTAGAGGTGGAAGTTACCCTTATTCTGAGTTGGCCTTGGTACTTCTGCAGAGATTCTTATAAAGGAACAGGAATTGTCTAGTCTAAACCTTGAAATGCCCAAACCCTCAGGGTAGGCAATCATATGCCACCATGGACTTCCTGTTATTTATTCTGTTTCATCAGGTTTTAAGCCCAAAAAAATTTTTAGTAGGTTTTAAACTTCTGTGAGGGAAGGCCATCCTCCTGATTTATACATTTGAAACCCAAAGTTTTCCTCGTATGTGAAAGGAATACAAATCTTACTGTATGGGATCTTCATTTTCATTTAGAAGCTGAAGTCCAGAGCACAACCATATGCCTCAGTAATTTTGGTTGATTTTGCATTCTTTATGGCAACTTAAAGTTTCTTTGTTTACTTACTTTGTGTATTTTAACTTGTGCAGATTTTGAAAAGAAAAAGACAGATCAAGTAGCTGGAGAAATACATTCTTTGTCTACAAAATCTTATGCTTCAGTACATAACTTGATGTGAAAATTGGTATGCTTCCCTGCATAATTTTCTCTAGCAGCCATCCTTCCCACTTATAAGCACAGCTTTGTCAATGTCTAATAAAATGCCCAAGCTTTGTAACTGTGAAAGGAAATGTATATTGGACGGAAATTAAATATACCAGAATCCCACTGTTACTGAAACTGTCTCTGTACTAATTAGTATAACCATTTAAATTCATTTTGTTACTCTTCTCTATGTATTATTTTTCGGTACTGTTAAAAGGAAGGTCTAAAACATCCCTATGCTTTCATCATCCCCCTGTGGGGAGGAAGAGTGCCCTTATAAATCTGTGCACCTCTTCTCCTTATTTGCTTCTTCTTCCCCCTCCTCAAGTGAGGCAATCAGATATCAGCTTCATATAATTGAGGGACAAGAACCTTTTTTCTGTGAAAGGTCATTTCATAGCCAACTCCAGGGAACAGTGGGCAAGCAGCACTTCAGACTGTCATCAGGGGGGCAAGAACAGGCCAAGCTTCTGCCAGCAGCCCATTTTAGTCCTTCCCAGCACAATGGCAGGTCTGTGTGCTGGGCTTGCTGCTGCCCATTTGATGCCAGCTCCAGTGTCACCAGAAGGCCATCTGGATCATTAGGAGACCAGTCCTTTGACTTTGCCGACACAACAAAGAGGCAGGCGAAAGCCCGACGAAGGTCAGGTGCCAGGCTGCTCCTCCAGACTTGCTGGCACCATCCCTTCACCATAGCCAGACTGGGGCCTTCGGGAAATGGGATCATTTCTGTGACAAGACTCATTCACTCTTTATGAGATGTTCTCTCTTAGGGGTGATCTTTGCTGTTTGCATGTAGACTGTAACGTGACTCTGCTGTGGTGTATGGATTGCAGTGGCTGGATAGTGTTAAATTATTTGGCTACATGTGTCTAATTAGTTAAACTAACTTAATATTGTGCTATGTATATCTGCTTTGGGTTACTTTCTCTAAATTATTCATTATGAAAATATGTGAAACAATAGTGTTTTTTGCTAAAGACTCCAGCAGAAGCAGTGTGTGTTCATGCTCACTTGTCAATTGATTGAGGGGCAGTGATGCTATTGCAGTGTTCTGTCCAGCTATAAAGAAGGCTCTTCAAAAAAATGAGTGGAATAATTTGTGAGTTTCTTGACAGCCAGTCAACAGAGAAGAGCAAGGAACCAGATTAGCACTGATCCTGATGAAAATCAGCAGAAACATCAAGGAAGACATAACAAATAACAAGGGTGCAAAATTGGCTGTATAAAATGTAACGCTTTCATAACTTAAAATAAATAGTTTATGGCAATTATCTGTGGCAAAAAAATGCAGTAATTTTGCACTTTTCCTGGTGTCACAGTGTTTGGCAGAGGTACATATAGTCCTTAACCTTTGAATTCACCACTTTGTTTTACAATTGGGCTTTTCTTTAAGAAAGTGAAAAGTGAGGGTTTAGATTGACAGTAAAAGTAAATTTGCTGGTCATGCCAAGAAATTAAAACTCTGTGGTACTGGGTGGTCTTCAGAGTCAGAATCCTGCCCTAAATAAGCTCTCACATCCTGCCCTAAATATGAATCTCCCATGATTAAATCAGGATTGTCCTTTGGGTGTTCATACTGTCATGTATGAGAAAAAGGCTGCCCCTCAGCCATCCAGAGCAAAAAAAGTCTTATGGCAGCATAAGGCAAGATGAAACCTCAATATAAATCTAAAAATTCACAAGAATGAAGTTTGTTAAAGAACAAAATGAGTACCTGTGAGTGAAAACTTAAGGGTTTTTTCCTTTCAAATCGGAAGGGGAAAAACACGGGATCAATTTTGAAAACTGGAATTTTCGACTTCTCCTTTTTTCTCCTCATGTTGTGTTTTCCCACAGTTTTACTGGCATACCTATGTGCATCAGATTTTGGGGCTGCAAGGGTTGCAAGGAGATGATTTTTTACAAAGGTGGATATAGAATTTAGGGTGTGATAACACTTACACTGTGTTAATTCTCCACAACATGTTCATTTGTAAAGGATAGTTATGTTTGTTATGCAAAAGTCCTCTTCAAGCCATAGACACGGAGATCTGTGATAAAAACCGATACAGTAGCTACCACTATGCAGATTTCCTCAGCTCTTCATCAGCAGATAATCTGACAGATTAGGTAATAGAATGAAAAATTGGTTAAATATTGGCCAGCAAGATAGTAAATTGACAAAAGGCATAATATTTTGGTTTCTAATGTAGTGATTTTCAAACTTTAACAATTTAAATAATGCTAAATTTTAGGAAGATAGAATTTCAATTCCACTAATGTGACATTAAATTTCAATATTTCTCAGACTAAAGGAAATGGTTAAAAAAACTGGAGAAAAAAGAAGTCTAAATTTTATAGTTTTAAGGAAACATAATAGAACTTTACAGGAAAATTAAGAGGAAGTGGGGTTCTGACCCTTTTTTTAGACATAATTAAGCATTCCACTCATCAAACACTATTTTTCTTTTTCTTCTTCTTCTNCAGCACTATTCTTATGGCCTGGCAATGTTTTTTGGCATATATTCAGAACTTTAAATAACGTGTATCCTAGATGTCTGGCCAGTTCAATATTTAAATCCTTAATTAGAAATAAATTAGTCTTTTACACTAAAACAGACTACATGCAATAAACCGTAATGAGTCTGTCTCGAAACCACAAATCAAGGATACTGAAGAGTCAAGGTTGAAATATTTAACATCCATCCTTAGTTCACTGTACTGTGTTTACTGAGGAGTAGATAGGATCACATAATGTTTGAGAGATATATTTATTAAAAAAAAGTCTAAAATAGGGCAAAAGCACATTAGCAGAATGGAGTTTTGCTTTCTGCAGCAAAATGGCAGTTTTCAAACATGACTGCTCTTTATTTTAAGTTACGTAAGTGCCAAATTGTGAAACAGGGGTGGCAAATTTTGCACCCCTGTAATTGTTGTGTCATCATTGGTGTTTTTTCTGATTTTCACCAGCATCATTGCTAATTTGATTCCTTGCTCTTCTCTTTTGACTGGTTGTTGAGAAAAAAATTATTCCACTCAGTTTTTTGAAGAGCCTCCTTTATAGCAGGACACTAAGTTATTGAGACCTTTAAGTTCATAGCACTGCCTGCCCAGTCTGAGTTCTAGTTTACTTGCACTGGGTCATCTGTCTGCAGCTTGAAATCCCAGACTGACTATGGGACTCAGTATGATCCCAGAATCAGTATGAGTCACCAAAAGGGTAGTCAGTATTACTAAACTCACCTTTGGAAACTGTACCAGTACAACACTTAATGTCAAAGAGTAGAGAGGGAAAAGGGACAGAAACAGTGACACAAATCCTGCTCTGATGATTTCTACTAAAAACAGAAATAAGACCTCATTTAGAATTACATTCTAAATAGTATTTTTAAAACCTTATATTTGAGTACTCGCATTTTCCAGACAACTATATCTTATGATTATTGGAAGGTGTAAGAAATATTTGTCATTTCTGCATCACTAATGCCTGGAGGCCTGTATCAGGATCAAACTGTGGTCATGTGTGTTGTTTTTCAAAAGAAATGTTTTCATTGTATTCTTTTACTTTAAAAGTGAAACAAAAATACAATGCTTACAATCCCAAAACTGAAGAAATTGTGTGAACTATTGTGTGAGAAGGAAAAAGAATAAGGAAACATAGCTTGGATTCAGGCTTTTGAGACATTATTATAAATGTTGAGAAAAATATTGTTTAAAAATGGCTCTGCAGTGCCCTTTAAAATCAGTAAGCGTCTATTTTAATTCCCATATAAGTAGTAACTGGCTGCTTAAATGTTGCTTGCTGTATAAGACCTTGTTTGCTTAATTTCAACCTAACTGAATTTTTATGGCTGTGCTATAAACCTCTCGAAAGTAGTGGCTTAAATGGAAATGCTGACACAACATTAATTACACTGGCTCCAGTGTGATACTGTGATTAAAGTTTATTTATTTTGTGTGTGCGTCTGTGTATGTGTAATTTCATTGTTGAAAAACTAATGGAAAACTAATGTGGCAATGGAGAATGTGATTCTGTGCCTGATATTTTTCAACAGCAAGAAACAGTTTAAATGCCAGTTTACAGTACCAGATAATTTATTTTTAATTGAGGAATAGTTAAGGTATTTAAAATTTTAGAAATTTGGGAAAGTGACAAGTTTCCCACTTTAAAGCTGTTCACTGTTCTTCCAGGAGTTTTTAAATGTCTTTTTGGGTGGTGAGGCTAAATGTATATTGCATTAGAAAACGAAGAAAATGGTTTCATATCCTTGGTAGCATATGTTCTTTGAGATATTCTGGAGAAAAGTCTTAAAGTATGAGGGTATGCAATCCAAAGTTAACATTCATTGCATTATTGAATATGAAGTAACAACTGTAAAAGTCCATTTGGTAAATAGTTTGCCCAACTGGTACTTTTAGATTACAGATCTATGTGTTGCATCTAGTCCATTGGGAAAAGAACAGTGCAAATACCATATGGCCAGATGAAGAGTAAGTGAGAGAGAGAGAGATCCTGTCTCCAACCTGTTTCTAAAGGACAGTGAGCTGGGATTGGAGAAGCCTTGGATTCAGTCTCTTTGCAGCAGTTTATAATCCTCACATTAGGCAAGAACTAGATAAAAACATGACATGGTCTGGAGAGCAGTTTTAAGCTGTTCTGTTTCCTGAAGGAGTGTTGAGAATAATACACTATAATGCCAAATACAAATATCCCTGTTTTATGCTTTGATTTTGTGTAAACTTTGCTGCCCCTTTCAGGAAGGTACATTCAGAGCACTTTTAATGGTTAATCAGCTTTGATCATGGATCAGTTAGGCAACATTACTTTTTTCTGGATTCACGCATATATGGAACTGGAAGGCTGATCAGGAAAATTGTCTAATGAGCTGTAGGTTCTGTAGAAGTGAATCATATCCCTGGCTGGTAGTCTGTGGTGTGCCTTCCTTGACATCAGTGCCGATGTTCTGCCTCATCTCAGAGACCAAAGTAATCTTTCCCACTCTTGCCATAAACACCTTTCATAGAAGCTCATGGCATCCAGTCAAACTTTTTTTTTTTTTGGCAAGAGAATTCTTGCAGATATTGTTAGTGCTAATCTGTCTGGTTGACTGACAGCTGTGAAGTTGCAAGGGAGCATGTCCTGCAACATGGTAGGGAAGCAAGACACAAGCAGTGTAGGTTAAAAAGATCAGAGAGGAAAAGTGAAATCTTTGTGTAGAATGCCCTTCTTCAGTTTGCTCGGTGAGAACATTCAGCATTCATTAATCCAGTCCATGAAATTTACATTTTTTAATTTTTACTGTTTGCTTTCACTGGAAGAGAGTGCAAAGTAGGCAAATAGTTTCAAAGTGTGTGGTCTTTATGGTTTATATGTATTGCTCAGAACTACCACTGACCAAACTTCTTGGTCTTGTTCCCATTTGTTACAGTAATTAAATATTAAGTTGTTATGAAAGGATTGTGCCGTTCCCTTGAAAGAAAAAAGACTATGACTCCTCCATGGTTCTGTGGCACAGGTGATGTTTTATTCAAACTAATGTCTAAAGGTAGAGAAATTATGTGCAAAGTTTATCCCATCTGGAAGGAACGTAATGATTCTGGATCTGAAGCAAAACTGAGATCTCCTACACTGTAGTTCATTAGATCAGTTTGGAGAGAGAAAAATCAACATATACTGTAGATACACATGGTTGGAAGGACAAGGGAGCCTGTACGTGTCAGTCAAAGCCTGAATACATCACCTTCTTAATTGTAGCCTTTAATCTGCATTCAGACTAGATGATGCTTGTCCTTAAATGACCTTTGCATTGAATTGAATATTGCACTGGAAAACTTCAAAGTCTAATTGAAGACAAATTATGCAATAAAACTCTGTGGTTCCAAGCCTGCAAGAGACCAGCTCTTCTGTTTGACCACACCCATTAATACCAAGGAAGTACTTCAAGCTTGTAAACAAAGACCTGCATATGGTCACCTAGCATCTCACTGATTCTATAAATGAGAAAACGGAGGGGAGAGGAAGGACACTTTAAAAGCAATCTCTTAAAAAATTGTTGGTGATACGTTTCAAAGCTTTGTTTGAAAATACTGGCTTGGCTTTTCCTGGTGTTATGTTTAAGATTTCACAAGAAGGTGTCTTTGTTCTGCACTGATCCCAGCTGGTCCCAAAGTTTCATTCAGCCTCCACATGAAGTTGCTTTCTCCGGTGCCAGCCTTTGGAGGGAGATTCAGAGGAGTGTTCTGCCGTAATGCCATCTGAGAGAGCTGCCTGTTGTGCTGACAAACACAGAAACTTACAGAAATACTGTATCTAGCTTTTATACAAGGATAGCATCATTCCAAAATCTTAAGCAAGCTGTTTGATGATGCCAGTTGAAGCAATCAGCCTCTTGCTCTGTAAGACCAAGAGCAATTAGAAGGCATGCAAATATTTAAGTCCCTTTAAATCCTGCTCTGGAAGTCACTGATACATACTGACTATCCCAAAACCTTCAACTGTTCCCCTCATGATTCATTGCTGGATGCTTTTAGGGATGCTACTATTCAAGTTTATGAATCAAAAGGTAGTGCTGTCTTGAAAGACACTTCAAATCCAAGGGTATCTAACATCAGGTATTCACAATGAAAAGGGACTTTAAGTATCTATACAGATACTAATTGTTATTCACACAGGAACATGCGATAAGAAAACTCATAAATATGAGTAATACATCATTTTTACCATATCTGATGTAGTACAAATGTTTCTCCAAGAGGAAGTCTGGAAACTTTCAAATATTTCAACCATTGACTGCCATTATCAGTAAACAGGCCAATATGGTAACTGGTAATGAAAATAATCACATGTTCAGATAATTAACCTCTCCTTTTAACCTCTCCTAAATATGGAATAATCCAACAATTTGAAAAACCCAATGCTTTGTTCTGTTGGTCTCTCCAAGTGTTGCTCAGCCTCCAAAATCTATGGAAAGTACAAAATGGAGAAGTGTGGTTGATACACAATCCACAAAGATATACACCACCAAGAAGGTGGTTGTGCTGCCATTCAGAGGGATTGTGACAGGCTGGAGAGTCAGGCCATCAAGAACCTAATGGAATTCAACAAAGGGAAGTATGAAGTCCTGCGCATGATAGGAAATAATCCCATGCATCAGTACAGACTGAGGCTGACCTGATGGAAAGCAGCTTTGCAGAAAAAGACCTGGAGGTCTTGGTGAACAAAAAATGGAACATAAGCCAGCAATGTGCCCCTGTGAAAAAGAGATCGTTCTGCTCTGCATTAGGAAGAAAATTGCCAACAGGTCAAAAGAGGTGATCCTTCCCTCTGCTCAGCACCACTTAGGATGAATAACCACTCAGTCCATTTATGGGTCCACAACAGGGTCTAATTCTGGGGTTTTTGGACAAGGACATGCTCATACTGAATCAGGTCCCATGAAGGGCCAAGCAAATAATTAAGGGCTTGAAGCACCTTTCATATGAGGAGAGATCTAGGACTATTTAGCTTAAAGGGGCAGAGAGGAGGCTCAAGGTGATCTTATGAATGTGTATAAATACCTGATGAAGGGGAGTAGACCATTACCACACAAAACTGCAAACGTTCTAGTTGTTTTGATTTCTGTGTTTTGGACTCAAATATGGAAAACTGACCTGGACTTACAATCATTTTATTGGAATTGCCATATCTTTTGACTGGTCCCTTGTATTTCAAAGTTTTGGTTTGTAGAATCAACATGCAAATTGAAACACATGCAAAGATGTTTGTGTATGATTGATGATTGCCATGGCACATATAGACTTAAAATTCATAAAGCAGGCAATAAATACAAAGATTAATGGTCTTTCATTAATGCCTTCAAAGCTGGCAAATTTTGAAAGGCTATTGACTTAGAACAGTGGGAAAAAAAAGCTCTTTTGGCCTCATTATCTCAGCAAGTCTTTGCTTGCCCTGGTAATAACTTAGGTTAAGCTTGGCCTGCATCTTTATTGTGTAGTCTATGTAGCATATTTGGAGAATACTTGTAAACCACATAGAACATTCCTGAAGGTGGATAGAGTTTATATGCCATGTGTTTAGGGACATTAAAGTATTTCAATACACAAAGTATCTCAGGTGTACACTGTGTTCTAGGATCAAAGTCGGAAAAGTGCTGAGTCTTAACGAGGTCCTGTAACATCCATTTGACAGTGTGAGGTGGTGATGCATGCACACTGGATCTTGAGATCTGCCTTTGAACATGCATGTGTTGATGTCATGTACTAGATATCATTCAATGTGAATTTACAGATTATTTTCTTAGAAACCCTCAAGGTTTTGGACCACACTGAAAAAGCTACACCTTTGAATGCTCACAATCTTTCTTAGCTTTTTCTATGACTAAGATGTCAAATAATTTTTTGATTGGTATTTGTTTCTTGTCTTCACCAAATGATCTGCTATTGCTCAGGATACCTCATTGGTGTAGTGGGTTAACTCATGCTTATGCTCTGAAGAATCTTATCAGAAGGCTTCATTCTTCAGAAAAAAGGGAAGGGAAAAAGGACTTTTGCCTTGTGTGTGTAGTGCCTTTTCCTGCGCTAATGTGAAATGATTCGATGTGATGGACAGCAGTTTATCAAAACAAAATCTCATTAAAATCTGTCTGCACTTTGCCCTTACTCTCCTTTGTATAATAAGATTGTGAAGCTTTCTGTAACCTGTGGTAACCTGTAGTGTGTGTACATTTATGGGTGATGAATAAAACCATTGTCACCCTTAAATGTTGGCATCAATATTGTGCTAGTAACATTTGGAAGTTTCTGCTTTATCAGCAACAATGACTGGCAAATAATCAGCTGTTTTGTAATGGGAAGCTTAAAATAGCAGCTGAAGACATTTGAGTTAGGCTTCATGGAAAAAGACACTGCTGCATTTATTATGATACCATTTTTGTTGTGTAAGGATGACATGATTGTTATTTTAGCTTTTTAGACATACAGTGCAATTAAGAATAATCAGTTTTCCCACACATTCCACAAAGCAACTGAAGCACACATGCTAATAACCAGGCCCTTAAATTTAGAGTGACTTCCGCTGCTGCATGGGCAGCCAGTGGGTACAGATGCATGTTTCACAATGGTATGCAGCTATTGTGTGATTGCAGCCTCTTACAGAGATGTATCTCAAAAGAAGTTGCTGATAAATAATAAACTCTCTAAGATTTGCCTATACTACCAATATAAATACATTTTGGAGTGCTGAGGAAGGGGTTCTGTGCATATGACATTTACTGTAGGATTTGTAATCTGTAGCAGGCATCCAGACTAGAAGTTTAAAAGAACGTACAAAAGAATTCTAATTTGTGTTTCCAGGAAGTAGTAGGTGGTTGCACCAATAAAAATTATACTGTGTTATATATGCACCATGATATATATAGTGTTTGACCCATAATTTGTGTGATGTGCATGAGGCTGGTTTTAGAACTCTGAACATCAGCAAAGACAAATCAGGATTTGGGCAGGGTGTTCAGAAAACAAATTTTGCCTGTAACTAAAGGTAGTAAGTTTATACTGATGGTTTTAATTCATAACTATTCCCACTAAAAGCCATTTTCTGGGAGGGAGAATCTTACATATTCTTTTTTCAGGGTCTGCCATTATTTTTTTAGACAGAGGTCTTCATGAACATGTTTGTGTAAGAAATGTTTATGTGTTCACATACAAATCTTTTTTGTATTCTTTTCTCCAATTTTTTTCTGTGCTTACTGCTCTTCTCAGAGTGAGTATGTTTACATTATGTAAGTTACTAAACTTTCAATGTATTGGGGCCAAGCCAGTGGTACTTTTTTGCATGCTTGGGACTAATTGTTTGCTGAATTTTATCATTGCTTGCTAAGAATCTTAGACTGAAGTACTTAATTAAATGTGTGAAAAATAAATTTCTAAACTTTATAACTGGCCAATACTATTTACCATGAAATGAAACATAGAAAGAGCAAACAGGTGATATTTTAACTATGATGTATAGTTACTTGCATTTCAGTGGACATGATTGTCCACATACAATTTTAAAACTTTGACTATACCAGATGGTAAAAGAGTCTTAGTGAATGTACTTGTGTCTGTATGAAAGATTGGAAGTTGAGATGGTATATTGCTCTCTGTGAAGAAGAATAAGCCACTGTGGCACGAGAAGAATTTTAATTATTAAAGTGTTTCCATTCCAGGACTTTTATTTGTGTATTAGTTTACCAAAATTTATTGTGCGAATTCACACCTTTAAATCAGGACATGATAACACATTAAAAAACAGAAAAAAAAAAAAGAAGGGTTTCTAGGAATGGAAGATGAGTTTTGCTCTCTGCAAGACCTTGCCACCATTAGTGCACCAGCCTATGGTGGCTTCTTACACTGAATCAAATTCATAGTGAAAGAATTTTTCCCAAATGTTTGCAAAAATTGGGCTGGTAATATGCGTGACTGAAACTGTACTTATACACCTTTGTATGAGAGAGAGGTGTGGAGAAAAGAGGAATTTGTTTGCATTATCCAGTTTTAGAAGATGCCCTAACGCAATGGTAAAAATTGTTGCCAATTACAGATTTTCTTTTTCCAGTGAAAATCTAAGTGAGATTGTTTAGACTGAAATGAAAGCTGTTATGTCCTACCCAGTTCGAGGTTGTGTTCACCATGAAATGTGCCACTAAGGCCACTGTAATGAAGGCAAAAGTAAAAAATAAATCTTTAAAGCTGCAAAGGAAGTCCCATTTCCTCCAGGAGATCTATCTTGAGACCACTGACCAAGGAGATAGCTTAATGTCCAGCAGCAGAGCTGTAAAGATGCAGTCTATCCCTTTCATTCCCATGGGAGTTCCTAATTTGTAGTTGCTATTTGGCAATTTTTTTGGTGTGGTTGGTCAGGATCTGTGACATTTCAGTGCAGTTGTCTGCTCTGAGTCAGGCTAGGAGTGAAGCTGAATAAATACCTCCCGGCGAGTAAACATTATCATGGTAATCCTCCTCAGTCCTGTAAATGTGGGAC
The DNA here is from genome assembly GCA_013397115.1 of Edolisoma coerulescens. NCBI lineage: Eukaryota > Metazoa > Chordata > Aves > Passeriformes > Campephagidae > Edolisoma > Edolisoma coerulescens. The sequence goes on from VWZW01004383.1 coordinate 191,781, forward strand.
ACATTAAGTTTCAGGGTGGCTCATGACACATTTTCAGTAAATAAACTATTAACCAAGATAACTTCTCAGCTCTAATAAAAAAATCAAAAGGGCCTCATCCATCTTTGTGGATGGATGACTTTGAGCCACTTTTATAGAACTACATATTGGATCTGAATGGAAATGTTTAAGGACGTCATTTGAATGTTATTTACAAAGTTTCACTTCAAAGATGTGCTAGTATTTTATAGTTTAGTTACAGCTTATCACCTGCCTTTGTTCTTCCAGGCATTTAAGACCAAGGATGGCTACATCGTGGTGGGAGCTGGAAATGATCATCAGTTTGTCACTGTGTGCAAGGTGTGTTAGGCGAGAGTACGGAAATGTGTAATAGTTCCCATTCTTGCTAGGAAAATTAAGATGCTGATTGCTTCTTTATTGTCCTTTTTTTTTTCTTTTTTGGAATGGAAATAAGTGGTAAGTATAAACTCTAATCCTGCAGCTCTGGCTGATCATCTAGGGGACTGATATGGGGTCTGCGTTTTGGTCCTGAATTCAGAATACACCAGTTCTGAAACTTGCAGGTACTTTGCCCTTTTGCCCCTCTGCAAATCTGATCAACAACAACAACAAAAAAGAACAACCTAACAACCTTCCAATTTTGGAAGGGTGAATGTCATATAAGTCACACTGATGCCTTTTTCAGGAAGAAATGTGATACTGTTTCTCCATAAAATACATGATAAAGTATTAACAAGGCAACGTTAGGGGATGGGTTGTTCTTATGCTACTTGAATCAGTAGCCGAGTGCATTGCCCTTTTGAGCACTACCATGTGCTGACCTGTGCTCACTGAGAAACTTGTGGACTTCTTAGAAAAGAAGTGTTACAGGACTGTGGGCTGATTTTGGAGTGGTCCAGTGATATGATGTTGAAGAACAATCTTTTAAAAAAAATTTTTTTTTTAAATAAAATATATCAACATTCCAAACAAAAGACCCCAGTAACATGTAAACTGGGATAAGAGAATTTTTGCATATAGCATTAGACAACATTTTTAAAAATTACAGGTCTACCTTTTTTGGCCATTGTGTTTTTTCTCTAGGAACTTGGATGTTTAACATAAATTAATGACACTCAGGAAACTGAGCATTATTTTCCTCCATTTGTTCATGTCAGACATTTCACATTCCTGTGGAAGTTCACCACTAATAACTGGAAGATGTAGTAAGAGCACAGTGCTGTTTTGATTATCTTTTAGTACAGTTTGGGGTATGTATCCCCACCTCATTCTCTGGAAGGGTTCTGCTTTCACTTACTTGAATTGGCTCTTAACCTCTTCAAAATTCGCTCAGTGGCTTTTCTTCATAAAGGTGTCTGACCACTACAGTTGTCATTATGTTAACATGAATGAAGACTAATAGCTGAATAAGTGTCTACCTGCCACAACTCAATTTTATCAAAGATGCATTATCTCATAAAGGAAATCTTTCCAGAGTGTCCCAGGACATAGCTGTCTTCTTGGTGCTTTATCATCTAAAGTGAAGAATTATGGAGGAAATGCTTGTAATCCTGCCATCCTTGAGTAAGACGGAGCTGAAGATCCATCTCAGTAGGTTCTGACACCTTGATATGAGCTAGCAGGCACTAAAACTTTAGACCATGCACTTTACCTGACTTCAGGGTGCAGCTGCGATAATTACGGTGTGCCTTGTTGTTACATATTCCCTCTGTAATCATTAAGGGGTGAATGGAACCCAAGAAGATGAAGCAAGATTTTAATGGTTTGTGTTACCCTAGAATGCATAGGACAAAAATTAAGTGAGACAAATATTAACGCTGGTCTGCAGGCTGATGTTTTTTTGTTTAATGTGTTCTTGTGTTCCTACAATTGAAAATAAGAGGTACAGAGTATGGAAAAATGATGATTGCTTACATTTCAAAGGGATTAAAAAAGCAGAAAAAATAGTTCAAGTTTTGAGTAGTTAGATTTTTCTATACACGAGTTATCATATTTATTTCTAAAAAGAATGCTTTTTACCCTTATCAAGATAATGTAGGCATGGATTTGGGCTATTAAATTGCCCAGAAATGAAATGATGAGGAAGTCAGTGGAATGCTGGAATGAATACCCGTTAGATATATGGTCTGTACTAAGTCAAAGGTGATTTGGAACTTAAAACACTGTGAAGAGGGAAAGCCAATAAAGGAAAAGAACTTTATTACAGGAAGGCCTGCAACACCCTAGTGAACTTTAGTAAATACAGAGACAACTAACTCAAAAATTGGAATTGCTCTTAGAGAATCTTTCTGAGCTGAATTGGTGCTGAAAATACAGGCTGTGTGGAAGCTGTTGCCCTGAAGACACATACTCTAGAGACATAACAGCTGGCTCAAGCTGTAAACAATTGCAAACATTCTGCTTGAATTGTATCTTTTCAGGCAAGCAGAAAGAAAACTCTGGAATAATTCACTGTGATATTTTCAAAATCAATGACAATTAACTGTAGCTTGTTTGAGGACTTGGATAATTGCAGAAAAACTTTGTAACACTGCTGGCTGAAATGCATTTCATTGTGGTCAAGTGTTAAAACAGCACATCCTGACCTGTGGCTGATTTGGTCTGATTAGACTGAGCGAGTCTTCAAAAGACTGAAGTTTTGTGTACAGCAAAATAAGGTACAAACGGATTTACTAGAGTTGCAGGAAAAAACACAGAGAGCATAAGCTCTGAGTGTGCATCTTAGAGCTTGAACAAGGCCTCAAACAGAGAACACCATTTTCATTCCAAATGTTCACAGTGAAATAAAGAAAATAACATTGGCAACATGATGCAGAAAGATGAATGGTACATTAATGAATAAATTCTCAAGTGTGCATTTGTTAGTCACAAAAAAACCTGAGAAGAACATATATAGACATACAGCTTTACAGCAGATGGACATTAAGTTAAAGCTGAAATCAGTAACATTAATTAAAACAGTAGAGTGAGCAACTCCATATGATCATTTTCCATATAACTCATCAAATGGAACCATAGTTTTCTGATTAATTTCTTGGTTTTTTAAGCTCCCATAAGTATTCACTATCATTTACTTTGAACTACACTACAGGGTTTTTTTTCCTAAAGCAGCAATTTGTAACTCCAAAATAGCAGTATTAAAAAAAGGAAGTAATTTTAAGGGGTACTGATACTATTGATAAACTTCCAGATAGGAAAATTTAGCTATTTTCTAATGCTAAATTATGATATGTTGTGATTTCCATAAACTAGATTATATAAATGCAGAAGGAAAAGAAAATATGCTGTTAATTAAGTATTGATGGAAGATGCTAGATTGATGTTTTTTGTTACCTTGCAGATAAAAATCTGCAGGAAAGTTATGTAACATCACCATTGTTCTAGCACAACTTACAGACACCTTGTTTCCATGCTTGGTTTTGTCACTCTAGGTGAAAATTATGTCAAAGATGCCTATCTGTTTTGAATATCTCTAAATAGCTGTTGAAAGAATATCTGTTTTGCTAACGGTTTTATGTCATCAACAGCTATTCACTTGGAAAGGAAGCTGTATCCTTATTCACTCCAGCAAAGTCAGGAGTCATTAAATGATTGTGGCCTTGGTCTAAACCAGTGTCATAGGAATTAGTAGAATGTTATGCTTGAAGCAAATATCAGAGAGATTGACACCAATTTATATATCACTTACATGTGGTAATACATAGGCATATGGATTCAAGGAGTGACTGAACATGTTAATAAAACATAAATCCATCGATGATTGCTAAATATATAGAAAATACCTTCAACTCAGAAATGTCGTGATCCAAAGAGGACTGGAGTTTGGATGAAGATCAAGGAAGTATTGTATGTACTGGCCCTGTTCTTAAACTCTTCCTAAGCATCAGCACGTAGACAACAGGCAGAGATAAATTGATGGGCTATAGGAACTTCAGGTCTGAGACACTATTTTTTTTGTAAGCCCTCTTAGAAATAGCCCCATAAACAATGTAGCATATTTAGAATGATTATAAGACTCATCATGAGAAAAACTGATCTTTAGAGTATGTTACTGAGTAAAAATACAAGAAAAATATGTGACAGTCTCTTTTTTTTATTAGATTCTATGCTGCCTTTCTCTGTAGCTGATGTAATTGGGGTACTTTTAGAAATCACATTTAATTATGTTTATTTATGTTCTATAGAAAGTCATTGTGGCACAAATAGGTAAATTATATTGATTTTCCACACAGCTGCTTTTTCTAATGAATGCCTATACAAAATTCTAAGACTCATTCTGCATATTTAATTCCCTTTATAGTGTAATACACATTGTCTTCACACATTTAAATTTCTAATGTGGCAGGTGGGATTTACACATTGAAGATATATTTCTCCTTTCTTAGAGGTTATACCACCACTTTTCTTTATTAATTCTTTTGGAAAAAAATAATAAAGAAAACCAATGACATTTCAGTAGAAAAATACTTTTTTTCCTTTTTTCTTTTTTTTCTTTTTGACAGAGATTACTGAAGTGGAAAGAAATAATCTTAAGACATATCTTTTCTCAGTCTAGCATATGAAGTACAGACATACTTATTCTGTGACAAATAAGTTAGTGCAGGATAACCCCACAGATCTATCCAACCCCATGGTAATAACTTACTTTTTTAGTGTTCTATGGTAAGAATTTCTCCTGGCTAGTCCTGAAAGTTGTCAGCTAAGATCTGGATCTTCAGTCTGATTTCTCTCTTTTTCCTTTACTCGTTATGTAACATTAACCAGAAGGCTTTTTTAAAAAAGAAGTAATAATTAATTTTTAATTTATCTATATTAAATGGTTGATGATAAGTAGTGATTATTGGAAATCAGTGATTTTTTTAAATCAGTGATTATTTTGTTAGCTATATATGTACCTCCTATCAAGCACATTTCTTACTTTTCTTTAATTTTACTTAGATCCTGAATTTGCCTGAAGTTAGTAAAGATTCCAGATACAAAAGTAATACACTCAGAGTCCGGAACAGAAAAGAACTCATTGACATATTGTCAACCCGGTAAGTTAATTAAAATGGAAGAATCTACATTTAATCTCTCAATGCATATAATAATGTACAACAAGGTCTCATCATGGGAAAATTTTATTTTACTCTTTTGAGATACTCTAGTTTTTAAAATAGGTATCACAAAAGCTTACTGATGTTAAATATTCTGCCTTTTGCACACAGACTGTAGTGTGGACTAAAGAAGCCAGACCACAATTTAAGTTTTCAGAAACTGTTTTAACTTCTTTTTAACATTAACTTGAATTTTAGTGAAACCAGTGCTTTCTGCTTTCCTGGATGAATGTAGCACCTGGAAAAAAATGCTTGAAGCACCATTTGCTTTTGCTGTGGGATTTTAAAGTTTTCTCTGAGTGTTTCTGTATCCAAGGGAGTTCCACTTGCTGCTACTCCCTTACTGCTGGTTCTGTATTGTGGTACTCTGTGCCACAAATTCTCCCTGGGCCATTCATTTTGAAATCAAAAGGATATGTGTTTAGTTTTCTGTTTTGGAATCATCCTATTAAATACTTAATTAAAAAATATTTTAAGAGAAAGCTCAAAAAACCTTTTGTTTGAGAGGTTAAAATATCTTAGTTGTCTTCCTCATTCTGTTTGACAAGGCCTTATACCTGTGGAGTGCTCTTCTATTTAATGGAGAGGATGTTAAATTCGTGTAATGGAAGAAATCTAATCTGTGTAAACCTTCCCAAAGGTGGCTTCAGCAGCACCTCATACTTTGGGGGATGAGCAGAAGAGGTGGTATATTTACTGTTGTCAATGATTCGAGAAAAGTCATACTATCTTGTTGACACTTGGCCAGTATTAGTCTTTGTCAACAAATGCATAACAGTTATCACTGAGGCAGTTTTACTAGGGGAGTTTAGAAGCATTAAGTCAGATGTCTCCCCTTTTCATTCCATCCAAGAAAAAGAGTTCAGTAGCACATCCACCCCCCGACCCCCCCCCAACCCCGCACATTTTTTGGATATTGAGAACTAGAATCATGAGTCATTAAAGAGTGTAGAGAGAGTTATTTTGCCTCTTCCAGTTGCACTTGTACTTTTGTCTCTGTCTTACCTGTCCATTTTCAGATGTCCTGCCCCTGGTGAAAAACTGAAATACCAGGTGACTTTCCATTTTTGAATAATTATGGTGCAATTGTCCTTGATTAACTTTTGGACTTCCTATAACAAATGGATTGTGATAGCACAGACGAGGCCACTTTTGCTATGAGTTTTGAGCCCCTGGAAGGCCATAACTTATCTTTTGACCTACTTTTGAGCTCTTAAATTCCTGATGCATAGTCTTAGTTTCGAAGTTGGGTCATGTTGACTTACTACTTGGACTTCATTTAGTATGGCATTTATCTGATGTACTCTGGTACCTTGTGAAAAGGCTGTTTTGCCATCCATAGATCAGTTACTTAATAGGTTGTTGCTTCTGGTTAATTTTGGATGTAGTCCTTTTTTTTTTCCTATGGACAATGTCTGAACAAGAAGATAAAGTTCAAGGAACAGCTGTTTTTTGGATTGCCAGACTTACAGTTCATTTTTATATCTGTAGCTATTAGTTAATCAGATTACATTATTGCTCTTCTAATTACTGATTTATGTCTTTTTTTTTTCTCAGAGTTTGTGTTTTGTTTTGTTATTATAAGTTAGGCTGAATTTCTGCATATTATGTGCAAGTATGTAAATGTATACACACTTTTGGAGTAGACACTTCTAAAGTATTCTGTTATGTCATATTATTGTGAGTTCATCTGGCAATCAATTATAAAACACAGATATAACAAACACTTTCAGTGTTCTAGTGGAAGTTGAATATGTTTCCACACGCATTCCATGGTAACTTTGCTTTTATTCACTAATGCATAGTTTTTTGTAAAATTATAGGTGTTTTATTTTTGAAGAGTTAGAGAGTTAAATTAATAGTTTCTTAGTGCTGAAAAATGTCAGCCCTTGAGAAATGAAGGGAAATGACAAAATAGTAATGACAGAATTTCCCTGAAAAATACCTTAATTTAATCACTGATTGCTTGATAGTATTACAGCTTCCCGCACATGGAAAATATAAACCTAAGGCGCATTACTTGGAAAAAAACACCTGCAGACCTTCCATTCACTCACTCTATGTGCACTGCTGTTCACCTTAAAATGAATTTGTGGAGATATGAGCTGGAGCAGCTTAGAAGACATTTTCTTAGACATAGGTTTTCTCAGTCTAGCATATGAAGTACAGTTGTGTGAAGTACAGTACTTCTGTTAAGATGAGCCACTCCTTTTTTCCCCAAACTCTCCTGCTGCCATTTTCAGTTTATACATCTTTCCTGTTCCACTAAGTCATTTGTATTTTAAGCAGATGCTGTATGGCAGATGCTTGGTACTCTGCAGTCACTTGCATATAGCACTGCTGTTGCACAGTAGATTATATGCATATTTTTTTTTCAAGCCTTTGATACTGTTATAATCCTAATAAACTGAGGTTCCACCAGAGCCTAGAGCCGGTTTGCATTGACCTATCTACCCTGTTCCCTTCCTCTTATCCCTTTTGAACTGTTTCTGGAGCTACATTTCACCTTTTCCATTTTTTCTTAATTTTCAAAATGAACTACCTGCAAATAATTTCTAACTTCTGAGCCTTTAGTAAGTGCAAAAAGAAGGATTCTTTACTTCCTTCTCTTAAGAAAAAGGGTTTGCTAGGCTTTGTATAGGAATAGAAGGTGTTCACACCTGCTCAAAGGGTCAGTAACGCCCTGAAGTCTTGAGCATTTAATTCACTTCATGTGTGGAGCTGAAATTTTTGAAAGCATCTGAACTCTGAGTACCAAGGAGATGGCTTTCTTTTGCTAGAGTAAAAAATTGAGCAACTGAGACTCTTTGGTCACAGTTTTATTCTAGATGTGTGAACAAAGGAAACTTTGGGACAATTGTTCAATGTTAAGGAATGCTGGGGTTTTTTTAAGAAAAAGGCTCTATCTTGGGGATTCTTGACTCAAGTGACCTCTAATTTAGATCAATAATTCTACTCACCACCTGTGGTAACCATGCCAGATTTCAAGGCAGTCAGGTAACCATGGGGATTATGCAGCACTTAGAAGAAACTGACCTTTAAACAGAAGACTTTTCAGAAAGGTGTGAAATGATGTATTCATCAAATTCAGATGTGCTGATCTGAGTGAGAATACAAGACGGGGATGAATATGGCTTCAGACATACATGTAACTTGAAACAACAACTCTGAAAGGTGTGAATTGCTCCATTCATTTCAGGAAGAATTTTCTCATTCTCTTTCTTCGCTGACAGAAATGAAGAGTGAAGCATGCTTGTCCTTACCTCTTCAATCCAGCTTAGTCTCTGTACATCTCAATTCCCTCTGTAGGGCACAAATGAAAGGTAGAGATAGAGAGCAAGTAAGGAAGGATAAGTTCATATATCCGTGGAGAATGTTGGATCTCAGTAAAAGTGACTGGAAGGTAAACCGCTGTGGAGTGGTATGCTGCTTCAAAGACAGCCCGCTCTCATAAGCAAGAGGAAGGAATTACAGAAAGCAGTTCTGTCTCGAGACATGGAGTGTTTTTCAGTTCCACAGTCTATGGGGAAGTGACTAAAATGCTGCAAGGACTACTGGTTCATAGGATATTCACAGGGAAGAAGAATATAGGCCTGTGGGGTATTTTGTATTTGTTTTGCTACTGGTGGTGTTGTCCCTTTCCCATCTCTAGGTCTTTTCCTTCTATGCTGGTTTTTTCATATCCCCATCATCTTCCTCCACTTCCTACAGGCCCCCTTCTCCCTCTTCATCTTCTTTCTCCTCCCACTGCTGACATTTGCACATCCACTCTTCGCTTAAAAAAAAAAAAAATTTTGGTGCTGGTGCCTTCTGTATCTTCCTCTCTATTTAGGTTACATTTTCCCCAAATGATAAGAAAGCAGAACTCTGACAAAAGCAAATTACCTCTGCCTTCCTTTCTTGTGTATGTGCCAAGAGTCAATTTAAAATGACCCTGCCTGGGTGGAGGTCAGGTTCAATGGCTACCACTGAGGCCCCTGAGACTCACAGCTCATGTGAGAACTGACAGACTGCAGAGCACTCTGTTTTTTAAGTTTCCAGTGGAAATCTCTGGTTTGTGAGTTAGATGTACATCTAACTCACAAACCAGAGAACGGGGTTTTAATTGTTGCTCTGTTCCCCCTCTACCTCCCTTCCACTTTTACTTTTGCTTCCACTAGAACACAATGCAGATTATTTGGTATGTGTGTATATATGCATGCGTATGTCAAGACACACATATATAGTGTGCACATGAAATTTGAGATGCATCTGTGCAAAAGTTAGTATAATACCAGTTTTAAAAGAAGCTGCTTTGAGAAAAGCGGCTTAATCTGTTGACCTTCAAATTACTTCAGAATGTGAACACTAATCCTACCATGCACCTCAGTAATGTAGACACATTTTAAGACAGGGCAGCTAAATGTGTACTCCAAGGTACTTTAGGAAATTAACCTGTAAATGGAACAGAGTGTGTGGGGGTGTATGAGTGTAGGGAGAAGGCCCTCAGCCTTTAAATTGAAGCAGTTTCCTATAAAGAACACAAATTCAGCATGATTATTGCTCCTTCAGCTCTAACTAAATTAATGTAGACTCAGAAGTGTTAGGGCTAGAAATGATTCAGAGTGGAACTTCTATTCCTAGCACTTATATTTTAAACCTCTTACTCTTGACTGTACACTACAGCTGCATGCTGTATATATAAGTGTGAGGGGAAAAGGAATGAGCAGGAAGGAAACACAGAGGAACTTGATCCTCAGTTATTAAAGTCGTTGCTAAATGGTTTCCACCTAGTAACAGAAGAGGAGGGCACCTAAAGGGGAAAGAATATTGTAAGATGTTTAATTTGCCTGATGAGAAGCATTGTTAAATTCACATTTGTTGAGACACGCCCAGTCTCTGTAAATCTCCTTCCCTATCCCCACCATTTCCTTTTCTAAACCAAGAGCCTTGCTGACTGAAGTCACTGTTGATAACATTACAGGAATGAGCGTCTGGTTGTTTACAGCTTCAGCAAGACAGGTGTCTGAAGTTTGAAAGACAATTGACTTCGGTGTGGCACAGCTGGTAAGGTTTAGTTTCCCCAGTCATCTACCTCACCATCAGTACATGGAGGGTGGAGCTGTATGAACATCAGCTACCAAATTGCCACCGTTTGCTTTAAAATGCTTTGTTTTAAATTGTTATTAGTTTTATGTTGGCTTCTGTCTATACAAATGAGAGAGGTCCAAAATGTCTCAAGCATCTGATTTTTGGACTGGGTAAGGTAACGTGTATTTTCTATGTTCTTTTCTCATGGTATAATAAACTTGTAAGATTTTCATACCTGTGTGAAGTTCAAGATCCTTTCTGAAAAGGAACTTGCCATCTTTTTTCTGATGACATACATTTCTAACTTTAGGCTGCTGAAATCAAGGCAGGTCTCTATTGATTTTAAATGAACTTTTTGACTTGACCCTTGTTAGCTCTTTAATCCCCTTGAGTTAAAAGAAAAACAGCAACGAAATCATTGCAACTTTTCATCATTCTAAGTGTGCTTTTACTGATATGTGTTTACCTGGCTGATTTTCAGTTAATTTGCACTTCTTTTGTCATAACTATAAAAGTTACAGTCCTTTTTTGTACTTGAGAAAAACAGAGGAAGACAGGGGAAAGTAGTATATTTCTAATGTGCATAGCTTAACATTATCTGACTACAAAAAGAACTAGTTCTTTTATGTGCTGGATTAACTACTCTGTAGCCTTAAGAAATACATTTTACAAGATAGACATGTTTCCCTCTGTCTGGTTTGCCATTCTTTGAAAGTCATATATGGTTTTAAAGCAGCATGCAAATCTTGATAGAGGAACGAGAAAGTCCATTAATCTCTAGCACAAATTTTGTGCCTAAAGGTGAAAGTTTATTAATAGTTCTGTTAAACTGGTAACAATATTTATAGTATGCAGAAATATAATAGAATGTTCAGTGTGGATTTGTGGTACCTACGAATCTCTGGATAGTATTTTATTTAGCTACCATTTATAATGCCACTGTATGTGACATCTTTTAAAGTAGTTGAAATATCTGTCAGCAAAACCTGTCAGTACAATCATGTTGATCCCAAATATTTTAATATTTTGTCTGTTGTGGTTTTCCCAGTGATTCATGAGTAAGAGGAGACTGGACACTAACAGAGTTATTTACAGACTATTGAGTAAATACTGTAGTATTCACTTTGAAAACACTCATTCTGTATTCACTGTACACTAAAGAATAATGATCTGTTCTTTGAATTTTCCAAACAAATATTTCCTAGGACTTTTGGTTTGCATAGTGTCTTCCATAGATGCTATTGTAAGAACCTGTACAAACCTCTTACTCATTTAATTACCATTAAAGAGGTGTTTGGTAGTTAAGAGAGAAAATATTGTAGATATTTGGCAGTGAATAGACTGTTGATAGAACAAAATGAAACAAAAACCATAATGTAGATTTGCGTTGTGCTAGAAAACACAGAAATGCTATTGTGGACTTTAGCAAGAACAGAGGAGCTTTTTGTGATTGACTGCATGTCAAAAGCTCTTACTAATCCTAGATGTTGCTGTTCCATCTGTATTTGGTAGCTATCCAAATTACTTCTCTAAATTAATTGCCACAAGTTTCCTATAGAAAAGAGCAGTATTTTGCTTCAGTAGTTCTTCTAAACTTACTTTGTGTGGAATTGGAACGTTTTATCCATTAGAGAAACATGGTTGCCCTTCCACATAGGATGTAGCAATGATTGAAGGTTTCCTAGGAAACATAGAAAATGGAATACATACAAAGTGGATTCATTCATGCTTTTGAAGTCTTTATTTCTTTGAAAGATAGAATATTGCTAAAAAAAAGAAAGAAATTTTACATTAATAATTATCAGGATGAGAAACTCAGAAGTGCTGTTAAAATATACTACCTCATTAAAGCCATTTCATCTAACTTGCACAAGTCAAGCAGACATCCTTTTTCTGTTTTGCATGTAAAGATTCATTTCTTCCTTTTTTTTTTAATTAGAATTTGTTAGAAAGCAGAAGGGAATGTAGATCCTGCTTTTTAAGAAGCAAAACTACACTTGCTGTTTGTGTAAGAAAACAAGGTGTAAAACTTTTTTATTTTATATTTAATTTTTTGCCTTTTGGATCTTTTTTCTTTTATTGTCCTGTAATGTTTTTTGATGAATTTGCTGAGTGTACAGTTTAAATTTAGATGTTTTCATTTAATGATGCCTGCTAGATTTACTAATTGAAGAAAAATATATTTAGTTGGATTTCTTCCAATTTCAATTAGTTCAGCTTATGCCACACTTTCTATTCTTAAACTATTTTAAAGCATGAAATGCATTTAATGTTAAATGTTCTGGAATTTGATGCCTCATTTCAACAGTGCAACTTCAGTATCTTCGTGACTGCTGTGTAATTCAGTGCAGAGAAGGCTTAGAGTACTGCTTAAAATGCAAATAAGATATCATGGAGGCTTTGACCTCTTCAGAAAGTAAACCTCAGTTCAGGCTTTGCAGTAAATTTCCTAGCAATGGGTTTGTTCTTCATTGGGGTACATAACCTTCCTTTCTCCGAGTGTTTTCAGAAAAAGCCTCCATTTGAGTTTCATACCACAAAGTAACACAATAAAAAGCAAATCCTTTTGAACTTCTAAAATACTGGTAATAATTTCAGAAAGCTAAGCTACAGGTTTAAAACATTTCCACAAATAAATCATAGGTAATTTAGATGGCATTTATGTGATTGTGTGTGTATATATATATCAGATGGAACATTTTATAGGAAAAGGGACTCATCTGAAAATATAGGAAGCTGTTGTGTGAATTGCAGTGTTGAACTCTCCTGCAGTCACTGAGTATCATCACTGAGGTAAAGATTCTCTTGCAAGTGTCATGGTTCAGATGCTCTACAGTCTTGGATTCTTTTTTTTTTCCTACTAGCTCTGGTTTGGAAGATGGACCATTGTTAGCCTTGTATGTGTTTCCATCAGTGATTTTATTTACGTATGTGTATATATAAAGAAAGTCAATAATTTCTTTTTTTTAAATGAAATATATACCAAGTAGGATATTTATTAAAAAAACAATGAAAAAGCACAGAAATACACTTTAAAATGTATTAAGAGAAAAAAAGATTGGCCAGACCTAAATTCCTGCTGCCAGAACTTTCATTTTCAGGAGAGAATGTCAGTCTTCTGCTTCTTGGAAGTTTTTGTTGAGGGTCTTCTCTTGTTATTTTGGAGTGCTGAGCATGTTATTAATGGAGACTTAGCAACTTAAACATCAGCCCTTCAATGTAAGTAAAGGTTATGGTATTTATTTGTGTAAGTATTATCAAAAATTGTATTTAGTTGGGGGAATAATAAATACAGGATGGTAAAAGAAAATTTAAAAATCAAAGTTTGTACAGCTGACATAGGAGGTAAAAATTAACATTTTTTATCCATGCCTTATCTTTTATCACATTTTGAAACAGTATTTCTCTCTTAATGATGTACAGCAGACGTTTCAATATATAAAACATAGTTGAATGAGCAAAATAGGTGCATGCTGTTGCTCACAAAATCTGAATACTAGACCTTTATTGCAGTGGTGATATTCTGTTTTGGTTTTAAACAGTTTGCTTAACAATATGCTCTCAACAGCCTCCCTTTAACACAAATAAAGGAAGCTATTCTACATCAGTTAGACACAGAGTTTCAATTTCAAGAGGAAAAGCTGTGTGTGTCCCTTGAGGATAATAGAATGTGGGATTTTACATCTTTGAGTTGAAAGCTTTTAGGAATTACCTCCAGCCATCAAAAAATAAATTAAGGAGTAAGACTAAGACAAATGTTAGATCCATTCAAAAGAGGTACTTTCAAAAACAGACAATCTCTTGTTTCTACAAAATCGTGGGGGTTTTTTTCTGCTATATAGGAAAAACCGAAGCACAAGCTAAAATTGTAAATATTCATATACAATCATAGAAATTTTGCTTAACATATACATATGTTCTGCAACATACATATACAACTCCACTGTATATTGAGTCACTCACAATGGTGTAACTGAAGAAGAATGTATGTATTGAAAATTATTCAGATTTACCACAACATCAAGAAGTAGCATACTGGTTATGCAGATACAGATTATAGACACTCCTGTTGAAAAGACTTCATTTTCAGGCTATCCTTTAAATGCAAAAGTTTTGGTATTTTAGACTCAGGAAGATATTTATAAACTCTTTCTTACAAAGAAGTGCAGGGACATAAAATAGCGGGACTTAGTCATTACTGACAGATCAATTGAATGCTGATACATACATTAAGAATTACAATAATTTCTTAGTGATTGTCTTCAGCACTATGGTTATGAAGCTGAGTCCAAGATTCCTCTTGTAGCTGTCCTGTCTTCTTAGAAATTAGATAGTGGAATTTGAGGTGTCAGAAAGTAGTAGCTGAAAAAAGCTTTCCATTCATAACAAGAGAGTTAGTGGGCCACGAAATATGAAGCATCACTGTTGCTAGCAGGAAGCAGCATAGTTTTATATAAACAGCATCTGTAGCTGAAGGGAAACAGTTTTTCATGTGAATCTTATTTATATTATGCAGTAGTTTGAGCCCCAAACCTTAATAATAGATGGCTACAAATGACAAGAATATATGGATTATGAGAATTGTTGTCAAATGGAGAGTACTGAAGGGAAATACAAATTGTATTTTAGACTAAAATCACGGTTTCTTAATAGCTGCAGTCACTGAGGAAGGAAGGTTATCTGCCTCTCTACAGTTACCTTTTTCCCCAGTTTCCTGCAATGTACCTGGTTCTAGGTATGGTTGCAACAGGATGGACCCTAGATGTGTCTGACAGCAGCACTATCTTTATGGCTGACTACATCTTAACCATGAAATCATTTTAATATTCAATGAAGTACATTACATATAATTAGACTGTGCAATATTCTTTTATCTGTTTTGTTTAGAAGCTATGCTGTGTTGTGCTTCATTCCTTCATGAGTCGTGCTTCATTTTATAATATATTTTGCACTTCTAAAGCCTTTTACTTGGATTTTTCTTTTCTATTGCTCCTTCCATTTCTTCTAGAATTATTTGTTGACTTCAGGAATAAAGCTTCTAGCTCTGAGAAAGGGCCATCCATAACTTGTGCTAGAAGTAAAGCTGAATGTTACTGACATTGTTCCAAATTACTTAAGGAATGGCAAACTGGTAGCTATAGAATACCAGTAATTGAGATTCCCTTTTAAAGGTTTCTATTAATTTCATTTCCATGAGGTCTTTAAATCACATCTGATTTCTTTCGGTGTGTTGGGTGTGTCATGAAGTCAGTGTTTGATTTCTAATAAGCTGGTAGACCTCTGTGGTATTTATCTTCATGAAATTCAAAATGCTATCTCCAAGTAAGGTCATCTTTGATTCAGGATCCCAGATGACTGCAGAAAATACCATCCCTCAGTGACTGGTATTGTTTCAACAGTGTGTTTTCTTCATGTGTGCAACTCTACTAGGCAGATGAGGACAGAAAAACTATCTAGAAAAATAGGGGAAATAGAGTGGTGCTACCAGTTTTGGAATGCTTGGAACGAAATAAGATGAGATTTTTCATATGATACAAAGACCTGGAGCAATGTGTTCACCAGCATATAGGCACCGTGTATATCTGCTGAACTGGATGCCCTTAGGATAGGTTATACAACCAAACAACAAATAAATATGTAATCAGTCTTGTTGTCTGACCTAAAAATGTGGGTTTTAATCCTGATGTATGTTTTTGATGGTGCTTTACATCAGCTTTTAATGAGCAGTATTGTATGGTATTCGTACTCGCACTATATCTTTTTGTTGTTAAATATGTACATAATGGAAAACAAATGTGAAGCACATTAATATAATTAAGGAATGGAGGAAACCCATTGATCCTTGTTTGAAACTGATGATAAATTTAACTTTACATCATTCCTGGATTGCTTCAGATGATCAGATAGAAATAGAAGTCAGTTCAAAGATATTCTATCCCCAATGTCTTTGGGTTTTGCATTTCTGAAGAACATAGGTAGTACACTTTTGTTATTTTATTCACTGACTGGGAAGAAGTCAGTGGAGAGGAGTGTGGAAGCAGTGAGAGAGGGAGGAGACATGCCATACATTTCTTAGAATCTGAAAGTACAGTGTTGAAACCACATTCATTCTTATTTACTCTTAGCTTTTCAGAAAAAGCGACGACCGAATGGTTGCAGCTCTTTGAAGGGAGTGGGGTTCCATACGGCCCAATCAACAACATGCAGCAAGTGTTCTCGGATCCTCAGGTTGGTCCTCACCAAGTCCCTTCTGTACACTATTACACGTGTTTTATGAATGCTGAGTAACAATCACCTTTCCTGCCACTCAGACCTGATTTTGGCTACTTTAAAATGGGATTTGAGATGTTTATGATGGATTGAGTTTAAGCCAATAGTATGTCATATTAAGAAATTAATACAGATCCTTAAATGAATTATATGCTTGGGAACTCAGATTTTGTCATAACAAATTAAACCATAGGTACTCCATGTCTCACATAGAGAGTCTATATTTCAAAACTGGCTGGTAAAACAGAGAAAGAAATATAGTATGTAATTGCATTTAATCACATAAATATGTAGAAAAGTACTTTTTTTGGTGCCCCAAAAGAACTAATTTTCTGTACGGAGTACGGATAACCAAAATCAATTCTGTTTAAAAAAATGGACCACATTTTGGCTGGAAAAAGAAAAATGAAGCACAAAATTCATATAAAGAAAGAATCTTAACCTTTTCCTGGCCTGGTGGTTTCAGTGGCTGAAAACATTTCATCTATGTGTCTATTTTAAATGTTAAATATTACACTGAATTACACCTATGCTTAATTATAAACAATGTTTTTATTTTTTAGTATCTGTAGAGTTGCATAATCCCTGATGCCTCCCCTGCTTTTCACCCTCTGGCTTAGGATGGGTTAAAGGGCCCAAGATAAACTGAATTATACTGTCTTGAGTACTGTAACTGAGTATTTTATGGCTATTCTAATGTGTGATGAATATCCTCTAAGTTAATTTTTACTAAAGAGAATCACAAGAAAAAATGATTGATCATTGACTATTTTTGGTTTTTTCTTCCAATTTTGTACATGTCCATATCTGCTGTCAGAAGTGTTTGTCACAGCTGTGATTGTAGTGTTGGGAAAATAAGGGCAGGCAAAGCAATCTCTGTCATGTTTATAATAAATATGTTTGCTATAAATATTATTATATTTCAGAGGCATAAAATAATATTTGTTAGGTGACTGCAGGGAAAGAGTCTTTTTTATTAAATAAATACACTCTTTCTCCTTAAAATGATGTAGCATCCTGCTGTAAAGTATGCGCAGGCCAAATTTTTCACTTCATAACTTTCACAGGGATTAAGGTTGGGCTTTGAAGAACATACAGCAAGAGTATTTTACTCAGACTTGGCTCTACTTGGAGCAACATTGGAAAAATATTCTGTGCTTTTTTTTGATGCTGTGAATTTTAAGAAGTTGAGTCTGCTCTGAAAGAGACTGTTTTTAAAACATTATACGTCATGGGCTATTACCTCCCAAATTGAATAGAGGTTATCTTGGCTACCTTGCTGTTGTTAGAATTCACCTAAATAATATTTTCACATATATATTATTATCATTACATATATGATATTTATGTATGTGTGTCAGGTTATTACTTGACATAGGTATCATGGTGCTTTGCAGTTAGATATGGCATGTTTTTCAAAATATTTTCCTGTGAAGGGGCATACTAATCTCTTCCTCATGAAACTGCTTGAAAAGCTTTATCTTTTCTACACTCTTCTCTGAAATACATGGCACCTGGACGTTGCTATTGGAAATTGAATGCCAATATTTGTGCATAGCTGCATGTTATACATTTATTTCATTTCTGAAAGAAGCATTTTCTCACAGATATTTTCAGTTCAAAGAGAGCAGGGAAAAAAAAGGACTGAGGCTGTCTGATTGAGGAAGAAGTTTATCACCTGAGAAATGGTAATCCAGGTATCCTCTGCACTATGAAATCCCAGTTATAATAGGGGAAAACCAGTACCCACTGACAAGAATGTACTCTAATCACAGC
This sequence comes from Edolisoma coerulescens, assembly GCA_013397115.1. Classification (NCBI taxonomy): domain Eukaryota; kingdom Metazoa; phylum Chordata; class Aves; order Passeriformes; family Campephagidae; genus Edolisoma; species Edolisoma coerulescens. Next base: position 209,993 of record VWZW01004383.1, read on the forward strand.
AAGATTTTTCATAGAATCATAGAATATTTTGAGTTGGAAAGGACCTTTGCAAGGTCATCTACTCCAACAACCCTGCAATATGCAGGGGTATTTTCAACAAGATTAGGTTGCTCAGAAGCCACATCCAGCCTGATCCTGAATATTTTCAGGGATGGGGCATCTACCACCTATCTGGGCAACCTGTTCCAGTGTTTTCCGACCTTCATTATGAAAAACTTTACTACAGCTAATCTATATTGACCTTTTTTCAGTTTAGAATCATTAACCCTTGTCCTATCACAACAGGTCCCACTAAAAATTCTTATAGTCCCCTTTTAAGTACTGAAAGGCCCCAACAGGGAATCCCCAGAGCCTTCTTTTTTCCAGGATGAACATTCCTAATTCTCTCAGCCTTTCCGTGTTGGAGAGTTGCTCCATCCAGCCCTCTGATCATCTTCACAGCACTCCTCTGGACTCCTCCAACTCACTCCTTCCTATACTGTGGACCCCAGAGCTGGACACAATACTCCAGGTGGGGTCGTATGACAGCAGAGTAGAAGGGGAGGATCTCTCTCTTGATGGGCTTGTCACACTTCCTTTGATGCAGCCTAGGACACATTTCACTTTCTGGAATGCAAGCAAACAGTTCTGGCTCATGTCCAGCCTCTCATCCACCAACTCCCTGTGTTTGTTCTTGGCAGGGCTGCTCTCAATCTTCTCATGCCCCAGCCCATATTGATCCTGAGGGTTGCCTTGATGCAGGTGTAGAACTTTGGATTTGGCTTTGTTGAACCTTGTGATGGGCTCACTTCTTGAGCTTGACCAAATCCCTCTGGATGGCATCCTGTCCTCCAGGTGTGTCAACTGCACCACTCAGAATGGTATCATCTGCAAACTTGCTGAGGCTGCACTTGATCCCTTTGTCTGTCATTCATGAAAACATTAAATAGCACTGGTCCCATTAAGTGCCCCTGAGCGACACCACTTGTTACCAATAGCATGTCTCACTGAGACACTGACCCATACCCTCTGGATGTGACTATCCAACCAATTCTTCATCCCCCTATTCATCAGTCCACCCATTTTATTATGTGTAAACCTGAAACCAGTCATCAAGTATGAAAACTTTGTAATAGCTCTTCCCAGTGCTCCCATTATACTGTGGTTTTTTTTTTTCTCATACTCAGTTTAGATCAGAAAATACAATTCTAAGAAAGATGTCACTCAACTTGCATTTGATAACCATGCATACTCACACTGTATAACAACCTGTTAAACTCTTTAATTTTACATAACACTGTTTGATCATAACACAGTAATCTGTTTCTCATGGCCATTTGCTTTCAACCATTGCAAAGAATCCAGAAAAACATCAAACCCAGTGATACTTTGATTTAGCCCAACTCTTACCTAATTCTAATAGATAATACAGAGGCTTTGCTAACATCTTCCATTTTGTGTGTTACCATCAGGATTGGATCTAAACATTTTATTTACTTCATTTATTGTCATTATCTTCCTCTTTGATCTTTGGATTTTAACATCCATAACGCAAACATCTTTCATTCTAAGTGTAGTCTTGCACCATTAGTGACCAAGATGCACTGCATGGATGTCAGCTCAGCTGTCAGTAATGCTGCACAGGGTGCTCTAGGCTGGTGCCAGATGAAGACACAAATCCTGGNGAATAATGGAAGAGATGGCTAGAAGCAGGTGTGAGGAAGTAGGGGGGAAGACAACTATCGGAGATGATTGAAATGGTCTAGTGGAACTCAATTGGCTACAGGTGGGTTGTGTTTTCAAATTTTATTTTAACTAGAAGGACTACAGAGCACTGAAGGTTGAGAGTGGCTTATATAACTCCTTCTATAAACTGAGATAAAACAACATATTTTTTGATCCCAGGATGTTTTGTTAATATCATTAACAGCTTCAATTGTACTCTGTGAGCTGCCAAAACCCAGGAAATTTCTTACTAAGTTGGAGTGCTAGGTGATACTGTTTTTCCATGAGTGGAGTGAAATGTCCACTTTTCCCACTGATTATAATCTTTTATTCATTTGTGAAGTTAAAATGAATACCACAGGCATTTGTACTGCTAAGTCAATCAGTCTGTGGATAGATGTATGTGTGTACTTGGGGATATATGGATAAAACGGCTGAGAGAAAAAGGAGATAGGAGATTGACTAGTTAAGATTGCAAATTTCTCAAAAATGTGAGGGAGAAAGGAATGTTTGTGGAAGTTCTTACAAATGCTTAATAGTACAGTATAGACTATTTCAATGAAAATTCATATAGTGAAACTTTTAAAAACTATTTTTAAAAAATGTGCTCTTTTAACCAGGCCAAGATAGTACAAACATTAAAAGAATTCTTAAAACATTTAAAAATCTTATGAGTGACCTCAGTATGGTCCCATTTAACATACCCTGGGGAATACGTGTATGAAATACAATGTGGTTTGAAGCTTTCCAAACAAAACAAACTTAAAAGAGAATACCATTTTTAATAGAAACTATTCAAATTCTCCCAAAAGATAAAACAAAACAAAAACAGGTACACACTGTACTGCAACTAAGTATGCAAGAAGAAAGATCTTTGCTGGTTAAGTGAGGTGACTGAAGGTTGTTGTTTTTGGTTTTTTTTAGAACATTGCCCTCCCCTTTTTTTTCCACTGTAATTTCTTTCAACATTCTTTTATACAGTGTTCTTACTTTAATTAAATGGCTGCCATATACAGGAAGCAACAAAACGACCCAGAAAAAATGGGCAGTTTAATAAATTGTAATCTGGTGTTTTACTATATTAAATCCATTCATGTTGATGAGTTTTACTATATGAATGTTGTCAGCTGAAAATAAAATGAAAACCATGCAGTGGCACTTCCCCCATGCCCCCCCAACAGTTACAGTCATACCACACAAGTTGAGTACATCAGGTGTAAGACATCATCCTGATGCATCACTTCTGAGAAATATGGGGAGGGAAATATCGGAGCTGAAATATCACAGCTGGCCCTGATTTCAGCTCCTGCCAAACACCTGCAGACTCTAAAAGGATACCATAACAAAACTCCACCCTGTGGCAAGAGGCCATCCCTTAACAACCCTTCCCTGACTTTGCATCACTATAAAAATTAATTTAACATTTTTTACAGAAACCTTAGTCTTCCTGTCCCAGAAGACCATTACAGTTCCTTTAGCCATTTCTCTGAATATGCCTCAGAAAAAAAAGTCACACTAAATTGAGTATTGAAATACCTGATAGCTGGCAATTACGTGATGTTTTAAGTTTATTATTTGTGGAAACTTATGAAGGTGGTAGTTTGGTTTTTTTCATTAACCTTCACGTTGTCTCTTATTTTGGAAGTAATTTCATATGCATCCTGGCAAAAATTTCCTAGCATCTGGTAAAAGCTTCTACATTCAGTATTGTGAACATATAAACCAGCAAAAGTTATAAAATGTGTAGGGTGTTTTTGTTTTGGTGGTGGTTTTTTGTTGTGTTTTGGGTTTTGTTTGTTTTTTTTTTTTAATTTTGTGGGTTTTGGTTTGATTATGGTTGGGGGTTATTTTTTGTTTGCTTTTGGGTTTGGTTTTTTTTTTTTTGAATATGACCATATTTTAATTGTTATTCTTTGTTGAAATAGACTTTTGTGGCATACTGAGGGCTGTCCCAAGACAAATGAAATTATATTCATGTCCATAATACTATAGGGAAGTTTTTTACATGTAGAGGTTTCTGCAACTGAAAAGCAGCTGATTGAAGGCCTGAGGTAATAAGGTACGTCTGGAAGTAATTCCTAACAGATGAGAGAGAGGAATTAAGTTTTGCATGTGTCTATTAAATAAGTACTGAAACTGGTTGGAAATCTTACGATGGAATGTTTTTACATTTAAAAATGCCAGTTCATTGAAAGTGAAACATCCGGATGAACATGTCTAAAATTAAACTTTACTTTGAATCAGAAATTCAGCTGTATTTGTGCCTCTCTTGCTAAGTTGAAAATGTGCACTGCCTGGCTTTGGTGTCTCAAGACAAAGTTTTACTTCAATTTTTAAATTCTGTGCAATGAAAAAACACCACACCACCAGCCATACCCAACCCTTTAATTTTGTCAAGAGTAGCTCTTTTGTACTAAATTACAAATGTTTTCATGCTTTTGGCCTGTGGGAATTTTATAAAAGTAGATTCTGTTCTAAAGGGGAATGGATTATGAAATGGAATGTATTTTGAAGAAGTAAAATGGAAAATCCAATTCCAATACTCTTTGTAGTATGTGATTTTCACATATACACAATTATGCAGTATTTATGTAGTATGAGAGAGTTCTATATTCTGATGTTATAGGAAAGTCTCAAAATGAAACAACACTTGTATTTTGATATGAGGAATATTGTAATAGGAAATGTGTTTTAAATTTTGGCTGTAGTGAAATCTGGTCCATGACTATGCCATGTTTGTGCATGGCCTGCCTCTGTTACAATGACTTGTGGAGAGTTTATAGTGGAGAAGTCTTGAAAAAAACCTATATGTTTATGTTAATGACAGGATTTTCTGTACACACATTTAATATACAACTACTGTCTAGATAAGAAAAATAATAGTGAAGGGGTGTGGCAACTGATTATGTGGACTCAGGTTGGTGAAGATACTGAGACATTTACTGCAAAAAGCAAGCTGTTTTTATACACTTCTTCAAGACACAGCATTTCTTTCCTTATACAGTATTTCTTCACTAGGTGAGCTATCGCACATTGCCACGTCAGCAACACACTTTAATGTCCTTATATAGGGGTGATCACGTGTTGTCCACTCCGGCAGGTTCCGGCAGGCTCCTCTCCATAGGGCGTCTGCCGTGTGACATTTCTTCCTCCCAAGGTCAGGCGGAGACAAGCTTCTCTGTGCTGCCATGGCGTCCTGCAGGCATGTCCCACAGCCTGTAGCTCAATACTATCTTATCTCCCTCTACAAAGGGGTAGCTCAACAATTTCTATTGTGAGGTTTTGGTTTTGCTTGCCTTTAGCTTTACAGAATTTCCAGTGCTGGTTGTCTGCTTAAATCTCAAGTACATTTCTGGTAAAATGTCCCACTCATAGGGGATAACAAGTTTCCAGAAATATGGGGTTTTTTACTATATCAACATATTCTGAGAGCTAGTTTTTGCCTGGGAGCTATTCTATTCCATTTTAGAGAATTAGTTCTTTCTCCAAGAGACTTGAGCAGAAAGTTGATGGCAGTGTCAAAGATGTGCCCTTTAGTGTTCCATGTTTTTAAGGTTAGTGGAAAGAAGCTGGCTATTAGTATAGAGGGCTGGAGTCCCACACAGTGCTTACTTTCACCTGCTGCCACATGTTCCGCAGGTCCTTTATTAATTTCTTGAGCCCAAAGGTGCCGGTTTTGCTTGAGACCTACATAAGAAATTGTCTAACTACACTAGATCAAATGTTTAGGGTTTTTCCATGCTTGAATTTTGATTTCTAGAAAAGCTACAATAAATAACACCAACATGAGAACTCACCACCAACTTTACTGTAGAACATTCATACACATTGTGATATTTTCAAAACAGGTAATGTCTTTCTGCTGTGCCATCTTCCTGAAGCATGCAGTTTAGACTTGATTGATCATTAGGAGGGCATTTAGTCTGCCCTCTGAACCAGGTTGCTGTCTGTCAAATTCTTAATTTATTTGATTCAGAGTATAAAAAGAAGTGAAAGAGGTAAGGCCACATGTCAAAAATCCATGCTTGGGTATGAAGCAAAGAGCCTATTTTTGAAACCTCACTGTCTTTGTTAGGCCTCAGTGTTAGGAGTCTATAATACATGTCCCTTTGTGCCTCAAACTCCTGGATTAGTTTCTGTATTTGCAGGAGTTACAAATTGGTTCCCTAATCTTGCAGCTCATCAAAGTGGCATCAGCTGGTTTCAAAGAATTTGTATTTGGTGTCTCACACTATCAGAGTATGCTCAGGATAAGGCCATCAAACTTTGATATACTGAGCTAGATGATGTGTAAGTTCTGAGAAGTCCCCTAGAGAGTGTAAGCCCAGCCTTCATTTCTGTTTGTACAAACTGTGTAACTGTGGGGTTAAAAGAGAGTTTTAAATTAACCCAGTTTTTGCATTTACGTAAAGTTTGATGAGTGTTAAGACTGTTACATGTATGGGAAAGAAAGGAATACAAGTATATGTCTATCTCACCAAGTCTCTCAGCCTGAAGGGAGTTTATATGCTGAAGTAATTGATTCTTTAGAAGTTGATTTTACTTTTTTTTTTTAATCTGAGCATTCACTGAATCATCATCACAAAGTAATAGTGAGTTTAAATAGGTGTTCTTTGCTTTCCCCACAGTATGGAAATTATGAGACTATCTATGACTTTCAGTTGCCTGATTCAAATCAAATAAGTAGATCAAATCAAGTAAGAAAACACCATTGTTCGTTTTAAAAAAAAATTCTAAGTAGATGTGACTTCATTTAATGAGCAAATTTTTAGTAGAATCAATTATAAATACTGGGATTTAAGACTAAATTTTAGACATGCTTCAGTCTAACTTCCTTGAACAAAGGGTTGCTTTTAATGTTTCTTATGATATTTTTATTTTTTCAAAATAAATGCCACCAAGTTTTCTTGGAGTTCATTTGAACATAGCCTAGAGATTTTTTTTTTGTCTCTCTGAGACCATAAGGGCTAGATTTTATCCTTGCTCTTTATTACTTATGTTGTTTAAAAACTAATCTATTTATAAGTACAGTGGTGAAGTTTGTAGTGTGAGTTAAGTTTTGTAGGCATGAAAATACTAATGATATTCTGGAGAATACATATTCCAGAATCTCTCAAATGGGAATAGCTACAGATGATGATATATGTGTTCCAGCAAGGAGGAAAATAAATTGGAAAATCCAATGACAACAACAAAAACTGTGCTGAAACTGCAGAAAGTGTGCAAATCAGGCTTTACTTATCATTTGGTCTTCAGTTACTTTACCTGAGTGCTCAACTGGATTTAAAAATCTTAGCTCAAGCTATGACCCGGGCCTGTCATCCTGAAATTACAAGATTTCCTGCACTCATTAGCCTAAGTTCATCTTGGAGTCCCACTCATTGCTGAAAAAAAAGGTGATATTTTCAGATGAGATGCCGATATGTTTATTTTACATTGTAGTTATGCAATAACATTTAAAGAAAATGTACTGTTTTAGTTTTATGCCTCTTACTAACAAGGAGAAATATCTGAGCCATGAGAAGACAAGTATGTAGGCTGAGTAGGAGTGAGTATTTGAAGATACAGATTTCCAACCACCACAAAAAGGCATTAATTAGTCAGGTAACCTTTCTCTGTCATTGCCATTTTCTCTCTCATCTCTGAGTGGTTTCATGTAGGTTTCTATTATGATTCAAATAGACAGTTTATGGGGAAGCAGGAAGTGTTTCCTCACTGTGCATGGCCAGTGAGGCCAGGAACATAACCATTGTTCTAAAGAATTCATATGAAGTTTAAAACTGCCTCTATAGCATTCAGATGTCAACACTCAGAGCAGCCAACCACATGCTGAAATTTTCTTCACATAATTTCAATTGGCTAGTTAGCAGCCGTAGCATTTAATTATAACAATTTAAATAAAAAATGGTGTAATTTTGCTGTATATGTTTTAAGGGTAAAACTTCTGTTGAATTACATTTAAATATTGATTAATGTTGTCGATGTAGGATGTTCTTCAAAACTTTTTTTAAGCCCTGAAAAACAGTCCAGGTTTATCGTTAATTGAAAAACCCCAAACAACAAAAAGACAGATTTTGATCAGATTTACAGACAGAACTTTGGGATGATCCAGCTGAATTTTAATTGTTTAGGATGACACCTGAAACTCCTCATAGCTCACAGAATAAGAAAATTAAAATGAAATTACATGAAAGGTCACTGCAATGAGAAGGTAGTGTATTAAAGGTGATTAATGGTAGTATTAAATATGAGATCCTGATTCACATGTGAGAGAAGAGACAGAAATCAGGAATTTTAAGCCAAGTTTACAAATGGTAAGAGAAAGACAAAATAATTAATTGAGATGCCAAGCAGACGGTATTTACACTATGGATCCCAGTTTAATTTCTAAGAAAAAACCAGTAAGTTTAAAAAATCCTCTTTAAAAACAAACAAAAACTGCTAAGTTCCTCTCTCGTGTTTTTCTACCAATGTTGCAAACATCATATGCATCTGTGATGAACTGTATGGATTGGTGATCAGAGAGTTTCGAGTCAGGCTCACAACCTGTGAGGGCCATTTTGAGGGGTTGCTATGTGTTTCCATGAGCTGGGTTTTGGGGAGAAGCTTCTCCTAAATGTAGTCTGATGGTCTCTTGGCATAGAACAGGCGACTGTAATGCATTTTCCTGCAGTCCTCAAGTCACACCCAAAGTGGACATTTTCTATCTGCAGATCTTGTTCTTCCAGATACTGTATTTGCACAGGTTCACAAATGAGAAAGAGAAGTTAGGATTTCTCTACTCCTTCCTGTAATGCTCAAGACACCTGTTTCTCTAAAACAGTTGGTGTCTATGCCAGTCATCAATATACAGGCTTTGAGTTTGAGAAACTCTTTAAATCAGTTATGTAATAACTGATTTTGTAAAAATCGCCCTCTTTTTCCTGATTCCCCTAAAAAACTGTGAAGTGAGAAGAATATTTACTGACAATTTGAGTGTGCAAACATTACCTCCCTCTCTTCGCCCCAAATCCTGTGTTGTGATTGTGCCTTAAATTTAAAAGACTTAGGAATCCCTCTTTTCCATGACTTTACTGAACTGGTTTTGGATATGTGATTTCTTTCATGTTGAAAACTGCAGTAGCAAATTGCACTGCCCATTTTTGATTCTTCTGTATACCCTGATACCAAGACATATTAACAGAATACAGATGCTTTCCTACTACTTTCATGGCATTGCTTTTCATCTTTAGGTATTTTTATAACTATTGACTCTTTGTTTTTAACACTTCCCTTGTGAACTTAATACTAAATCTGAAACTTGTGTTTAACTGTCTGTATAATATGTATTTTCTGGATGTAGCATTTATACCCAACTTACCCTATTGCATGCTATATTCTAGATGGAACTTAAGTTCTGTTGATATAGTATTCTGTATTGCTTACCCTCTACCATAAGCTGTTATATTTGAAAAGAGTTATACTTTGCATGGCAAACCCTATTGATTGTAAGAACCTGTTGGATTTTTCAGTGTTACACAATCTTATTTTTAGGGTTTAAGAATATGCACTTAATAGGAGGGCATACTTGAGGACTTCCAAGTCATATGTTTTGAAACACAATATATATCCTTGATATAGAATGATATTTCTTTAATTTTTTTTTTGTGTTAAAGCCTAACTTCAGTAAATACACTGTTCAAACTAGTGTCAGTTATAAATGTGTGTTCTTTAAAGAAGGTGACATTTAGTGTCTCCACAGTGAAATTTCAAAATATTTGGAAATTTCAGTAACATGCTTTCACGTCTTTATTCTCTGAATATGCCCTTTCAGAATCTAAAAAATGAAAATGATTCTCAGCCAAACAGCTATTGTAATTAAAATTAAAGGCACAGCAAGACTAGGGAAATTGCTAATCAAGTAGATATCTGACTTTAGCCTTTATTGAAAGCAGGTTTATAAAAATAAAAGCAAATTATGGGTTCTTGTGACCTGTTTGCTCTTCTACAAGACTTTTCAATCCATGCATATTTCCTATTTTAGTGCAAAATGCAAATGCATTCATTCTCACTGTGTATGTTCTCCTTCACTTTTTAGATAAGTGATGGAAAAATAAGCATGGAATGAAAGCACATGGAGATAGTTTACATCTTCACAAGTCATCTAGGAAAGGGTGTAGTAAGAACTGTCACTGTGATTTCACAATACAAAACACTTTCTCCAAACTTTTTGGTGGTTTTAAGTGAATTTTTGTTTTGAACACACCAAATTCTGTGGATACTACCCTTCTGCTGCTTCAGAAGGAAAGACAGATGCACTTCCCACACTGTAGTTGTACTCTCTTTGAGATTATTGCCTTTGCATCAGTTTGGCCTTCATCAAATCAAACGAGCAAAAGCCGATGCTGCAATCTTAATTGGTGTAGCTGTCTGACCATCTAAATAACCTCAGAGCCCCATGGGGTGAAGGGTGAAACTGAAAAAAAGTGTTTACTTAAGTATGACTATGGTTTCTATTTGGCTACGTCCTTAACTAAAAATTAATATGCTAGTCATGTGGATGTTAAAAAGACAACAACTTATATTAGATAGCCAGTGAGTTTGGTTTGTTAATTCACTGTTTCCTTTATTTCTGATGAAACTGCCAGTAGGTAGGACAGCCTTTGGGTGGTTGTAAAGAAACCTCAACATGAGTATTTAACATTAGATCACAAATTCTTTTATAGAGACTACTATTTTACTAGAGGGCGTGTGGAGAATTTAGCGTTAATTACTCAGTCTTGACTTCTCAGCAGATCACAACAGAAGTAACAGTATTCTTAGATTTTAGGTTTTTGTAATAAAGGTATTTTTTCTAGATTTGTGTTTTTTACTGATTTTTGTACACATTTTCCAATTAAATGAGAAGAAATAGGTGTTATACCAAAATATAAAATCTATACATAGCAATTAAAGGCTTGAAATTTATATGTATATAGTGTAATTAGGAATTATTTTACCAATTATAGAATAAGAGAATATAGTCTTGCTGCAGAGGAATCTTGCCTGCTGCTCTGTGTGGTTACTTAATAAGACATCACATTTGCCTGAAGTTTGAGTCAAAAATTGCATGTAAAATACATTGCAGCTTGATTTAACTGGATTAGAAATGATGAAAGGGGATAACGTGAGATTTGTTCTTAGAAAACCTCCATCTTCTTATTTATGCTTATGAAGTAAGTTATGATCTCCTCAAAGGTACTGTGGCCCAAATTCCTGTTTCATGTTTAATTTTAGGATTTGCTCAAAGTCTCCAGAGAGGTTACAGAAAGTACTAAAAGTATGTAGGGAGATTGCAGTAGCTGATAATATCCATCATATTTTCTCTGTCTAGTGCCTGTGTGTTTTAGTTGGTTGAGTTAAACAGTGAAGTTCTTCCTTCTCAGTCCCCTGTACTGGAGTAATTGCAGCTGTTCTCAGGAGAGTAAAAGACTAAGCATATTTGCTGACCTAACAATGTTTTCTGTTACCAAAGCAAAGGACTTTTCCAAATGTGTGTAGTCTCATGCTGATACGTACTTTTCCTAGCAGAGAAGTATTTGACAGGTAAACATTTCTTTACTGCTTTCTTGAAAAACTGATGTTATGGCCTGACTCTTGCTCCTGTTAGGAAAACATAGCTTAAAAGCAGGTTGTTGGTTTCCCCCTGCAACCCCCCCCCCCTCCTTTTTTTTTTCCTTTTATATTCTCTGTCTTAGGCTTTTGCTTCTTCAGAAAACAATTATACTAAATAGAATGGGACTAACTATTTTAGTGAATCAATCACTAGAAGTATGGTTCTGGAAGAGATAAAATTATTCATCATTTATATCAAATCCATGTAATAATTTTAAATATTGTCAAAAGTTTAAATGTGAATAAAGTAGAAAGGAGACAATAAAGATTTTTTTTTTTTTTTTTTAAATATACAGTATCCTGGATCAAAAATGAGATCAGAAGAAATGTCTCCCTTCACTCAGAAGGATGCTCACTAGCATAAATGTTATGATATTCCATGATACTCTGTTATGATTGTGGTACTATTAAGATGGGACTTTTTTTTTCCCTTAAAGAGGAATGATGTCAGTACTGAGGTTAAATTAATCCAAATTGTCTATTTTTCTGATCCAGTGAGCTGCCTACCAAACAGCTGAAAGCTGCAAGATCCCCAGCAGCTACTTTGGACAAGTGTAGCAGGAAGAGGGTCTGTCAAAGGAGTCTGGAAGTAGTTCAAAGCAGAGATATATACATGGTTGTCTTTAGTTCAATTAGAACATCTCATGCATCTCATACAAACTAGAACTTTTTCTTCACACTGAGGAGATCTGAGGTTGGTTATCAATTATTCACCTGGCTCTGGTATTAAGAAACTTTAAAAGTAACTTCATGCCAAATATAAAGTTCATCATTTAAAAAAAAATCTTGCTCACTTATTGCCCCAAATATATTTATGAGCATTCTGACCTTCCATATTCTTTGGAAGGTTTATGCTGAATTCTAGATTTTTGGTAAAATGTTACTTTTAAAACACAAATTTTTAAGGAAAATTTGACTTTTGGCTGGAAAACCTAACTTCATAGTTCCCTTTTTGTATTGTGGAAATAATACGTGCTTTTGGAACAGCTGAAATTGCTGGTTTTTTTTTTTTTTTACAGCTGACTTAAACTCAGTTAAATGTGTTACTCATTTGAAAACATTTCTTTTTTTTTTTTAAACTGGTGCTGTATTATACTGCCTTAAATCAAGATAAGCATAATGATGAGTAACAGCAGAAGGCAGAGTAGGAAAACTTTTATTTCATTTATATTCATTTTTAGGCAGAATGTTCTTCATAGATTGGGTGAAGTTGGTTGTCTCCAGTAAGTTGATGATTTAAAGCTCCAGCTTTAAAGTGTGGCGAACTTCACAGCTTTGCGTACGGTGGCAATGGTTGCATGTTGATTTGTGCATTTTCTTGCTTTTAAACACCTGAGAATCAGATATTTCTGCAAGAAGTGTTCTATGAGCAGTCTGGCATAGCAGGGCTTTGGAATATATTTTCTTGTTGCTAAGTAGATAAATACCAAGAAAGAGATAGCTACAATAGAAACAATTTACATATGCTTTTTTCGGAACAAGATGGGATCTTCACCTGCTTGCACTTACTTTGGCCTTTCCTAAACTCAAACAGCGCCAGGGAGTTGAATCTGAAAGGTGCTGAGCATTTTTGACCCCAATCCATCAACCAGCATGCTTCTCATGCTATGTGTGATTATTCATGCCTTTTTTTTCCACACTTTACTAGTCTACGCTTTGCAATGTTTAAGAGTTTCCATTTCATTATTGAATTTCATATGTTCTTCTTCCATAAAATATTTTCTTTTAATATTTTTCTTTCTGTTGTGACTGCCTGCCTCAAATGGTTTGCCTGGGTTCTGCATGGACGAAAAGCTAGGTGGTGTTGCTGGGTTGCCTTTATTTTGGAATTGTTTGCTATGATGTTCGTCCCTAGTCTCTTCCCCTCTGCTGGAAATACTGTCTGTTCCTCTTGCTGCTATTTGCAATGCAAATTCATTGGGCCTTTTTATATGTATGTATGTGTCTGTAAGTATATATATTGCCTATTTTTTTCAGGAAATTGTGATTTTAATATCTAGATGCACTTATTTAATTCTCTGATGTGATGGCTGATACACTGTCATTTTTTTCCTAGTGTATTTTATTGAGATTTAAAAAATTCTTTGGATCAAGGAGTGTGCTTCCACCATTCATTTACATGCCGCATTTCTCTGTAGCACTGAATACCTAGGAACAATACCGGCAATGTTAATTAAAGGATATGCATCAATGCAAAAATGCGCAAATGCCATTATAATATAGTGAAAATTCTAGCCATTGTACTATGCTGACTAGCACAAAATTATTTGTCCAATTTAGTGAATTTACATATTTTTATTAATTGGAAACTTCTTTTATTTCATGCAGTGTTGCATGGATCATACAATGTAGTTTGTGAGTTCAGCCTTTGTATACCCAATGGTATGTAAAATACCCCGTTTCCCTGGGGTCCCTATTGGGGCCAATATTGTTTAAACTCCTCATTAATGACTTGGACGGGGGACTGAGTGAACCTCATCATGTTTGCAAGTGACACCAAACTGGGGAGAGAAGTTGATATGTTGGACTGTAGCTGCTGTTCAGATGGACTTTCACAGGCTGGACAAGCAGTCTAGCAGGAACCTCATGAAGTCCAAGAAAAGCAAATATGGGATCCTGCACCTGAGACTGAAAAGCCTCAAGCAGCATTACAGCTTAGGGATTGACTGGATAGAATGCAGATTTACACATAAAGACCCAAAGATCTGCATGGACAGCAAGCTGAACAAGAGTCAGCAGTGTGTCCTTGTGAGAAATACTAATTCCATGTTGCACTAAATAAATAAATCATAGCACCAGAAGTGTATGTTCACATGATAACAGGCAATGGGCATAAGTTGCAGCAAAGAAAATTCTTAGATATAAGAAAGAAAAGTTTTTCAGTGGTTTTAGTTAGTTTTAGAGCGGACATGCTGTGAAATCCTCATCCTTAGAGACAGTCAATACGTGCCGGAACAAGACCCTGAACAGCCTCTGCTTTACAGAGATTTTGGACCAGAAGACTACCAGAGGTCTGCGATGACGTACTAATGATGTATTTAAAGTATGATTGCATTCATTGTTTCAAAGACACAAGTACTGGCCCCTAAGTAGGCATGAAAGCTAAACCGTATGACTATGTAAATGTTTCTTAATAGAGGATTGTTAGAGTGCAAGCAACAGTTAAAACAGAGAATGTAGAGGACTGTGAATATTTTGGTAGTTTAGAGGCATGTTCAAGCTGAAATTTCAGCAGGCCTGCTTTTATTTTTTTCTTTTTACTGGTATCACTTCTGCCTTTTTCTGCAGTGGATGATTTTTTTACACTAAGAAATTGGATCAGTTTGCCAGCACCTGCAGAATAAGGAGAAAGAGTTTTCCCTGCCCAAGAGATATGTTTCTGAGTAACATTTTTTTTTAATCTGAAGAAAAAAAAAGAAAAAAAAGGAGGGAGGAAGTGATCTTTAGGGTCCACTGTATTAGGGGAAAAAAGTTAAAGGAAAAAAAATAGTGCATAAACCAGACGTTTTTATTTAAAGCATCTAGAGCTGATAAGGGAAAAAAATGGAGATACAACACACAGGCTGCAAATGCAGTTCTCATGATTTAAATCTGGAAGGCTGTACAGTACATCTGTTTAACATCTTGCAGTTTCAAGTACTGTGCCTTGAAAACCTTCTGTCGCAGTGACACATGAAATAAAAAGTTATGTTATGACTTTCAGATGCAAACCTGTAAAAGCTTTATCTAATAGCATACCATCTTTTATTAACCCATTGCTGCTGCTCACCTATAATTCTCTTTTGCCAATGATGTCATTAGAGATTCTACTGTATAATAAATGTCAATTCTGACTGCAACAGTAGTTTTGTAATTGCATTAAATTACTTATTTGCTGAATGTAAATGGAAAATTTACATCTCTGAATACCTCCTCATCTGTTTTCTCTATTGCTCTTATTATTCAGCTATATAATTTTTTTGATTAAAGAAATGGAACAGATTATTCTATTTCTGTCATAACCTTTGAGAACAATTAGGGTGGCTCAGAATAATTTAAACAGTTTCAAGATTTGTGATACCATAAGGGATAAAATACTAGAGTGGCTTAAAGATAGTATTCTTTATTCAGAACTCTGATTTTAAGGCTACAAAGTTAAAATAAATAAGAGTATAATGGTTGCCTGCTCATTAATTTTTGGTACTTCTGCATCTCAAGAATTTGAAAAAAAATTATCAACCTTTGCTCACAGGTCAAAGGTATTGCATAAAAGTGGTGCTGTCAAAATCCTGAGAGAGCTGTGCTAGGAGGTGTTTATCAGGCTAGGCTGAAATTTGCTTAGCTATAGAAAACGTGATTAGCACATGAGGGGTTCTTTGGTGTTCTGCACAGCAATTACTCAGGAGCTGAAGCAGTGTTATGATACATTTACTGGAAAAATTCTTTTAACCTCTTAATACAGAATCTGGAGCAAATTGCTCTGGCTTGCCCAATCCTGGCATATTAGTACCAATATTGCACATTGAGTCAAAGAGAAATGAGGGGCTTTATCCCCCAGAAATGCTTCATACCTTGCCAGATCAGACTGTACAAACTTCCATCTAAACATAATGATTGAACTCTGGTGGTTCCAAAAGTAGAGTCTGGAGGTTGATCATAATGTTTGTCAGTTCCATGTTTTTTCAGAGTGACCTTGGTTAAGTTATTCAGCTAGGTAGTGCTGTGTTTTCCATACTTACAAAATATGGAGAGTAATATTTACCTTACTGAAACATGCTTTAGTCACTGTCTGCCAAGCACTTTAGAGGTCTTTGGCTGAAATCTCAATGAATGCTGCTATTTAATATGTTGAAGTGTAATTTGTTGGTTTTCTTTACAAGGCACAGATGGTCCCCAAGAAACAATGGTAATTTCTTTACCTCAAGGAGCTGATGCCACGCATACAGCAGAAACATCACAACAGTGTGCTCTGCTGTATGACCTACAGTGAGTGGGTGTGTGAAAGAGAGAGAGAGATAGCATTTCCTTCATAGACATACACACCCTCTGACCCAGACTAGGGAAGAATCTGCTTTGCAGAAGGTTTGCTTCAAGGGATTTTCCACATGTATTTTATTATGTTAAAGCTGATAGTGGTGACAACTTGCACATTAAGTAACTGTTTCTTCAAAAGTGTCCTGTTTATATTCTCTTTAGGAAAAGTGATGTAATACTGAGTTTCTCAGATAAACAAAGTCACTTGGTTATAGTATGTTACTATTGCATATGAACCTTGCTCCCATCTGCCCAATACCTATTCATTTTAGGCCTCTGGATTTATATGATGATTACTTGCATGTTTAGGGACAAATGTATTCATATTCACTAAGTTAGTAGCCAGTGGTTTTCACCAGGGAAATAAGTTTAGTATGCTGTTAGTAATTTGGTTTCAAAAATATCGGCAAGGACTTCAACATAAGAGTCAGTGAAACATGTGGTCCTAATCATTCCCTTAAGAAGGAGACATGGTCTATTTTCCATTAGCAATGGTGCTTAAAGCAAATGAGTAAATATAGAATGAAATTTACACATGTTATATAACTTTAGTGTGTGTGTATGCATTCAAACATGCATGTGCATGTGTATGCCTAGGCATACTCGCAGTGAGTCTAACATGATGACTGTTGTAACAGACCCAACCTTGGAGAACAAGGTGGTTGGTAGATGAATTGGAAAATGCAGCTGTTTACAAATTAATTTTACCCCCGCTTTCCAAGGCAGCAAAGTTCAAAATGTATGTTTGCATCAAGCAACTGGCATGAAAGAGCTACAGTCAAATTTTTTGTAGCGGTCTTGGTCTTTTAATATAGCCCTTACTCAGAGTTCATAATGGCAGAATTGCAGCCCCCACCCCTTGCAACATGCTGTTCCAGTACACAAGAGACCAGCCTTAACTGGACTGGTCATATAGAGTATGGCACTTGGAAGTGGAAGTAGAGAGAACCATACTTGGTAAGGAGCTGTTTTATCCCATTGAATCATGAGGGCACCAAGAGTCTTTCTTTTGATACCTTACCCACTTCCCTCTTAGAAGAATTGCCATTAAGAGGGTATATTGACTGGCAGAAATTAAGTCCTGTTTCTCCTTTCCCTTCTTGCAACCTTCCCACTGCTGTGCCTGGAGCCCTTGCAATGGCAGAGCAGCAAAGCAGAGCCCTATTCTGCATTCCTCATTGTTAGGTTCCTGTGGGATGTTGGAGCTGGGGCCTGGATATTATTTCCACTTTCTCTGGTGTTGGCTAACTTTGTCATGCTTGATGCTCTATAATGCACAAGATAAAAACCAAGGGAGAAAGCAGTGCTTGGTTCTGCCTTGAGCATATTTTGAATAGACCATGTGTGAAGCAGAATGTAACGTACAACTTTTTTAGTGAAGATCTCTGCCTCAGCTTTCTCCCTTGAATTTGCTTCTGAGATAGCCTGTTCAAAGCTGACTGTTTGAAAATATTCCTCTTCTGATGCTGCCATGAGCAGCATATAACCTACAGTTGTACATATAGATTGGGATGACAAAATGGCTACGAAAGGACACAGCGCTCCATCATTTTCTTCTAGGCTTGGTAATGTCTGTGTTGTTACATCAATCTTGGTCATGCCTTTGTTTTTTAATTTGTATAGACCACTACATATGCTCTTGCTAATTGCTAACTGGGAACTATCTTAATAGTATATTTCAAAGATACGAATTCATACTTACAAGTGCTAAAAGTTCATTCACAGAATTTTGGAAGTTTTTGAATAAAGGAAGTTAAGGAAGTTTCCTTTCTTTTACAAGCACTGAAGCTGCTTCATAGTTGACTGAAAGTAAATCCATCAACTGGATTTACTTATAGTTTAAAATATTATTTTCATACACTGTTTTTTGGGGCATTTTTTGTTGTGGTTGGAATAAAGAGTCAGAGGACAAACCTGTGCTTTCCTGTGCTTTGTGCTTTTCCTTTTTTTTTTGAGAAACACAAGCTAACTAAAATTAAATCATGGTTTTCAAGAAGAGATCAATTTTTCAGGTACCAGTGCAGATTTTTGTCATTTTCTCCTCTCTTTTTATTAGAGATGTAATGGCATGCTGAATCTGGCATCCTTGGAATGGGCAGGTCCAAGGCTGCAATAGAAAAAAAAATTAAGGTCCACTGCTTATGTAGTGACTCCCCATCTCAAACAGAGTTTTGTGGCACAGATTCCAAGTCATGTAATGGGCCTTGTTTTGCTGTGGCCTTTCCCCTTTCCTTCACACATAGTGTATTTTGCCTAAAGAGTAACTCGAGCATTTTTTCACATTGAACTTCTTACTTGTGAATCTTCATTGCTGTAGTGTAGTGCATTTTAAATGTGAAAGGTGTTGCTCTGATAATAGATCCTTACATTGGTGGCATATATAATACTGTCCCACAGCTGTCAACTCAATGTTTACCCACTCCTTAATACTTGGGTTTCAGCTTCGAGGAAGCAATTTTAATGTACGTCAGTTCCTATCTTAAAAAAAAAAAAATTGTAGAGGCAGCATACACCCTAGTCAGGTACTATTTTTGCCTGAGATAGTTTAAAGATAAGATATGTTTAGCTGCACTGGGAGCTCCACTGTGGACATGCCCTCCCTGTGTCACATTTTGGAGGCTGAAGTCATCGGTACCCTAAACATTCTCTAATTTCTGTTGCATTTATTTAAAGTCCTGCATCTGTCACTTTTGGCACTGGTTAGAGTTATGTAGGTTTTCCTGCAGATTATCAAGATAAATCTCTCCCTTTTCCTCTGACACTTGCTGTATTGTCATCACTGATCCTTAGTCTTGTGTGTTATTAATGGTCTTGTTTTCAGATAAGGGAGGACATTAATTCACAAAAATAAATGTGTTCATATAAGCTTCACTCAAGTCAACATTTTCCATTCAAGAAAACTGCTTAGGCAAGTCAGTAACTTCAGCAGGACTTTCAGCATGTACTTAAAATACTTAAATATTTAACTGGAGAGGGATGGACTAAGTCTTTCCTGAATCAGAGCCATAATTTCTGAAGTGTCAGTTACACAACCTATTGCAGTATGTGCTTTGACAGATGGATCTAGGTAATGTGAAAGCCATCTTTGTGGGGAAGTTGTTATTTCTTCTTATATTTCATTTTTTCCCCTGTGTTCATCCTGGGAATAGCAATTACTACTGCTTACTTTTTATATATATTATGTGTACATATATATGTGTGTATATATATGTCTACATATCTCTGTATATATATATAAATACAAGTAGATTTCTCTATTTGCCTTTTGTTATTAGTACTTGATAGGTGCTATAGCAGAATTTTTTTTTCCTTTGCTGCTGAGTATAAGAATGTACAATGTGTTAATGAATCCATAATAATTTTCTAAAAAAATAAATTGCTATTGTGTCATCTTTCCAGAAAGAGTAAGACTTGATGTAGAAGCCTTACATGTTTTCCTACACAGCTGAACATTGCTGCTAGTGTCTCATTTGAGTATCAGTCCAAGGTTATACTATCTGTCTCTGGACAAACTGGAGAAAAGAATCAATAAAAAGTTAAGGTATACAGGAGGAAATGTGAACTGTTATCAGTCCTAGGTGCTTGGTAGAAATACCTCTTCATATACATTTGTCCCTGAAGTTTAGAAGACTCAGGTGGTAGGTAGTCTGTGGAAGAGCAAAAAGTTTTGCAGTCTTCATCTAAATATCTACTTGTTTAAGGTAGTTCAAAGGCATCTGAAAGAGGCTGAGTACTTTGCTTCCAGAGATAAGCTTTAGAGGGAAAGGTGATGGTTTTATTAGATGAACTAATAAAATTAGTTTGAGGAAAATACATTGGCAGTCCCAGCTAGAGTCAGTAGGAGCTGACAAAATTCTGTTTCTCAAAATTAGACCACAGTGTTGGAGATTAAGAGAGAGACACACTCAGAGAAAAGATGCTTTGAGGGAAATGCTCCCTGTGGGCAATGTGTTGCCCTTAAGATCCTTGCTATTGGTACGAAAAAATTTAAAAAGAGGGAAATGCTTAAAGTATAAATACTCTTGTAATAGGACATGTTTTATCCATGGTTCCAAAAAAATGCACTTCCCTCGACCATTTTTCTGCTTCTGGCATGCAGACAGTAAGCAATATTTCAATTTACTTTGCCTAGTTGATATTCAGATTACAGTCATTAAAGAGCATCAAAAGACAAGGGAATTTCTGATGTTGATCAGTGCCATTGGATAACACTTACCACATGGGAAGTGCAGCTGTCCCAGCTGGTGGTGAGAGCAGAACAGGCCTCACTTTCCCCTCTGAGGCGTTTGACACTGATTGTTTTCTTGTATCTAACATGGTATGTACAAAAGTCACAAAAAGAAAGAAAAATTACTTTGTACTGCAATTGTGTCAATCTTAAATTTAAGAACACCTTTTTCTTGGTCATGGTTGTGAACTCAGAAACCAAATTTTTAAAGCTTCCAAGATGAAGTCATATCTAGAAGTCATATGGTACTGCTAAGTAACCAAAAATACGGTCAGTTACTGCAGACAATTTCAAGGACGAACTTGAAAGTACATAGTGTACTAATTTTTCTAGTGATAAATGTTTGTTCACAGTTTCTGACTTGACTGTTTTAATGCCTCTGTTCGATATAAGTATATACTTTAAAACGAAATAACCAACTTTATCATTTATCCATTCCCAAGCATTTCTCATATGTGCTTCTCAAAGCTTTTTTCCTGAAGAGGTAAGTAAGTGTCAGTATCCCTATGTAACAGGAAATGGAAGCACTGGGGCACCGAACTGGCTTTACATCAGTTGTATGGTAGTCAGAATAAGAAATGGTATCTCTTGTGTTATAGGAAAATATTGCTTAATTTTTTTCTGTAGTTTAAAGATACTGGGAAGGTACAGGATATTTCAAAATTTTCTTTTGAAAATGGTTGGTGTGGGTTTTTTGTTTTTGTTTCGTTGTGGTTTGTGGTGTGTTTGGGTTTTTTTTACAATCTGACCAGTATTTAAACCAGCAAGGTTAAACTGCTGTGAACTAGAATTGTGCCAAGTATCACTGATTGATTGTTAATGTAGTAAAACATGGTTATTTCAAATTAGGGTTTACCATTTATTTTTAAGTTTTCTTGCATCTGAAGCTTGAAGCAAAACAATGAGAGTATAAAAAAACTGGCAGAAAGAGTGATTGGGGAATAAAAATACCCAAACCTAACTCAACTTTATAGTATACCTTTCTGTTGGATAAAGAAAATGCAAGCAGTACGCAAGTGAATCAAAACTATTCAGCAGAGAATTGTGTTCCCAGTTCATGTCATTAAGGAAATGAAGAGAGAGAGTGTGTTGTGACAACTCTGTCAAGCAGTGATTGATTTTGAACTGTTTTTCTTCATTTTGTTTTATTCTTTTACTGTATTTGAATTTAGACTTTCAAATCTGCTTTCCTATGAAAACCACTTTCTCAAAGAGTGGAGCTGACTGTCTGACTCTGGACTGAAATGAGAAACCTCTGCTTGGCTTTTCACTAATACATCACACAGTGCGGAGATGACGCTCCTGTCCAGCTGGAAGTATTCAGTTCATTGTTCATCCATCGCGATCAGGATGTGTCATGGGGGTTGCTCTGTTTGTTCTATTTTTGTTTCGCTCCTTTTGCCTGCATGGTTTAACAATTTTAAATGCACAAATGATAACCAGGACTTCACCCTAATACATATGTCTGTGCAATGTTTTTATCAGTAACACTCTTTTAGGGGGAGGAGAGAAGAATGTACCTCATTTTGAATCATAGTCCAGCTTCCACTTCCTTTTCTTCTCCCGGCTATCTCATTTTTTTCCTTTCTTCAGGGGTTTATTTTCCAGCTTAACAATGCAGACAGATCTTTACTGCACGCTGTGTAAGGGATTGTGGTATCTGAGAGATTAAGCATAAACCTGTCCAGGAATATTATGGACTCCAATTCGGTTTTGAGGGTGATGTACTGTTTGGCATTAGGAAATTCACTTAATAATGCATCCCAAAAGGTAAAAAGGTGTGTTATTTAACATAAGAAAGAACATATTGAAGTTAATTTTTGATGAGATGCTAACTGAAGTTGTGTCAGTTTAGAAATTTTTGTCTTGTGATGGGAGGAAATGTAAAATAAATGCTAGGCATGATTCTGGGGTTAGCTCATATCATTAACCAGGTTCCACTGGTAGAAGATTCTTAGTCTTCACTGTGGTTTTTCCATGTGTTAAGTAATATTATGAGCAACTGGAATGCAATAATATTATTCTTTGTGATGAACAACTTCTGTGAAATACAGTTTTCTCTTTGGAAAATAGATCCAGTACTCTTCATGTCTATGTTATGTTTTTAGAATTTATACTTACATATTTATTCATATGTATATATGATACTATAGTATTATATAAAATTTGTGTCAGAGAAGAAGATACTGCTTTCTTGATGTGAAGGCCTCTCAAATTCACTGGAAATGGGATTAGCTGGTGTGGTTTGGTTTTGTTGTTGTTGGTTTATTTTTTTTTTTTTTTGGTGGGAATAGATATCTTTGTCTCATTTTCCTTTTAATTTTTTTCATTTTAATGAAGTAAACACATTTTTAGGAAGTATGAAAAGGATTACTTTTCTTTTTATGCAAAAGCCGATAGATCAGCGAGCACATAATGGTCTTATGTAATTTGATTCCCAAATTTATTTCCTCTGCAAAGTACTGATGGTAAAAAAGAAAATTTACAACCAAAGTAAATGAGCAATTTCCTCTGCAGTGGATATCTATGATAAATCCTGGCTTTTGGAAGGTACTCCATGAAATTTTGGTGTTAACAGTTTGAACAACGTCCTGCATATGTTCACTAGTTGGATAATAGAAAAGAAAGGAAGCAGTGCACAGTTGCATACTGAGTAAAAAAGTAGAGGGAAAGAAAGCTGAGCAAATTACAAATGTGTGGCTTGTGCCAATTTTTTGGTGAGAGTTTAAATGTATTATTGATCACTAGCACAGATTTATAACTTAGTTGCCAAACATTGTATAGAATAATTATGTTAGCAAAAGTACAAATTATTTAATGTTTCTAGCAATTTGTAGATGTAGCACATAAAAAAACTTCAGTGGTAATCTTTCTGACCTTTTACTTTACTAATTGCTTTAAACCTTTAGACTGAGATTTGGTGTATTTTCCTTATGTTTTTGGAAGGGGAGCTTAATATACTGCCCTGGTGCACTTAATTAGTAGCAAATCAGCTTTTGTTATGCTTTGTAATATTACATAGCAATCCAACTGAAAGAGTAGGGAAATTGTGAGTAAACATGAATAAATAAGGAAGTGATTAGATTATATGAAAATTGTTTAGATTCTGGTGGAAGTTTCTGTGATCTGCTAATAGCAGTAAGTACAGTTTAATTACTAATGCCAAAAAAGGAGGCTGAACATGGAAGGGAGGGAATTTTTCCACTTGTTACCACTCACAATTTTCTAAAAGCTATCCATATGGGTCCACTTGGTCTGGACTTATAGGCGAGTTGGTCTCTAGCCAGATACTCCATCTCCTTGAGCTTGCACCTCTCTATAGAGCTCTAATGTTCCCCTGAAGAGTACTTTTTTTTTTTTTTAAACTCTCTAATTTAGATTTGGCAGTTGAAGCATGATGGCAATTGAATGTTTTGGGAATGAGCAATAAATAAAGCTTTAAAACTTCCATTGTTTTGTCTCTCAGTTGCTGTGCTATGCAGTTGCATAAGCATCCGTAGGCTCATGTAGTGGAAATCAGATTGAATTGCATCTGCTAAGGTCACATTTTGGTTAAGATTTCTTTCCTTCCCCCCCC